>JBBPDB010000028.1:7629053-7647691 GCA_037974465.1 Brachypetersius altus | reverse complement strand
TGTGTGGGGACGGTACCTTGCTCAGGGTACCTCAGAGGTGCCTAGCGGTCTTGGGAATCGAACCCAGACTTTCTGGTCGGAGGGCGAATGCCCTAACCACTAGGCTACCAGCTGCCTGTAGCACATTGTGAGGATTGGGGGTGGAAGGTGCGCTCTCCTCAGTCTCTGCAGGAAGTTGAGACACTGCTTGGCCTTCTTGACAATGAAACTGGTGTTGAGAGTCCACATGAGGTCCTCCGTGATTTGAACACCAAGGAACTTGGTGCTCTCAACAATGTGCTGAGGAGCTATTCGTGTACAGCAAAGAGTGATCATCAGAGTGAACCAATTCTCCATGCAAAAGTGCGCCTGTATTATTGCACTGCCTTAAAACGTTTGAAGACCCATGGCTCTCAAACAAGCTTTTTCTTTGAGAAAACGCGTTCAGTGTCAGCATACCACTTCAAAACCTTCATTCTGAATTCTGAAAAGAAGTTGAAGTTTATTATTATCATATGTACAAAGTACAGTGTACAGAGCACAATGAAATGGATACTTGAATACCCTCTTCGCAGACAGAACATAAAGACATAAGAGACATAAAAGACAACAACAATAACTAATAATGTAAATACGGCAGACCGCTGCTCACTGCACACCTTCAATACACGACCCGGAATTCTGGACCGGCAGCTTTGCAGGTGTTGACCCTTTTAAAGCTCTTTTTCAAGTCCACAACAGACACATTCAGCGGTGGATAGTTAAATATGCTCCAATTAAAAAGCTGATGCTTTGTAATTGGTTACACAGTTTAGTTCCCCAATTTAGTTCAGAAAGCACATCACGCTAAAAAGTACTATCTGTTAATCTAGGGCAACTGGTGTACTGGTGGTTTGGGAGTTGTCCCTGGGATCAGGAAGTCGTAGGTTCAAATGCCAGAGCTGCTACTGGCGCTACTGAGGTACCCGTGAGCAAAGTACTATCCCCACACACTGCTACCCAGGTGGCACTGACAGCTCACTGCTATACTTGGGTTGAATGCAGAGAAAGCAACTTTGGATTATGAGAAGGAAAACCTAAACCAGTAGGTTGATATTTGATAGCACATTTGCTCCCATTTCACTGTTACTGACTAAAAGCTGAAAACTGTTAGCGAGATGTGAATAAGAGTAAAGTAACACCCTAAAAAGTTGACTTGATGAAGGGCTTAAGATGGAGTCTACATGGGCTAGATAGGAAGAATAGGAAAGCACGCTGATCCGCAGTCATAACAATCCAGAAGCAATGCTGATTTTGACACATGCATTTAAGGAGACATTTCTGGCCAAACATCAGTGAGCAGACTGGTTCAAACTTCAAAATGACAAACTGTTTAATCGTAAAGAGGCAGAGCTCAAGGAAAGGTTCTTTTTTGTTGCTTTGACTGTGATTCATACATGTTAAGCATTTCCATAGCTCCTGTCAACTTGGTGAAAATGTTTAAATTCTTAAAATAAGACAAGCTGGGTGATATGTGTGTTCACAAATGTGGATTTCTGCTTATTTGGTAGTTTAGCGGTGTGTTTTCCTGGCGACTTTGGCCTCATTACTGAATGGAGAGCCAAGTTCATACTCCACTGCATATTCCATTCGATTCCAAGCTCAGGTCCATCATGAGTGAAATAACTTCCGCAGACAATCTCTGCTATCTATGTCTCTGTCTAATTCAGGCTTTGCAAACGTAGTTACTGCAGAAGTGGAAAAGGTGAGTAAGAATAAGAACTGGAATAAGACGCCAACTTGAGTTAACTAGAAATTGAGCTCACAAGCTAACATTAGGCTTCAGTGCTAGAACCGAACACTTCCTCAGTGCTGTAGCCAATGATTTCACCTGTGGTCTAGTTATCAGGTGTAGTTCACATGTTTTGTAGACATTAATATAATTAAAAAGACCCTCAGAGATAAACCGCATGTGTACTAGAAAATAAGAAAAAAAATTCTCACTGTAAATGTTTCCCAACGACTATAGATAACACAAAATAATCATAAGAATGAGTAGACAGGAGCTTTAATACAAAGCAAAGGTATGATAATACGCTTATGTCAAGAACATGTGTATGGGATTGGAATGGAATTTACATAGTGATAGACTTCCGAGGTTCGTTTTGTGGCCCATTTGTATGTTTGTATTCCTGCCATGTTTCAATCAACAAACACCCATGAGTATAATTTTGTGCACTTTTGTTTTGTTGAGGCATCTTAGCAGCTAGCAGTTTTTGGAGTGGCTCCATCACTTCTAGTGCAGGGCATTTCACTTATCTTAGGAAATGAGTTGGCTGGATCAAATATGAGGGGGGAAGTCTGATGTGCTTTCCCCTAATGTTAGTTCTGTTGAGGGCCGTAGTGTAGAACAGTCCTTTTGCTTTTGTTTTAACTGATTAGTTACTCCAAGCCTTTGTTTTCACTGCAGTTTCCTGGGGAAAAAACAGAGGATGGAAAGTAAGAATCAGTGTGTGAAGGTGTGCTGTGTTGGCAGTATATGTTGTTCAAAGCCGGTAAAGATCAAAATGTCTTTAATATGTTTGTATCACAACCAGAATTTGGCCCATTAATCTGGCAAACTGAATTGTAATTTGCTTTTACTGTTCATGGGAGTCACCAACCCTGCTTGCTGTTTTTTTTTTTTTACCATCCAAGTAATATAAGTATTATACTTGCACTGCTATATGATGTGTGTTGGAAATAGACAGTACAGATAAAAAAAATAACAATAATAATAAGTTAATATTTAGATTTGTTGTTAATAATTTGAATGGAATACAACTTTAAACACAAATTGTGACTTTATGACATTTGGTATTTGGTATACCTAACCCTTCATAAACTGTTTATAAGCCCAGTTGAGAGAAGACTAGGCTGTACCAATGACTAAGACATTTGTTATTGTATATCCAAGCGTTTATCTAAAATACTTGACTGTACATTTCCTCTGCACCTGTAAATGTCCCCTGTTATGGCTTTGTGGTGTCACCGTGGGTTACATTTTACATAGTAAGTACAAAATGATGAGAGGTGTGCTGTAGATCATAAAAACCCTAAACAGAGCTGAACGTTGCTGGCGTGCAAACAAAGCTTTCGATATAGCATCAGGTGGGCAGTTGTGTGTAAAAATCATTTATCATTTATATTGTTGTATTGGTGCTGTTATAACCCTTACAAAAATTCACTATGGTTTCCTTTGGTTTTAATGCAGTTTTTGGTAGTTTTACTATGGTACCCCATGGTACTTTGGTACTACCCATAGTTTTACTATGGTTTATCCATAGCACTTCATGGTAGCTGTGGTTCTACCATAGTTTTCATATACATATACCACTTCATAGTTACCCAAGAAAACATGAAAACCATGGTTATTTAATCATAGTAAACCATGGTTAATTTTCGTAAGGGAAGGTATTATTGTCGGACTTTCCATCAGCCCCCACCCCCGCTCATGGTCTTTGTGAAATTTCAGTAGCTTCCTTTGTGAATAACAAGGTGAAAATATGTACTTAACTCAAACACGTGATACTTTTAGCTCAGTGTTGCCCTCCTAAAGTCTGCATGCACCAGCGTTGATTCTGAAGAATCAACCTCACTTGGCTGGGTGTCACTGCCTGTGATCACTATTTGTGATCACTATGTGTGAAAAACGCCAGTTTTAATAATAAAAATAGATATACTACTCAGTGAAGATGTGAATGTACAGCTGTGTTAGTAAAATATACACATTTATTCATGTAAACGGGTACTGAACCAACAGACACGGAGTGCATCAACCGAGGACTCAAATCTATACGGAAGTTCAGCATATCAGCTCCATCTAGTGGCCGGAAGAGAACAATCATTTTATTATTTTATACTTTAGCTGCACAGTATCAGAAGTTCAAGCAAGTGACGAAGTCCAGCACTGCTTTAATTTTAATGATGGTTTTTCGTCTTACTGTGTTTCAGGCAGGAAAATGGAGCAGCTCTTTGCCAAAAGAGTCACTGCCTACTTCTTCATACACGGTAAAATATACGTGAAATATAAGTTTTAAATCAGGCATACGGAATGTTTTAGAGCTACCATACTAGTAGATGGAGATGCTAACATATGAGTTTTGTCTGAGTGCTTTTCCGACCATGTTTGGGTATTTCAAGCTGGCATATAAAAAAAAATTAAAATCAAAAGTTTTGTTTTGACAGTAACTTTATGAACCCTTGTCTGTCTCTCTCCCTCTCTGACTGTCTGTCTGACTGACTGACTTCCCCACTGAAAATCCCCCAGACATGCACAATCATGTCTGTGGCTTCCTGTGTGAAATGATGCAACTGTGAGTATCTTTCATCTGTCGCAGATTGTACGCATTTCCTCTGAAATGACTGCGTTGCCGCCCTCTCCAACCACTGCCTCTCTCCTCTCTTCATATGCTGAATGCAAGGAATGCAGCAGAGGCCTTAGGCAGCCCGGCGTCACTTTAAAAATTTCGGGAAAGCTTTGTTCTTCATTTTCTATTGGGCGAATTCAGAATTCAGTCTAGCTTAAGGGCATCTGTGTAACAGGGTGGTGCAAACATGCCAGCATGCATTCTGCCCTCCACTGCAGGATTTACTAACACTAACATCTGCCACAGCAGTAATTAGTGAAATGCCTTAATATAATTAATACACAGCCTCTCACAATTAAAAACAGTGCTTAATTATACAACTCCAAAACACTGGTGACTTTCTCTTGAGGATATGCAGGAGCCACCTGGAAAATATGTACATCATTTCTACATGAAACATATATAACATAATATTTTAACACATTTAAGCTTCTTTCTGTGTGTGCAGGAAGCCAGAGTTTTTGCTAAGAAACTTCTTCAACACTCTCTGTTCCCAGCGTACCTCAGACCAGCAATGTGGAAAGACCTGCCGCTTTGGAAGCCAGCTGCAAAGGCCCGAACTGTGAGAAAAGCTCATTCTTTTGCACATGTTATTATTAATCCTTGATAAAAATGTGCCGTTTATAAATGTACTATTGATAATGTGCAATTATTCTGGTGCATTATTACTGATTTTGTCAATGCCTGTCACTCCATTCCATACATCCACTGTGTTCTCCATATATTTCTATATCCACTCTGTACACATATACATACTTATACTCAGTGTGTACATACATATATATACTTATCTAAGTTTACAGATGCATATAGAGTATATACATACAGGGGGTCTTCGAGTTAGGATAGGTTATTAACTTAGGCTAGGGTGTGTTTTGACTTACAGCAAAATTGGGATTACATCACTGTCGTGGGAACAGATCTCAGTCATAACTTGAGGACCCACTGTATATATATTTTTTTATGAATATACTCTTCCATATTTATATTTCTAGATTGTTTGTATGGTGTACTTTGTATACTGTACTGTTTTTATTCTAGTTTTCTTTTTCATTTTTGTTGCCATGACAATGCAACTTTCCCACTTGTGGGACTGATAAAGGTTTATCTTCTCTTATCTTATTTTAAACAGCAGAACAAACTATGTCATTAATTATGGAATTATATTAGAACAGTGTGTCAAACTGATGGACATCTAGGGGCTAGTTGTGTTAGGAATGTGTTCATATTTCTCGTATTTTTGAAAAAGATTCTTTTAGGAACTGCTGATTAATCTGAGTTATTGCATGTAATTATTTTAATGATTTGCAAAAGAAGAGTGCTCAGTGCATTGGAACAGCATTTAACATCAGATGTATTTCGCAACTTCCCACAAGACACTGTTGCAGTGTATTGGTCAGTTTGTACTGGAAATTGGTTCATTCATTCCCCTACTTACCCAATATGCCTTTGGAAGCACTGTCAAATTTCTGCAGAAATTCTCACTGTCTTCTGACATCTAACACCATCCAGAATAACCAGTGTTTTAAGCAACAATATTGGTATATATCAGAAGAGTAAGGCCACATTTATTCTTAATATTCTTAATAATTCTTAATTCTTAATAATTTTTCTATTAGATTTTTTTGAAAGCTCTACTTTTTTTTTTTTGTAAAAGCTCTAAGATACAGCCCACATATGAACTCCCATAGGCTTCCACAGTGCAGCTTTGGGTTTGAAATGGTCTTGTATAAAACAGACACAATCTGTGATAGTAAAATAAATATCTTTGTAAAGTGGTCCTAATAACCAGCAAAAGACTAAAAGCGGTGCCTGGCAGAAATACATTACTCCTCCCAACAGTATGTAGGACTTTATTGGAGCCAAAAGCCTTGCAGGTATGGTAAGGTACCAGAAACACACTCTTTTGTATCCTGTTTGATATATTTTCAAAATCTGTTTGAAAACAGCCACCACAGACGAGGAAAATAAATAGGTGGTTTATTTAACATGGATGCATGCAAACAGCTGAGGTATTAGATCAGTTATTAAGGGTGTTGTTGCACTTGTCCTGAATATTGGAGGACTGATTTTGGGAGAGGCTCATAAGTGCAGGTTTGTTTTCATGCTAGAGAATTTCTTCTGCACCGTGGGGTGATAACACATGTCATGGGAGGGCAGAAATGACTGACCGGACACACCAAACACAACCGGAAGAGCCCAAGCGTGACTGGCACGAGAGAGCGGGTTTACCACGCGTTTTGTTTTGAGAACACTCCTAAGCACTTCTTAAGCACTGATGTATGATGTATGTTGCTATGGATAAGAGCGTCAGCCAAATGCCGTGAATGTAACGTAAATGTAAACGAACCCGCATTCTCACTCGCACACAGGGACACAGGGTTTCGCTCCGAAAAGCCAGAGTACTCATGGTACTGGATTAGATAAGGTTTCTTGGACACGAAGGCCTGAAGTAGTGCTGGGCGATATGACGATATATATCGTGGGGAGGATAGAAAAGTGTCCTATTTCTCTTCTATCGTTTCTAACCTAATTTGATCAATTACTAAAGAAAATATTGCAGTAAACAGCCTATTACAAATGTATGATAATGTCTTGTCACTATGCAATGCATACTCTACCCTTTATATAAGTGATAATCAAGAATAAAAATGAACTTTTTCGCAAAGAAACTCCGTCTTGTGGTTTTGCGACATGACACTTTACGTTGTTGCGACATGCTTTACGACATGCTTTGCGACATGCTTTACGCTAGTTAACTCATGAGTGCTTAAAGATGGAGACGCAAGAGGTTGAAGATGAATGCCCGGGGTCGCAACAAACCGAAACTGCTATGCAGGCAGCAGCCCAAGAAGTACTTTTACCTAAACGTGGGGGTACGTCAGTGATTTGGTTGCATTTTGGCTTCAAGAGCTCCGACACGGAGCAGAAGACAGTCATGTGCAAACTCTGCCAAAAGACTGTTTCCGCGCCCGACGCTAACACAACAAACCTCTTACCACTTGAAGAAGGTCCACAAAAAAGAATACGGGAGAATTGAAGAAGTGCGACGTAAAGAAAGTTGTGAAACAGCCCGGGCAAGTGGCGAGAAAAAATATAAAATGAAAGAGTCTTTCATAAAAAGCACACCGTATGAAAAAACATCCCAGCGCCATAAAGAAATCACATGTGCCATCTTGCATTACATTTGTAAAGGCATGACCCCCATGTATGCAGTTGAGAAGGGTAGCTTCCGAGACCTCGTCAAAGTCCTTGACCCGAGGTACGTTATGCCCAGTCATAAGCACTTCAGTAAAGTCGAGTTGCCTCGCTTATATAACGGGCCCAAGTAGAGAATTATGTTCGCAGTGTGGTCCATTACGCCTTGACAACTGACCTGTGGACGAGCAGAGCTACGCAGCCCTACATGAGCCTTACATCAGCAAAGACTGGATCCTCTGTGCTCGCTGTTTACAGACTGCGTACTTTCCAGATGACCACACGGGAGCCATGATAGCCCAAGGTGCGTTACTCGTGCAGTAATTTGTATGAGGTACTTTTAGTTTACTGTTCTGTCATTTTTACTGTAGTAATTCCGAGAGAGACCCCCTAATAAAGTATTTATCTGCAGTTGGAGTCTGTAAAAAGGTGGTCAGTGCCTTCTCCAACTCATGGAAGAGAAAACGTGACTTAGCCAAGGCACAAGCAGTGCTGGGCTTGCCTCCCCATCAGCCCATCACTGAAACCCCTACAAGATGGGGCTCTCGGCAGCAGATGATAGAGAAGTTCCTTGAACAGGAGAAAGCTCTTTCACAGGTCCTCCTTGCAGACAAGAAGGTGAGACATGGACATTGGACATTACACACTGACTCTTTTCATTGTGGATTCTGATTTGTTTGTAGCCTAGATTCACCTCATGATAGTAACCCATTTTCTTTGCTTGCTATCTGACTTAGGCAAGACACCTGGTGCCAAGCTGGCAAGACATGGTGGTGCTAGAGTCCTTAAACACAGCACTGGGTCCACTGTTTGAGTTTACTGATGCTTTGTCGGGGGAGAAGTATGTCAGCGTCTTTTCTGAAGCCGGTACTGCACCTCTTTAACAACGAAATCCTCAGCCAGAAGGATGGGGATACAGAGCTCACAAAAGCAATAAAAGAGGGCATTCTCAAGTACCTTAATGAAAAGTATGATGACCATACCACCAACAACCTTCTGGACATGGCGACACTTGTTGACCCATGGTTTAAGACAGCCTACATGAAGGAAGAGAGGGTGGAGTTCATAAAAATGAGAGCTGCAGCAGAGCTGGTGGACATGGCGGCACCTGAAAGCGCACAAACAGAAGCAGCCTCCATTTCACCAGAGCTTCCCTGTCCCCATCCCACAAACAAAACAAAGAAGGGTTTGGGTAGCTACTTCAAAAAGGCAGGTCAAGGTACCACCCATTCCCAGCCAAGCAGAGCATCCATTTAACTGGAGCTCTCCATGTATCTTCAGGCACCTGGGCCTGACTCGGAGACCGACCCTCTGGAATGGTGGAGGCAGCATGAGTTGAGTTTCCCATCGGTGGCCAGGCTCGCCAAGAAGTACTTATGCATTCCCGCTACTAGTTCTTCATCTGAAAGGGCCTTCAGTGCGAGTGGTAACATCATCACATGTAAGAGGTCATGTCTTAAGCCAAACACAGTTGACCAACTTGTCTTCCTCGCGCTCAACCTATAAATTTGACAGAGACATTTTTTCTACTTTTACAAAGTAGCCTTTTATGTTTGCACGTTTATTCATGGCTAATGCCTTAAAAAGTGTTATGTTCAACTCTGATATTTACTTTTGATACTTTATTTTGGTTTGCAAACTTTGCACTACAAGGTTGAAAAATGTTTTGTGTTTATTTTTTATAATTGAATGCTTTTCTGCTCAGAAACTTGAAATGGTTGTGTTTATTTTGATAATACTATTTAAATAACTATGTGGATTAAAAAAATGTGAAGGCTACTGCAGCTCTACCTCCACCACATCTGTTGTCATTTGATACATTTATATTGCTAAACTAAAATGTATTTTTCTCATTTATGACAGTTCAGTTAAATGTCACTTCAAAATAAAGTTGCAAAAAAAGTATGCAATGATATTTTTGTCAAACTTTTCAGAGAAGAACTGAAAACGTACTTTATTGTGGTATATCGTGATATTTATCGTGATATAAAATAATCCATATCGTGATATATGATTTTTCCATCGCCCAGCACTAGACTGAAGCATGCAACTTCAATGTCTGTGCCAGTTGCTAACACCTGCTTCCACCTTTTATACCTGACCTGCAGTCATTTCCGGTGCCCTTTGACTGCACGTGACCTGGTGTGCGTGACAACACAGCTTCATGTGTCACAGCTGCCTGGGCTGTTTTGCAAAATGATGAACAATAGGTTTGTCCTTTTGTTATTTTTGTCGATAAAAGTATGACAGGTCACAGCAAAAATACATAAATAATCGCATTTACTCCTGTATTGATGTTGCTCTGCTAGACTGCCAACACTCAGACAGTCAGAAGTTACTGGAAGTGTGGCTTGTGCTCATGTATGAATCTGCTGGTGGCCTGGTGGTTAGGGTGTTACCCCTGTGATCAAAAGGCTGTGGGTTTAAATCCCAGAACTGATAGCGTCATCACAGCTGCACCCTTGAGTAAGGTTCTGTCCTCGCACACTGCTCCTTATACAAACAAGTCTTTCTCACTCGGGAGAATGTTTTGTCATGCACTACATGCTTTTTTGTGATCTTACTGCACTTGACATAGCTTTCACACAGGTCAAGTACTCCACTAGCACACCTAAAGTGAACCCCAGACCCCCAGGAATCAGGTCAAAACCTGCTTCCACGTTCAGCCAAGTGTATCAAACTTTTGAGGCAAATGTGTCAGTAATTTGCATTGTGAAAACACCCGGAGTGACCTCAGTTACTAATGACTAATGGGTGTTAAATTAGAGACATGACTGTCCTGCCTGCACTGCCCGCAGTCAAATGAAGAGTCGCACTTCTGTTTTTCTTTACATATTGCACTAATGCACAAACGCCATGCTCACTGAATGTGACCGCGGTTTACAGTTCTGTTTAATACTGTCTTTCCCACGCATCTAAATGCAGAAACTTAGTTTAGTTACTGTACCCACCCAAAGATCCTGCCATTAAACTGTCTTTAAGAGCATTATGGTAATGGTAATGACACACTGCACTCACAGATAAGAACTAGTAGACGATTAGAGTAAACAAAATTACAATAAAATGATTAGAAGCATTTTCCACTTTACCGGCCTCTTCACCTGTAATCTCATTAACATGAGATTTCCTGTGAAATAAAGTACATAACCTCCCCATGCACAGCTAATCCTGTCCTGAATGATTAATGCAAAGAAATTTCCAAACTGAAAATATTTAGGGATATTATTTAAATATAAGTATAAGTAATCATATAATTATAATCATATAATTTTCCAGATCAGCTGCAGCACAGTTGCATGACCTCCCAAGTGCCAGGAAAGCCCTGCTGTGTGAGCCTCTGTGTCTGTTGGGACCACTCAAGCATAATGGTACAGGCTCTTCAGGCCCTGTTTGTAATTAGCATAATCGTTTAAATTAACATAAGTGTCCTTAATAAACAAAATCATGTCCAGTCTTACTGTGATGAAGATGCTGACCTGCTTCTGAACTTGCCCGGCTCTTCATGCTAACAATTCCACAAAGCAATCAAAAATACTCTCCTATGTGACCTTTGGCCACTGTTTCACATTGTCCTCCCATCCATCCTGCTAGGAGGATGAGGTAAAACAATATCACCTCAGTTATCATAGTTTCAGTTCCCACATTTTTGTTGTTGGAGGATGTAGGGTTCAGTACTAATGCACTGCATTCTGAATGCTTCTGCTGAGTCTGTTTAGAGTTAGCCTGAACTTAGATATTTCACACAAGGGACCCTGGGGTATAGCAGAGATGTTCACAAGTCATTTTTACCGAGACCAAGTCAAGTCTCAAGTCTTTGAGTGGCAACGTTTTCAAATGACGACTCTAAATGTGGGACTTTTGAGCTGTAAATGTTGAGCTCTGAATGTTTAGAAGATATGCTAATTGTCCACGCCCCATGACTCCAATTGGCTGTTAGCAGGAGGCGGGACTGCATGATCTGATATGCCCTCACCAACATGGAGGATTTGCCTTAAAAGATCTTAAATCTAAATATTAAATATGAAAAATATATCTTGTACTAAATGTGAAACTCCACTATTAGTGGATTAGCTATTTCAGCTATTAATAAATAAATAAATAATTCAGTGAAAATAACATTAAGACTCACGAGTCACAGCACCGAGTCCGAGTCAAGTCTCAAGTCATTGAGGGCGAGTCTAAAGTCAAGTCACACGTCTTTGTTTGTGTGACTTAAGTGCGACTCGAGTCCGAGTCTCAGACTCAATTACAGTCCATGACAATATAAGAAACTGATGGGAGACAGTCAGTAGTCAAGTAGGCTGATGGACAACCCTTCCTCTTGCTTTTTTTGTGGTCTACGCAGCCTTTCTGGGCTCAAATAGTGAGGAGGGTGTTTTGATTTGTTGACAAGCTGGGGGCACTGAACACTCACACTTCAGAGGGCTTTTGAAAGGACAAGAAGTGAAAGGATGCAAGAAGTGGAATCACGCAGTGGCACCAGGCATAAGAGCGTCTGCTAATTGCCGTAAACGTAAATGTAAATGTAAACATATCCAGGTCCAATTGGTGGAAATCCATCACAGCAATGGAAAACTTTAATCCCTGAAGGAG
The DNA here is from genome assembly GCA_037974465.1 of Brachypetersius altus. Taxonomy (NCBI): domain Eukaryota; kingdom Metazoa; phylum Chordata; class Actinopteri; order Characiformes; family Alestidae; genus Brachypetersius; species Brachypetersius altus. The sequence continues at coordinate 7,635,533 of JBBPDB010000028.1, read as the reverse complement.
TCAACCAAAACTTTTCCTCTCCCTAAGACTAATCTCAACCTGCTCAAAGTGTTTCCATACTGTGTCATTTCCATACTGTCTTAAGTCATGTTCCTTTAAAATGTCTGTAACAGTTAACGAGGAGCAACACTGCCCATTTCTTTACATGGGGAGTCAGACAGCAGTGCTGTTCTCTGCAGCAGCTTTGGAGAAGCAAGTCTCTGTGGTCCAGCATGCGTGAGAGAGGGAGAGAGACTGAGAGAGAAAGAGAGAGAGAGGCAGCATCCAGAGAGAAAACACATGGAGAGCACAGTGATGTAACAGTGTGCAGAGGAGATTGCGCAAACACACGCATGCACACGACACGGCTCCGAAACCTACACACCACCTATTTGTACAACTTCCAACCCCTTCGCATGGGGGCAAATACACACACACACACACACACACTGACAGGTACTACTCACAAATGCAAAACCCACATGGTGAACGTCCTCCAACACCCCACACAGAGAGGCTCATTTCTCTAAAACCCACACACACACACACACACAGATACAGATGCACACGCTCCTACACGCTCCCAGAGACAATGCAGAAAGTGTGTGTGTGAGAGAAGACAGAGAAAGGGTCTGAGTAAAAGAGATGCAGATGCAGCAGCACTCTGCAATTTTTTCTTAAAATGATCACATTATCTAACCAAAATGGAGCCTCCTACTCCTCCACAAGTCAAAACCAAACCTCCGCACAAATATATGGACAGATGCACTGTGTCTGAAATACATTTGATTTGATTGGAAATGTGTTGAATAATTAATGCCTTTCTCTGCTATGATCTGGGCTTTTGCTTTTTTGATTTAACATGGATGTTTTCAACATTACTCACACAGAGTGAAGACCCTTCAGAAATGCAGAATTTAATCAGCTTATGCAGTGCCATAGTACCATATAGATACCACGTCTACATTTATCTTCCATTATTAAATCTGCCTCAATGTATAATTCCCTATTTGTGATTAAGTAGAGTGCTGTAGTGTATGTGTGTTTTTTTTCTGAGGTCATACATCATGGTCTAGTTGGTGACATGCCCAAATAAGTACTCTGAGCCTGTCTGTTTCGTCTTTGGAATAAATGAATGGTGTTTTTAAAAACTCACCCCTGTACCCATTCCAAAAACAGCACGTTTTTGTTCCACTCATATTTTTCGTATAAGTGTCATTACATGGCAATTAAAGAGGTTTTCTAAATTTCTAAGTTTGACTCCTAAGGATTTGTTTACTGCAGAATTGTTTACTGCAGTAGTGATAGGATCCATAGATTTAAAGAGTCTCTTAAACATGCATCACAGAAAATTAACATACGGAATGGCTATGAATTTGCTGCCTGAAACCTGTGATATTATTTTATGATAGCTTTGAGACACCATTCTGGTCTAAAACCTATTTTATTTTGTCCACTTGGTGTTTTAGGGCAAAAACAACCCTCAAAGAAACTTCAGTCTTTCAGATTTTGAACTATTTTACTATCATCAGAGCTACATATAAAATCCCAAAAGACCCACAAGGGTTCACATGGAGTTTTTGAAGGCATTTGTAGACCCATCAAGAATGTATGATACAGAAATATAAATGTCATGAGATCTTTGTCTATGCCATGCATAGCAGAGAGAACATAACTGCTCTCTCTCTGGTGTAGAATAGACTGCCTCCTCTCCCTTTACATCTTATAAAGGGGATCCTACAAGGAAACAAAAGTGTTCTAAAAAAGGACTATCGCTCTGTTCGAAAAGGGTAATTCATTTAGTCATTCACTTTTCACTTCACAGGGTTTCCTGTAGAGTGAACTGACTGGAGAATGACCATCGAATCAGCAAAAGATGTATTGTTAACACTACATGGTGGTGACACTACATGTAGTCAATACTGGACGATATGTGTTTAAAACAGGATTTTGTTAACGTGTATTTGATAGAGCTGATGAAATATTTAAATGCATTTTGTAGTTTTAAAAAAATTACATTTTAAAATTGTAAAATGATGCATGGTGCTGCACGAGATGGGTAGGTTGACAGCTTTCCATCACATTTTTTGCAAATATCACTACAATTACAAACAGTTCTTGTGGCCTACACTAAATCGTTTTCCAGTTTGCACAATGTTCAAACTAACTATTTGACCCAAGTATTGGCCCTAACACTAAAGTTAACTTGCTACTTTCAGCCATCAGAGTTGTTGTGCAGCATCATTAAATGGCAGTGTTTGAGCCACTGGCATTTGTTTGAGCTCACAGCAACGTCTAAGAGTGCAAAATAGGGGGTTCTTCATGTTTCGGGAGAATTGTTGTCAATTAAATGCTCATTTGTACTTTTCAACAAGACTGTGTGGGAACACACACCTCAAAGTCGTTGACTTTTGTGAGTCAGAACGAGATTGGAGGTATCGATAGGAGTATCAAGAAGCAGTACCCTTTGAAGAAAGATATAAGTGAGAGAAACATTCAGAAATCATTTGGAGTCTAGTTTCCTGTCCATTGCATAAATGATTGTCTGACAATGTTTTATTATATTTATAGAGGTAGAGGTATAACTACAGTCCACAGTAACAGGAACAACAGTCTTAAGCCAGAGTTTTGAACAGCAGTTGCCCTTGGATGGGGGAGGAGCATGACGTGGGTAGCCGAGCCAGTCGATGACACTTGGGCAAAGGGCCCCGGCAATTGTAGATCTGAGATGAGTTGGTGACCCAGTGCCCTGATGTGCAGGGCTTCCCCTGAGAGTAAACAGATAACAGAGTTAGTTCTGCTTAAGTTGATTTTATGCTCCCTTAGAAAAGTTTCAGCATTTTTTAAGTATAAAATACTTTAAATACTTTATTTTGATAGATGGTGTAGTATTTTGTACATTATTATTTAATATATATATTGTCATGTATATTTGCCCATTCCTGCAAGCAGCATAGTATTCCCAAGTAGTCTCAGTTCAACAGTTTAGGGGCAATACAGTTTCTAAAAAAAGTGAACACTGTAGATAGCTACATTGTGTTAAGCATGTACTAAACTGCAATTCTATTTGCCAATGTTAACTGTGCTTAGTGGGTCATCACAGGTCGTGGGTGCTGTACTGACAACGGCAGTCACAGTTAGGGATCTAAATTACGTGAAATTAGGAGTAATTACGTAAATACACACCATTTCACCTCTAGTGATATCAATTCAATGTGCGTGTACACGTAGCATAAACTACTATGTATCAGTGTTCCTATTTCCATTCTTCTCTGGGGATTAATGTGACAGAGGTGATTTTTTGAGTGCCATTTATTTATCCCATAAACAAAACGAGGTATATTAGAGCCCAGTGGATCTGGGACCTGCGCCTAAAAGCTTTTCCTCATCAGCACATTGAGAGTCCTTACACCACATGGCTGCTGAAGCAAAGGAAGCACGCCCTCGCGCTCACACGCACACATAAGCACGCATAGGGATGCACACATACAGCCACAGCTTAGAGGACATCATCGCAGTCTCTGAGGACGTAGAGAGGCAGGGGTAATGTGGGGATTTTTTAAATCAATATTTCACTCTAAGCTTCAGGACCGTGTGTGCTTTCAGCAGCCAGCTTAAGGAATGAAGTGCTTATTTATTTATTCCCTTTTTCATGTAAACATGGATAAACAAAGCACGGCTGATTTCAAAACTCCATTACGATTAAGCCTGACAGAAAAGAATTTTCAGTGTGGATTGAGTAAGTATTGCTGGGGTTTTTTTAGCATTTAGACCAATGCTAGTCTTAGTTCATCCATAAATCCATGCTCTAATTCCTAACCAGGGTAGCAAGTGAGACTGGAGCCCATCCCAGAGGTCATAGGTGGAGAAACAACACGGACAGTTCATCACAGAGCATACCATGGGTGCCAGAAGCATTTTTAATAGGGGGGGGGGCGCAGCGATCTACGCCGGGGGACAAAACAAATGACTTTGAAAAGTGGGGGGAGACGTGCTATCATGGTTCCGGTGCCCATTATCAGCCACACAAATACACTCACTCCCACTTTAGGGCAATTTAGCATCTCCAGTTCACCTGATATGCATGTCATTGGACTGTGGAAGGAAACTGGAGCACCAAGGGAAACCCCAGGCAGTGGTAAACATGCAACATGCAAAATTTAACACAAAAAAGACCCTCGTCTGCCCCGGCCAGAGACTGAACCCAGTACCCACTACCATAGTTCCACTAAATGACTGGGAAACTGGTCTTGTTAATAAGCACTTTTTGACCTATTACGAGGAGCTACATTCAGATCACTTTTATTTACTTTTACTGCAGGTTTATTGTTCTATATGTTTTAAGAATAATTTTCAGTAACTACAATAACTTCAATACCTTTTGCAAAATTAATATTCAAGGTCGTTAGTCAAAAGTTAGAGATGGAAGTGTAGGCTCAGTTTGATATAAGGAATTGATTCAGCATGCTGTACCCACAATGTAAACTTTCATAGCTGTTGTTCAGTTGGATAACCTTTACAGAATGTTAAACCTAATTTGGAGTTTTGATTCATATCAAAATGACCCAGATTCTTTTCTGTGCTTATCGTCCATGTTCAACTGCCTAAAGAGACGATTAATTAGATTCACCTTCAAAACATCCTGATGATGCCATGTGGTCCCCTTACTTAAAGCCTGGCTTTAGGCCCTGCTATGCTTTTGTGGTTTTATTAAGGTTGATCAGGCCAAAATATTTGTTCAATAGTTAATAATAGCTAATAATAATGTATAAGGTTGTGTAAGCAATAGACCCTTTCATTGTAACACCTGTGTCTGCAGCATTAATACCTGTGGTGATGTTAACTAGTTATAACATTAATGAGAGCGATGCAGGGCACGTGTGCATAACCGTAGCTAATTTATGCCCATAGCTGCTGCAATGTATGGAACTGACTGCATAAGTGGCGTGTGAGTGTATCTGACCTCAGGCGGTGTGTGCATGTGTGTGAGTGTGTATTCCAAGACCCTGGTTTAGCTGCGCTGGCCTCAATGTGTCCATTCACCCATGACTCAGATAATGTGGACGTTTCTCATAATGTATATCACTCTCTCTCTCTCTCCTCTCTCTCTATGTCTCTGTCTCTCTCTGTCTCTCTCTGTTTTTTCATCTCTCTCTCAGTTTCTTTCGTGTCATCCTACATTCATTGGCCTCTTTTTTTTCTCAGGGTGGTATTATCTAGTGGCAGTGCCCTCAGGTCAAACTAACTTGCCTTTGAATCATTCCTTCCCTTTTATCCTCTTTACTCCCCCTATCTTTTGGATAGCTCCTCTGTTTCCAGTGTTCTTCTTCTTCCCTTTTTTGCTGCACTTTCCTTTTATCTTTAAAGTAAACTGAAGGAAGGTTATGTGGTTCTGATCTTTCTTTCTTTTTCTTACTTTCTTTCTCTCTTTCTCTCTTTTTTCATCCACTCTTTCTTTCTTTCTGTCTGTCTTTATCCCAGGCTCTCATCTTAAACTATAAGCATCAGGCAAATCCTGCCATCCCAATCTCTCTGACTCCCGCTCTCTCTTTCCCTTCCTCTCTCTCTCTTTCTCCCTCCTCTCTCTCTTTTCTCGTATCTCTACCACTCTTTCTCACGCCCTCTCTCAATACTACTCTTACTGGCTCTCCCCTCTTCTCTCTCCGCTCCCCCCTCTCTCTCTCTCTCTCTCTCTCTCTCTCAATACCACCCTATCGCCACCCTCTCCCTCCCTCCCTTCCTTTATCTTTCTCTCACTCTCTCTCTCTCCCCTTCATCTCACCTCCAACCATTCAGTGTGCTCTTTCCCTCCTGCTCTGTCCTTCTATTTCTCTCTCTCTGTCTTTCTCTTTCTCCTTCTATCTCTTTTTCTCTCTTTCTCTCTCTCTTTCTGTCTCTCTCTGTCTCTTTCTTTTCTACTCTTCTCTTTATCTCAGTTCCTCCCGGACGTTTGGGCTGCCTCTGTGTGAGCCTCCATACACCTCGCTCCAGCACAAGCCAGTCCAGCTGCTGCACTCAAGCCAGGACACACACTCCACACACCGGGTAAGAGACAGAGCACACACATCTCACACTGCATCAGAGGGAGGGAGAGAGAGAGAGGGAGGGATAGAGAGAGAGAGAGAGAGAGAGAGAGAGAGAGAGAGAGATAGAGAGAGATGGATAAGAATGGCAACATCCAGGAGGGGAAAGTCAAAGAAGAGAAGAGATAAGATGAGAGGAAAGAAAAGAAAAGAAAAGAAAATCACAGGACAGGAGAACAGAAGAAAGAAAAGTGAGAATACAGAGAATGAGAGGATGTGAGAGAAAAGGGAAGAAAGGCAAAGGATAAGAGAAAAGAAGAGAGGAAAAGAGAGGAGAGAGTTGCGGCATGTGTAAAGAGAGAGAGCGGAGGACTGCAGGAGAGTTGAATGCAGAAAGAGAAAGGTAGAGAGAGAGAGAGAGAGAGAGAGAGAGAGAGAGAGAGAGAGAGAGAGAGAGAGAGAGAGAGAGAGAGAGAGA
>JBBPDB010000028.1:7598944-7610730 GCA_037974465.1 Brachypetersius altus | reverse complement strand
AGTGTCTGAGTTTGAAATGTGGAGAAATCACACTTCCTGGTTCCCTTGTGTGAAAACATTCAGAAAAAAATATATTTATTGCCACAAAAAAGCAAAAAAAGTCCCCAAAAAAAATCTGCAGGTGACTGATTCCGTGTAATACTGGGGGTTTACTGTATATGGATTTGACTACCACCCAGGGACAAATGTGTAAAGGAAGCGACATTACATTCAGGTCATGTCGCTTCCTTTGTTTATTGGATTGTAAATCTGTAGGCACCAGATTTTGCTACTCAGTAACGGTGCAATAAAACTGACCCAAACTTTCCATTCATTTCATTTGATCTGCACCACTTGTTACAATTCAGTTCAGCACACACTGGATAGCGGGTAAAGAAAATCATGTCAGGAGCAGGTTTTCTGAGTGCTGGTGTCAGTGCACCATCTGTTGTTGATTAAAAAGCAGACGCCTTTGTTCTTGCCAGTTGATTTGGAAGTTCTTGCCATACGATACACAGAGAATGCCTCAGTTTGAGTACATCTGCCTGGGGTATATGGGTTTGTGGAACTTTTTGTGAAGCATCACAGCATTCCAGCCTGTTCCATATTGATAAGCCATTAAAGGTCCATATTGTGGGAAAAAACAAATTAGCTTTTTATGAAACAAGACTTTAATTGGGTACATAAACATTATGAAAGTTTCAGAATGAATATTCACTGTTAACACAGAACATTTCATATCAATAGGAAAACTGCAACAATTAGTTTCTTCAGTTCCCAAACAATTTGGAAGTGTAATTAAAAGAAATGGAATGTAACCCATTGGTAAACTTGCTTCTATCCCATCTTTTTTAGAGTGTGTTGCAGGCACTAAATTAGCTTGTGTCTACCAAATTGAATTTTGCCTGTTAAATAAAGATTCAAGTGAATTTCCATTTAGTCTTATTGCATGTATCAACTTTTTTGGAAATAGGGTTTGTAAAAGTTTTGTAAACTGCACTGAAACAGAACAGTCTGCTTAATTCTGAGGGATAGAATGATCTGAAAAAGCTTATGTAAAAAGGGAATGATGGCTGCTAATGATATTTAAACTCACACATAATTGGGCCTTTGGCTGAAGAAAAATATCAGATAAGACAATACAATAAAATACAAGAGAATGTATGTACAAATATAAGCCTTTTAAGAAGATTAGATTTATTACACACATTGATGGAAAGGACAGTGGTTACTCAAATGGGCATCTATACAGAGCTACTTTCATGACAGTCAGTAGGTCTCAAGTGTCTTTTACAAGGACAGGGATGTCAGCCATGGCTGCTTTTGGATCTCATAGAGGTTAAAAGCAATAACAAACAAGGAAATTAACATTAATGTTGTGAAATGACAGAGGAGGCCCTTGAGCAAGCTTATCAGCGCCAGAAGAGACGGCAGAAGCAAAAGGGCTTTAAAGGCAGCAGTAAGGTCTGCTACCAGTTCTGACACATCAGAAGAAGGTAACACCAATTAGTGGCAAGGTCAAAGACTAAATTCACTTTAAAGACACTTAGAAAGAACATCCTCTGACAGCACATCCCATCTGCCCAGAGCTTAATCTGCTTCAGTGGAAACGGACACAGGAGAAATAACGTGGAGACTTCATTAAGGAGGTCAAGGGCTCCACTATGTTAATAGCATAGAAGTGATGTTTAATGACCAACGTCAGACACTCTAAAATGATATTAAAATCTGTGATTTGTGAATGTTAATATGGGTTTCATAAACAAAATAAAATGTTATAATCAGGATCAAACCACAAATGTGAAGTGGCATAAATTATACATACAAATGAAAACCTGAGATATTTTTCAAAGTGCTTTCCAGTGATATCAGACATACCAGGCAATCACCAGATTGGTGTAAATTATACACAAGAACTAAATCACACATAAGATTAATATACTACACTACGCAAAAAAAAACAGCCATGGAAAAAAAAAATCACTTTTTTCTGGTTCTTGCTTTTACAATTTGTGGGAGTAAAATGTAAAATGTGCATGTCGCTTTTGTTTCATACGTAAATATAATACAAATAAATATTTTTTGTTAACCTACATTTCCAAGGTATTGTTACATTTTACAGTTGCAACGATTAAAACAGTGATGTTAAGAGCAGTGTGTGTACATGTGTGACTCTGTTTCATCCCTCAGAAACTGAATCAGGACTGAAGCGGCTGGGATACACATATAAAAGCTGCTCTATAAACACTAATGCACTTACAACACATCTGGAGGCATTTCTTTTTTTTTACACAGCACACTGCAGTAGTTCATAAAAAATAGCAACCTGTGAATTTTACACACACACACACACACACACCGCAATGTGCTCTTATTTTTTTCCATGTTTTTTTCCATATATATAATATATAGTGTTTTTCGTTACGAGATTGATTTAAGAATTCTTTTTTAGACTGTTTACTACAGTGTTGTTCTTAAATGGAACATCTTCACTTTATGGAAAGATGCTTACAGCACAGCACAGTTGTTTCTCTGACTCCGCCCCTTCTGTCATCCATCATTCTGACCCCTCTTCTTCTGTATTAACCTTGACCTGTCTCCACCTTATCTCCACCCCAACCCTCTACAGATAGTCGGATTGATGCTGAATTATTGATACTTCCGAAGCGGAATGTGATTACAGTAAACAAAAGTGCAGGATAGGAACAAGTTTTCCTTCCTCCCTCTTATTCTGCTTCCCATAAATGCACAGCAACACAGCCACATACACAGCTATGTGGGACTGAAGAGTGAATGTCAGATCATAAGGAATTGCTACACTCCACTTAAGTCACTTGATGTTGCAATGTATTTAATACTGACATTTTTTTTTTTTACAAAGAATCCCTTTTTCTACACGTGTAAGAAAGCTTTTAAAAGTATTAGAATCAATATTGGTATCAGAATACCAGCCTTAGAGTTCCCGGTTGATTGTTCATGCCTACAGACCTTGTGTTATTATGTAATATATTTCTTTGTCTACGTTCAGCATCTACATCTATTATTTTGAGTTTAATTCAAAGATCCATTTTTTCTGTATATTTTAAGTGCAATAACATACTTTCGCCTGCAGCCTCCTGCACTGCAGTCATTAGATTCCCAAGATCGTTTAAAATATGTGAAAAACCTGGAAATAGATTGAAAACATTATAACAATCTCATAATACAAGATGTTCAATTTAGAGTTTGCATTTTAAATGCATTTTAAACGTGATATGCTGCATGCATTTTTAATGCATTCACTTGCTCTCATTGTCTGCAGTGCACTGCAGTTTCAAAAGGCAACTCCTAGGTTTTCCTAAAGCAACTTTTCAGGTCTTCACAGTCATCTCATCTGCAAATACCAAATTGTGGTGTTTTGCCGTTAGCTGATGTCGTTTTGGACAACGTGTTAGAATACACGTGGAGCCGATCTGTCATTGGTTGTTGTGGGTTTCAGCTTCACTGTGGCAAAAGGGTTTGTGCCTCTGAAAGAAGCAACACAATGCATAGATGAATTACACTACAAAACGATATATGTCAGTAATTTCTGTAATTAAACTTTAACTGTAGTTGAATTTGAAATTCATACACATATATTGTGTTAAGAATATTGAACATTTGCATTCTTTCCTACCTGGGAAAAAGCTCTGGTCGAGGCACATAGTCTTCTTGTTTCTGCAGGAGAAAGTGCAGAACATTCAATGCTGAATGGATTCTTCTGTTTCAGTAGGATTTTGTGGTTCTAATATCAATATTTTATATTGTATCTCATTTAAACAGCTATGGTAACCAGCTACTGGGCCACACTGGTTCACACACACACACACACACACACACACACACACACACACACACATCCACACAAAAAATCTGAAGGCAAGACACAGCAACAGCATATCATTGTTCTAAGTTTGCAAGGCTAGTATAAGAACTATGTGAAAACATATCATGCAAGAATAAAACACACACACACACACACACACACTGACAGACCCTCAGCAGCTGGAGCTGCCCCCTTCCATCCACCAGAAAGACGGCTGAGGCGTCATGGAGAACAGAACTTTACCACACTGTCTCTGCTGTCCAAATAAGGGAACTTTGACTTAACACTCAGCATGAAATAACATTTGACAGCACAATTTAACTCCAGCTTTAACTACATCTCCATAAAGCAACTCTCAGAGATTCAAAATAAAGCAAATTAAATTTCTTTACAGCCACATGTTTACGTTTATCTTTTATTTAAACCCAAAGCTTAAATCCTGTAGGATAAATATGTACATTTCTATCTTTTTATTGGGCAAAAATTGGGATTTTAAAGTTGTTTAAATAATGTACCTTTATTTTTCACAACATGAATTCATCACAAGTAAGAGGTCACAGGTTATTTTGCACAGTGCATCAGGGCAGAATGCTGCCACATTTTAGTGCCCTTGTAGCAGCATCATTTAAATACAGAGTCCTCTTATTTGGCCCACATCATTTACATAATAAAACCATTCCCATTTATTTTCTGTGAAGGGTTCAGCATGAGTCCTCGCAGTCAGGAGAAAAACACCCTGCCTTTAAGGAAATAGCTTGATTACCTCTAATCCCACAGCCCAGCTCAGTTGAAAATATCTTGGCTGCTCTTATGATGAACTATTCTACGTCTCTTACTTTACCTTCATATTTTTCACCATTTTTCTTTCATCCCTTGGCCGAGACCTTTGGGCTTACCTTGCTTTCTGAAGGAGGAATGCGGGAGTCGTTCGATTTCATTCGTGTTGATGGTGGTGGGGCAGGTGGTGGAGGAGCGCTGTTTCTGCTGGAGGTTGATTGGTCGAGAAGGTTGCTCATGCTGCTGCTGCTTCTGAGAGACATACTGAAAGTGATTCCAAAAATCAGTATAATATAGAAGTGTCTGCGCAAAAATGTAAAAAGTAAGAGCAGTTGCCGTACCTGGGCTCAGGTGGTCTAGGCGTGTCCTCGATAGGACCAACGTATGCAGCAGGAAACCAGCCCTGACTGATAAAATGAAAAAAGAAAATCTGTTCTAATACTGGAATTGAAGGCCTAAAGTTTTCCCCTAACACAGAAGATCTGCTAACACATGAGGATCAGAACCCCTCATTGATCCTGGAGGAAGCTTATGTTATGACTGTACAGACACACAGAGAAACAGAGACAATAACAATATAAAGTATAAAGTCTAAATAAAACCAATATAAAATCTGCAAACTCAATAGTCTATGCTATATGATGGGTATAAATATCATAGATACGTAATTTACATGGTTGGTGTCTGCAGTTTCTTTAGTTTCGCACTGGAGCTATGAGATCAGTTTTAGCCATCTATTTTTAAACTGCAAGCCTAAATGTTCCCCTGTCTCTAACACCTTCTTGTCCTTTAAAAATGGACTCCTTAGAGACTCTCCTCACCGTGTGGAGCTTTCTGATCGGCCGTAGAGCCAGCCATTCCGAGGCTCTGGCACAAGTACAGTGACCATTTCTCCTCTGGAGAATGGCAACAGGGTGGGGTTAGCAGAGGGTGGATGTGGCACCAGTGCTCGCATCATCCTACCACCACCTAATCCCAGAGATTCTCCAAAGGAGCTGGAACGAGAGCGAGTGGGCTGTGGAGAGGGACCTAGAGAGAGAGAGAGAGAGAGAAAGAAAGAAAGGTGTAAGTGAAAGAGATGGAGAGAGGGAAAAGGGGTGATAGAGAGATAAAAAAAAAAAGATGTAAGAGAGAAAGAGAGAACGAGGAAGAAAAATGGGTAAGAGGGAGGGGGAGAGAGATAGAAAGAAAAAAGGGGTGTGAGAGAGAGATGGAACGAGAGACAGAGAGAGGGGAGGGGCAGAGAGGGAGAGAGAGAAAGAAAGAAAGAAAGAAAGAAAGAAAGAAAGAAAGAAAAGGGGTTGAGGTGTGGACTAGAACAGCATTTTGTAGGAACGGGTGCCATGTAGTCTCCTCACCTCTAGAGGGCACTCTGCCTAAAGGCTGTTCGGCCCAAGAACGAGCTTGATCAAGTTGATCAACCTGAGTGGCGAAATCATGCATTAGTTAGCTAATTTTGTACATGCATCTCTTGGACTTTTTAAAAACTGTTATATTTTATTTGTAATGGAACCTCTCACCATGTTATCCTCTGGTCTTGATGGAGTGCGTGGACGGGACGCTCTCGTCTGATTCACCTGCTCCCTCCATCCCTCCGCCCTCTGCTGCAGAGCACCCCCTGTCTTTAACGAGAAGAAACCCCAGACTTTAATTCATGTAATGACAGACTGACTTCATATTTCTTTGATCTATCCTTATCATGACATTAAAATTGTATAATGAAAGCTCAGGCTGAGGCTTTTTAACACAACTCCCTTTCATTCACACAGTCTGTGTTTGCTACTTGGAATTCGGAAAAAGGTTTTGATCCAGCAGCCCAGTTTTGCACTGCTGCTGTAATTTGCCAGTGATTCATAAAAATACATGCATATACAGAGGTATGTTAATGAGCTTTTTTATTCTTATTGTAAGAAAAAATAGAAGGAATGAAAATATAATGTGACATATTATCTATTGATCAAGAATTTATTGAAATATATACACTATATGCACCAAAGTATTGGGACACACCTGTTTTTCACATATTAGGCTTGACCTCTTACTTCCAGGCCTGTTTTAACACTTCAGCATACCGAGGCATTTTGCACTTTGTGGTCCTTTTCTATTCCAGCATGCCAGCATGCCTGTGCCTCAGTGCACAAAGCAAGCTCCATAAACACATGGCTGGATGAGTTCAGTGCATAAGAACTTGACTGACCCACAAAGAGCCCTGACCTCAACCCAATCCAACACCATTGGGATGAACTGGAACAGAGATTGCGAGCCAGGCCTTCTCATCCAACATCAATGACTGTCCTTATCAATGCTCTACAGAATGAATGGGCACACATTCCCACAGACATAGTCCAAAATCTTGTGGAAGAAAGAAAGCTGTTATTGCTGTAAAGGGCTCTAACTCCATATTAAAGTAATGTTGGTGTAATGAGCAGGCGTCCCAATACTTTTGTTCATATAATGCATGTTTTTAACTGAGGTTGATTGAGTAATCATGACAGCCCTGATAGTGTTTATGAAGACATGTATGAAGATGTCAGCCGGTGCACCTATAAAACATTTGCTGGTATCCAGTTCGTAGAGAGGCTTGACAAAGCACACATTTAATGGAAATCGAATATAGAACAACAAGTGGTGATTTACTGGGCATCCTCTGAGTATGGGACGGGAATCGATGTTTTCCAGCCATTAATCTTTGCTGGAATAACAAAACCTCAGTAATTAGCCTCACAGATCAGTTCAGCTCACAATGCAGAGCTCTGTTATTTGACATTCTTATGAACAAAATCGAAAGAAAATTATACACTAGCAATCGAGCCATGCGGTGTATGACATGGGCATACTAGGCTCATGCTTGTTGCTGCCTGTTTGCAGACTTAGGTATTTAAGCAATACTGTTACATTGGATGGCAAACAGAGAATATAGATTCTTCATCACACTCATCTCCAGGTGACAATGAAACACTTTATCACCTTTATAGAAGAACATTGAGAGCTCTTTGCTTTCATGTATGTCAATGTGTGGAGGTAGCTCAGTGGGTAGGATACTTGCCTCCGGACCAAGAAGTCACAGGTTCGAATCCTACCTCCAGCATACCACCACTGTGTTCCTGAGCAAGACCCTTAACCCCCAAGTTGCTCCAGGGAGACTGCCCCCTGTAGTTACGGAATGGAAGTCGCTTTGGATAAAAGTGTCTGGTAAATGTACACAAAATTTCATGCTGTTTTGGACCATTTCACATAATATAAGCAGTGAAGTGAATATTTGTCATATAAAGAGCTGCTGGTGTTTCTAAATGATGATGATAAACAAACCATAAAAAGCAAAACAAACCATAAAAAGAGTTATGAGGTTTTTTATGACTTCACCTTACTATGAGGGGCCTTTTACGCCACCATTCAAACTTTACCTCTCATACACCCACAAGGTGCTCATCACTTTACCACTCACACGAACCCATAAAGCTCTTGCATTCATCACATTGCTTCTCACAAACACATAAAATATGCTTTCATGCATTACTTGTACCTCTCACATTCACTTCTTTCACCCCTCGCTTTCACTTCTTGTCCCCTTGCATTCACTACTTTTACCCGTTGCATTTAGCTCTCATGAAAGCCAAAAGAATGTTAGCACATTTTCACCGTACATGAAAGAAAACTACTGTATGAGACAAGCAAGGCAGGTGTGTTATATTTTTCACACTGGTAAGGCTGCACTGAAGCATTTCAACCATTACTTTTATTTTGAATGGCCAAAAACAGAATCGTGCATATGTATAAGTCAGCAAACCCTATACAGGCATATACACAGCATCCACAAATTCACTATTTTTAGAGGTAAAATCTGAATTACTGCCAAAACGGCGCTTCATACCTTTTCCTGAACATGCGCAAATACACAATTTTCTCAAATGTAGTTAATCACTACTTGTTTTAAGGGAATTCAGTAACCTGAAGGTGCAGTCATTGCTGACACAGGTGCCCAATTGTGCTCAGCTTGTGTAATCCCCAATGAAAAACACTGCCAATGGAATTGTGTGCTCTTGACCACCTGCACATGAGCCTAGGGTCACCATGCCCAATGCTATGAGTCATGGATATTGTCACAAACTGAATGTTTCATTGCTAAGCATAATTATTTATGCTTAAGAGTATTACATGCACTGCTGTGTGTGAATTATCACTGCTTATTTTAATTATATTTTTGAAAAACGTAGCCACTGTTTTTGTCCATTTATCATCTGTCAGCAAAAATATTGTGATATGTATCAGAAAAATGTTTTTAAATCATTGTGATATATTTTTGCCCACCCTTAACTGGGCTGGCATTTGTGATCCAGAAATTACACAGGTCAGCAGGTCAAAATCATCAGAGATAAGTTTATGTGGGTTTAGTTTTTTCCTAGAATGTACAGATTTTTGTGATGGTTGGTTATATGTTGCATGGTATTTGGTACAATTAGCATATAGTAACCATATGCTGAGCGTTTTTGAAGAAACAGTAGGAGCTGACTGACACTGATCATTATATCTGTGCCACAGTGTGGCCTGTCTGACTTCACATTGAAAATATTGATACAGTTACTTGATTGGTGTCTGTGGTTTATTAAAAACAGCATGCAAGTCTATTGCAAATCTAATATTACTCATAATTCAAAAAGTTGATGTGACAGATCTGAAATCAGCATGAAAAACGTGTGTTGTGTTTTCTGATTATTACAAAAAAAAATTTTTTTTTTGACCTGTGTAATCATTCAACATCGGTTCCTGTCCTCATTAGTGCTCTTGTAGCTGCATGCAGTCCTCACAGCAATATTCCAGCCAGTCCAGCCTTCTTATAAGAGCAGAGTAAAAAACTACCTATTATTCGTTTTGATTTCAAGTGTTCCACACCATTTTATTGGATTCGTTTATCTCCAAAAAGATACAATCACTGGAAATGTGTAAAGACAGCTGAGTTTATTATATGCTGCTACATTGCCCACTATGAGGATAAGGGTTAAAAAGGTTAGGTTAGGCTTTACCTTGTTCATCAGATATACAATAGACTGAGTGAGTCCGCAGTGCTTTTCGGCCAGAAAGCGATATCTCCGCTCTTCTTCTTTAAGTGCCTCTCTCTGACTGTCCCTCAGGAACTGCACATATTCACCACCGTCCTACACACACCCACAGTACACTGTTATTATTATCATAATCTTTCACATACATGTCACTAAAAGCATCTCCCCTGCTTTTATGAAAGCCGTGCACTATTTGCATGAAATTATGCCCAAAACCTAGATGCTGTGTTCTGCTTGGGTGCAAGAGCCAGAATTTTAATTGCTATATATTGCATTATGTAGGCTTTTTTTTCAAGATCTAGCCCTACTGTGAGAAAAAGATTGCACATTTTGGTGCTAGTTTAATTAGCAGAGTAAGTGTATCAGCAAGCTCATAGATGACATAAAACTCAGCACATAGCAAATTACTGTATATGTTATAGTTTCCAGGCCACATGATCACCACAGGCAAGTTCCGCACACTTCGGGTGAACGTATGGGGGTCATCAAATACGCTTCACTCCAGCTAAATCAGTCAAGGCAGTTTAGCTTACCTGTGCACCACCTCTCCTCAGTTGTCTCTCCAAAGCTGTGGCCTGGTTCCTCACCTCCATCTCATAGTTCCTCCTACTGTCCTGGGGAGCAGCCATGTCAGTTTTAAACAGTTCATTCATTATCAACAGATTTTGTGACTTCATATAAATTCTTACAACTATTACTGACTGATATGTAGTCTTTGTCCAGCCTGACGTTATTCTCCATTTCCTGCAGGACTTCATTGTGGAACCATCGAAACTAAGACAAAAACACACAGATTATAAATTATACATTATAAATAATATAACTATAACATTTTTATAACATATTTCCACTGTATGATTGATCTTACAACAGAAATAAATAATTTGACTGTCCAAACTGTGAGCACCACAGCATCAGAGTGGCTCTGTATAGGCACAAACTAGGGTACAAACAAGAGTATCCACTCAGACTCTCTGGCTGCCAGTTTACAATTCCTACCGCTGGGCCATCCCTTATTGCTCATGTGAAATAAGCAAGCGAAGTAGGAAAGAGAAGAATGACATACCACTCCTTCCAGCTCACTCGTCAGCCTCCTTTGGCTCTCAGAAATTTGGATCAATATATCGCCTGCCAAAACACAAACCATTATATACTTACACAGACGTTGTTTGTGGGGTTAAATAGCACCAAATACAATTGCAAACATAAAGAAAATCTCAAAAACCATATATTCTTGTGTGTGAGACACTTAAAGGACAACAATATGCCAGGAAAGCAACAATTAAGGATATGCAGTAAATGTTATGTTCCAAGAGCACCAGCATGTAGTGAAAAAACACAAATATGTGATTTTTATAGTGTAAATTAGTGTATAGTGTACTATTTTTATAGTATAAACCCTAAATACGCTGCCATTTAAAACTCTTAATACATTACCCTAAAAAAATTAAAGATAAACCCATATCCGTAATGTACAGCGTACACTGAACTGCAGTGCTAGAATGTAAAATATTAATGTTACCCCTTTATAGACTGTACTGTAACTCATGCACGCCATGTAAAAATCCCCAATCCACTGTTGCATCACTCATTACAGATTTCTTAACTGCCTCTGGGAGCACCATCAGCACAAGAACTGCATGTCAGGGGCATAATGAAACATGTTTCTATGGCGTTGACATTGATAAGCAATGCCAAGTTGGAGTGGTGCAAAGGATTTGCCAGTGGAGCAGTAGAACATGTTCCCCAAAGCATTGAATCATGCTTCACTGTCTGACTGTCTGACAGTCTGACGGATGAATCTGGGTAGATGCCAGGTTTGTGTAGAGGACCTCCTGTGGCCTGTACACCCAACTGAACTCCTTTGAGGTGAATTGGAAAGTTGATTGCAGGCTAACATCAGGATCTTGTCAAAAGCCTTGCTAGGTTGGTATATTGTTAATACCCATGGTTTTGGAATGGGATACCCAACAAGCCCACATAGGAGTGCTAGTCATTCAACTGTATAGTGTATATAATACATATGTCTTATGTATGAACCCAGCTCAACACTCAAACCTGTGTGTGTGTGTGTGTGTGTGTGTGTGTGTGTGTGTGTGTGTGTGTGTGTGTGTGTGTGTGTGTGTGTG
>JBBPDB010000028.1:7583203-7596699 GCA_037974465.1 Brachypetersius altus | reverse complement strand
TTTACTTACATTTATACTTATATTTACTTGTACTCATTTCTTTATTTTATTTGGGTTTCAGAAAATGTCCAGATTTTTTTAAATTTAAAATGTACTTTTTGTTTTAATGTTTGCATAGTCAGTAAGGAGCGGTTCAGGATACATTTCACTGTGTGTTGTGCTTGTGTGACTATGCATGTGACAAATAAAGAATAAAGAAGAATGAATTGTATTTTAGTGTATTCCAGTTAAAGAAATCAGGCTCTCAGTATTAGCAGCGAGTGAAGGGGGTTACGGTCTCATGCAGGCACGTTTATCAGATTAGGTTTCCGTGGGTATATCAAAGACAATAATCATGAGGCATTATTATCTATTATGACGCACAGAGTCATATATTATTGATCTGTTAACAAACATGAACAGTTCCTTTTTTGAACAGCCATCTCTCTTTCGAGAGGCTAAAGTTCAGCTTCTCTGTCTTGCGTTCTTTCTCTCTTAATTCTTCCCATTTTCACTTGAAACGGTCAAAGATCACTCTTTCAACTGATTTCTACCTTGGAAAGCTTGAATGTAGTTGTTTCCCAAAGCGAGCAGCCTCTGCATGCTTGGGTTAAATTGATCCATTAGCATCTGAGAGAATGAGAGAGAGAGAGGGAAAGAAGGAGAGAGAGAGAGAGAGAGAGAGAGAGAGAGAGAGAGAGAAAGAGAGAAATTACACCACTATAACTACAATTCACCTGAGGCAAAACACTAATAGTCCTTTACTGTGCTGTACTGTGTTATTTTGTACTGTGTTGTACTATGTTGGGCTGTACTATAATGCACTGTAGTGTGCTGTACGGTGTACACTGTTGTACATGGTTGTACTGTAACTGTGTTGTACTTTGTTATACTGTACTAGGCTGTATTTTAAACTGTTGTTCTGTACTGTGCTGTATTGTGTTATATTGTATGGATTATGCAGTGCTGTGCTATGTTTACTGTGTTGGCTGTTCTGTATTGTGCTGGCTGTACAGCACTGTTCTGTCTTATTGTGGGTTTGACCGTACTTTACTGTGCTGTACTGTACTGCTCTGTAATACTCTGTGCTATGTCAGGCTACAACATACTGTACGACACTGTATTATGCAGTGCTGTGCTGTTCAGATCTTTCATACACAGAGAGCTGGTTTCAACAACCACTGAAAGCCTTAAATAAAAATGGCACATAATTTTTACATACAATCTATTCCACAATAGAACATGTTACATAAAAACAAGAGTTGATTAACTGAAAGAAACATGTGCTGATTATCTAGCTTACTGAAAAGATGCACATATTTGAATCAAGTCAGTGCATTACTTTTATCATAAAATCAGCCAGTCTGAAAGCTGCAATCGTCCATGTGGCCGGTACAGAAACCTCTAGCCACTCAGGTCTTTTTCAGACCTTTTTAAAGCCATTTTCTTTTCAGATGTTTTGTTGTTTGCTGTGAAATCTATCACTCAACAGACTGTACTTACATTAACCCAATGTATTAATACAAGTCATGTTTCTGTATCGTTGACTACAAAGACTTCAGACTCACCATGTATATTCTCAGTGTGGAGCGGTGCAACTGGTCACTGTTGAACCCTGACATCCTGCTTCTCAGTTCTTGTGGCAAAACAAACAAATAAACAAATAAGTTTTGTAAACAATTTGTAACGACAACGACACAACTCCAAGCAACAATTCCCTCCTATAGTCTTTCGGCTGTGTCAGTGAACTGCTGCTGCCCTCTGTGCCTGTGTGTGTGTGTGTGTGTGTGTGTGTGTGTTGTGTGGGTGTGTGTGTGTGTGTGTGTGTGTGTATGAGAGAGAGAGAGAGAGAGAGAGAGAGAGATGTTGACACTGCTGTAAGCTGTGAATTATTGAACACAGACGGGTAGTAAAGGTGTGGGTGTGGTCTTTGCCACCTGGCACAAACAGCACACACTGTCCTGGGAGATCAGGCCTGGATAAAACACCCCTGCACTGCCTGGCAATCTCATTTACAGAGAATATCATAGTCTCATATAAAGCGAATGTTAATGTGGTAGGAAAGGTATAATTTTTGTTTCATAGCTCAAGGTTTTTCTGTTGCTCCTGGTCTGACAGTTAAACATTCATCATACTTCAGGAGGATTAAAGTGTTTATCACTTGAGAATGGACAGCAAGAAGAAGAAAAAGAAATGGAGGATGAAGAAGAAGAAGAGAAGGGTGATGATAATGATGAAGAAAACAAAGGAAGGAAATGAAAAAGAAAATGTGAATGCAAAAGAATAAGAAGAAACGGAGGATGACCAAGAAGAAGAGAAACATGATGAAGAAAAGAAGAAGAAGAAGAAAACCAACACTGCGCCTGGGTAGCAACACTGAGTATGGGGACCGTACCTTATTTAAGTGTACCTCAATGGTGTCACTTAGCAGCCCTGAGATTCGAACCCACAGCCTTCTGACCGCAGGGGCAACTCCCTAACCACTAGGTCCGCCCCAGAAAGTGGTCATAAAGAAAAAGAGGATAACAGTAATACGATAATAATATTGTAACAACACTGTGCCCCACTCTAGCAGTATGGAGTGGGTATTTCTCTTTAACGTAAAAGAAGTAGCCAATCGCTGAGCAGGTAGGGGGCAGAGGGGCGGGGCTTGTAGGAATACGGGTGGTAAATGAAGCTGTGACAGGACTGGAGGGGGCTCCACTCTGAATATGGGAGCTGCTCTCCCTAGCCAATCTGTGTGTGTCTGTCTCGCTGCGGTTTCCCCAGACGAGGGATCCTGCTCGCTCCAGCTCAAACCACGGTAAAGTCCTGCTCTCCTCCCACGAACCATGGAGCTGTCCGCGACTGGGGACCGCGTGTTCGCCGCCGAGGCCATCCTGAAGCGGCGAGTCCGGAAGGTGAGCCCGAGGCTTTTCTCCCTCCGTTTACTTGAAATTAGCCGAGGCCTACTGGTCCTCTTGAACTTCAATTCAGTCACAATACCGTGTTTTTCCTACGCAGTTTACAAACCCAACCACACCATCGTCTCTTTGACTCAATTATGGCATCATAAAATACTAGACTAAACGTTAACCCCCCACAACTTTCGATAGTATTTATTATTGTCAAATATTTGTTTTATTTTGATCGTGCTGTAGTCTGTTAGCTAGTTAGCTAGCTGGGCTAGCCAGTATGACGGCCCCAGCTGTTTTGTGTCTGCCAGAATTGCAAATTCTGACAAAGAGCAGCCTGCCTCGCTGTTTTGTAAATAAAGTATGACATAAACTCGCATTTATTCATATTCTTTTTTTATTATCCTACCCTTTCTTGCTACCCGAGAGAAGAGAGTCAAGAACTCCCACAAATTTGAAATGTTTCCTGCTGTCATGACTGAATTAAGCTTGTTTCATCTCAACTATGGCAAGAATAGGTACCGGTGTGATAGACAATCTCTAATTTCTATAGGCTTGCTTTAAATTTCACTATTCTGCACATTTTTCGCAAATATGTATATTTTATCTAATGCTGAATGGTACTATTGTTCATATGCCTCACCATGTGCCTTTGTTTTCATCCCAGGGTCGAATGGAGTACTTAGTAAAATGGAAAGGATGGGCCATAAAGTAAGTCATATGAAACGCCTAGTTTAATCATTTTGCTGTTTTAAAAACGTCCAAAATAATTAGTTATTTTGTGCATCTTGCAGATATAGCACTTGGGAGCCAGAGGAGAACATCCTTGATGAACGTCTGGTTGCAGCTTTTGAGCAAAAGTGAGTTTTTGCTGTTTATTTTTAGGATGTCATATTAAAGCAGCATAAAATAAATCATGGATTGTTGAGAAAATGACAGGTGAGATGGGAATGCATAGATAATAGCAAAATGTTAGTGTCTAGCATTCTGCAAAATATGTTTCAAAGTTTAGATAGAAATATAATCAGGGTAAAAATGTTTGAAACAAAGTTCAGATACATTTGCATTATACTAATGTTAATGTAATAGATTCAAAATATATATTTAAATAAGCAGGTTAGAGCGATATGTAAATCACCACATACCGAAATGCATTTGAGTACTGAAGATGCTCTACTTACACCCCTTTTATGTGTTGACTGTTGCTCTGTGTGTGTTGAGTTATACTAGCCGTTGATGTCTGAGTGTTTGAAGTGGTCTGCATGAGACAGAGATTGACAGTGTAAAGCATGCTCTCAGGAAGTACTCAGTCATGTTGGGCCACAGAAGATTACACTCATATTTATGCAACTAATAGCTATGAGTTAGCTTTGGTGGTGAGCTATCTTCTGTGCTTGCAGACACTGTTGGGAAATGAAAATTCACAGCACAGCAGTTCACAGCCGTTGCAGGCATAACTTCATATACTTCATATCTTTTTACTTTTCTTTTGACATTATGTGACACTGTTTAGGAGAGGCTTTTATGAAGAGCGATTCATAAATATGTGTAGACTATAGACTGAAACAAAAGATGTCGTTAACCGCAGATTTCATGATATGTGCCATTTGGTCTTTTTAACCAGAGAGAGAGAACAAGAGCTTTATGGACCAAAGAAGAGAGGACCCAAGCCTAAAACACTGCTCCTGAAGGTACGGCATATGTAATGCGCATATATTGTTAAAAGTATGTCGTTTTTATTTGTTGGTCTGTCCGCTTGCAAATATTTAAAATCTTTTCATTTTTGCATGTTACTTGATTGTCTTAATTTCATCAATGAAAATGGTCCATTTTTCCTCTGTTTATTGTTTTTCTGCTACATCTGTGTGTTTTGTTTTTTTTTCTCCAGTCAAGAGCGCAGGCTTCAGACAGCTCCCCCCGAGTCCCTGAATTCAAACACACCCGACCACAGCCTTCCTCCAAACCACCACCACCACCACTTCCTACACCTTCGTACCCTCCTAGTTGCCCTTCCAATGCCAAGCTACAGTCTGGAGCTGCCCAGCCAAAACTGAAGAAGGACATCCACCGCTGTCATCGCATGTCACGGCGGCCGCTGCCTCGTCCAGATCCTTTAGCTCAGTCAGTTGGTCACACACTCAGTCCCTTCTCTGAGACGGTTCGTATCCTCAACCGAAAAGTAAAACCTCGAGAGGTCAAAAAGGGCCGTGTGATTTTGAATCTGAAAGTTCTTGACAAAGCTGGGAATGGTGGGACTGCCAATAACAGAAGGACTCAGACCGCCACCCCTCAGTCCCATCTCGGGCGCCAGAAGGTTCCTTCCCGGAACAGGGTGATTGGGAAAAGCAGGCGGTTTGGAGATATTTCATACAGAGGGCTGCAGCTTCCTGTGTCTGGTGCTGGATTTTCCGTTTTTGGAAAAACATTTGGTGCTCAACCAATGGAGCTTTCTGGGAATCAGCCCAAAGTAGAGCAGAGTGGTCACAAACTAGGCTGCAAATCCTCATCTTTGCAATCTTCATCTCAGAGTTCAAAAATCATGACATCAGAAGATCCCACAGCACTTAGTGAGCCGCTTCAATCTGCTTCCAGCTCAGAAGTCTCAGACGGTGAAAGCCATCTAGCATCATCGTCGCAGTCTCACCAACCTTCATTAGCTCATAAGTCGTCTGAATTAAATCCTGTCGTTTTGCCCCCTTCGAAACCCAGCAATCAGCTAAAAGACTCAAAAGCCAATTCTTCTGAAAACCAGCCAGCCCTGCCTTCCTCGCCCATGTTCTCCTCATCGTCATCATCGTTATCTTCATCTGAAGACAACGAGCACATTCTCGACCTTTCGGTTCCTCACGGAAGCGACAGGCGAGCCAAGCGCCACCATCTTTTCTGTCGCCATCGGCAGCCCAAGCTTCCAGAGATTCCTGTGTCTGAGGAGGCCTCAGAAGAAGAAGAGGAACTAGATTGGCACCCAGAGATGGCCACACGGTGTGCTAATGTGGTCGTTACGGATGTTACAACTAACCTCCTCACTGTCACTATCAAAGAGTTTTGCCATCCTCATGGACTACCACCATCAGCATCCTCTCCATGCTATGCGAATCATTTTTCTGCATCAAATAAGACAAAACCTCAACCTTGACAACCAAAACGAGAAAACCCCATGAACACAGGTGCCACAGACACTGCCTTTTATCTAGGGGATTTGTTTCCTCCTCCTTAAGTCCTGTTGCTGCATTGTTCTCTTGTTATCATGCCCTTTCTTGCCTGTAGCGCCCTTTAAAGTTCCCTGCTATGACATTGCCTTGAAGTACCAGAAAATCAGAAGGGAAGAGAAAAATGCTGAAATGATTTTTTTATCCTTAAGTTTCACACAAGATCAAATCTCATGCTGATTGCACTCAGTAAACAAAAATGCTTTAATATTAGTTACCGGGCAGCAAATCAGACCGCATCTGTCTGCCTCAGCTATTTGGTTTCAGCAGTTTAATATTGACCTGTGAGTGCACATCCTGGAGCACATGAATGCATTTTTCATGATATGGTTGCCATGATATTTCCTTCGTTTGTTTTATATGGCCCCTCCACCTGTCATCAAACATTGTGAGAATATGGATCGAGTTATTTGGGCGTGTTTGGCCAGCGTTGCTACCGCACTCTCTGGTGTAATGATCAACAGCCTGAAAGCACCTAACACTTTTATGACATAGTAATAATGGGCTTATCTCAGTCTTTCTCACGGGGCTTTCTCACAGTTATTAGTTCAGCATTCTGAGGTGTTTTTGGGGAAATACATTTATAGACGAGGGAGAGTTGGTGTAGGGGTGTTCTCGTTGTTCTCTGTTTGGAGGCCAAGCTAATTTATGCTGTATTCTGTTCTCCAGCCTGGCTAGTTCACTGTCCTGTAGTTTTACCTAATCTAAAAGGTTTAATTTTTTTTAAGCACTAATTTTTTAAAAAGTATATCTGAAAGACATCTTCTTCAATAGCACTCTGCAATGCTCTCTTCAACCCAGTTAACTCATCAAAGTGCAGAGTTCTCACATAATTGATTCCATTAATACTATTAGAATGTAATTCCCTATTTAATTATGGTATGAACAAACAACTTTTTTGACATCGGAAATGATCAACAAATAGCAAAATCCTCAATTTCTTTCCGCAAAAGCTGCATGCATTACATTAACGCACTAAAATACCTTCTTATTTACTTTTGAATATAAAGATAAAGATATATTGTTGGAAAATGTAGAAGCTGCACCTTCAGGAGAATTCCACTGCTTGAGCGAGACATAGTCAGATTACTAGCTGTATTATTGCCCATGTTGCCCTTTTCCCTCAGTGCACGTTACGGAGTGTGAGAGCTCAGTGGGGGGCTTTTGGAGGCAGACTCTTTGTATCCCCCAGAGACGAGCAGTGCTGGCCGCCATGTGGCACTCGTAAAGGGAAAAGGGGTTTGATCTCATTCCCATGCTGATAGAAGAGTCTTACCCTCCAGTTAGGTTTTAATTAAAGACAAGCCCCAGACCTTTGGGCCACACACTACTAAACAACATGTTTTAAAACAGGAAGCAAAGACTTACAGTAAGGAGGGGAGGACAGTCATCTCATGGAATGAATTATGGAGTATCACAGAGGAACCACACGTAGTGCAGGGCTGAAATCATCTCATGTTTTGGGACAGCATGGCTCTGCAACCGTCATTTTCCCAGTCTCCTGGACAGTGGGCACTTGTTTAACCCCTTAAACTGCAAGTTATTTAAAAGTTTATTCATGTTTTAAATTATTTTCATATAATTATCATTCGTTTATAAACGTTTCCACCTTTATAACTATTTGAATTGAATTTGATTCTTTAAAAAATAGTTTTAAAATTTCATCACAGTTGATTAGATTCTATTCTTATGGTTTGGCATTATTATTAAGATACACTTAATACACAGATACGACTCTAAGTGGAGGAGCTATTTATTTTTTCATGAAGTGTGCACGCTTAATCTGTATTAAAAAAGACTACAAATGTTACTTTGAGCCAGAAAATTAACATATACTCTGTGTATTGTTATAGTTGGTCTTGACACATTCCCCCACTATTTTTAGACTTTGGGAACTAATATGAAACTATAAAGTATACAATGTAGTTATGAGGAAGTCACTTCCAGTTTAAGGGAGTTAAATGTGACAGTGTTTGATTTGCTTGTGATGAACTTGTTAGCAGGTTGTTTTCTTGCTTTATGCATTGTTATGGGGTATTTTGGTTTACAAAAGGACAGTAAAGATTTAGAACAGCTGTGTTCAGTTCTGGTACTTCCTCAGAAAATATTCTTCAGGCATTCTTTAGTAAATGCTGTAGTTAGAACTGTTACGAGTCAAGGATCCTTGTTTTGAAAGAACCATTTTTTTTATGCTAAGAGTGTATGGGGTAATTGATGATCTCAGATTCAGATCTGGTAGATTCAGCCATCTTAGCACTTCTCACAGGTGCAGCCGTGCACTTATTAGCGAGTTCGTTTGTTTCATTTTTTTTACAAGAATGAACTGATGTGCAGAATCGGATGCTAAACTGAAACCGTCTGTGACATCTTGACCTTAGCTTGTGTTCCTGCTGTCAGGCCCCTGGCATTAGTGCAAGCTCCTTCCCCTGCAGATAAGCTGGCCAAGCGCTCCGGTAATCCCCTGTAACACCAATACCCGTGAGCAGACACCAAAAGAGACCTCCATCCCAAAATCCCTGCCGGGAGAATCCCCGTCTCGGCAAAACCCGGCGGCTCGTCATTCCTAGATCTCCACTCAAGATTAAATCTCCAGGAATAGCAACTTTTCACTTGTTTGTTGTGACGTCTGGCACAGACTGCGAGCTTTTTGTCCGGTTACATGTTGACTGATGTGCATGACAGCCATATTTTCATGTTCATTTTAAAGTTGCCTATCTATGAAAGTCTGCTGCACTTATTATGTTTTACTTGGCAGTATGTATTGATTCTTATTTAACGAAGAAAAGTGAATGCTGTTGTGATACTTGTATTATTTTAATTTATTTAATCATGCGATGACGGTGTGCTGGATTGATTCTGAGTGGCTTATGTGTGCCCAGCATCAAAACAGACTGCTCAAGGTGAACTGGCCTTAAAAAGAAACATTTTTACATCGGCATGGACGTCTAGAATTTGTGAAATGTATTTTGTTTTAGCATAATGGTCACTTTCTGAAGAGATCACAGGGTTGCATGGCCATGTTAAGAGTTCGCTACTCTGCCATGCAGTGGTGCATGTTAGGTAACACCATCTCACTGTGTATATGGGGAGCTTTGTTGTTATGTAAGGCCCTTTAATTTTCCATAAACTGTGACTGTCAGCCCAGTCTAAACTAAAGCTTGGTTATGGCCTCTCTGTAAATTGAGCAAGTGTGTGTGTGTGTGTGTGTGTGTCTATGTGAGTGTGAGAAAGGGAGAGAGAGAGGCCATTTAAAGAAATTATGAGGTTAAATTTCATAAATAATAATCAATTCTGCCTTATCTATTTATAGCGCTGCAGTATTAAAGCTGACTGTGTATTAATTGTACACTTTGGGGCGTTTATCGAACCAGTTTGTATCTGTGTAGGTATTTGTGTTCACTTAGTTGCAAATGTTGCTCTGGTCCTCACCTGAAGGAGGCCAACAAAGAGTCTCTGAATGAGGAGTTTGGACTGATGATATCATTTTGTTCTATAAATAATGTTGTTTTGTAATTTAAAGGTTGATTTTATAATGACATAAAAGGCTTTTTTTTTTTTGATTGTGTATTCTGTACAGATTTTGTAAATCGTATGCCGAAAAAAACATCCACTTTTGTACCGCTCTAAAGTAGTACGTCTAGGATAGCTCGTCAGAAGTTTGAATAAATGCTTGTTTGTGGCTTTTGCAGGTGAAGTTTGTGATGTGTTCTTTACAGCTGATGCTTTAACCAACTGTGAAACAGGCCTTTGTGAACAGATGGATGTAGAGGATTGCTGGGTTTGGCCTATTACAGTTCATTTAAATGGGAGTAAACTGTCCTTCAGTAATTCGGTTACTTTAATTTACCAAAATCTACCTGAAACGCATCTACCCTTATTATTTTACTACATCAAGGCCTGTCTGAATTATTACATAATCGTCTGATGTATTTTACAAACATTCTTATTCTAATCAGCTGTTTTAACATATTTAGAAAACCGGCTGGACAGCGAAGTACAGCCAATTAAAAATGTCATCCCTGTCACGTGATGTTTAGATAATGAAGGATGCCCAAACTTTAACATATTCCTGAAAGTTTTGCATATATTATCATGATATTTATATTGACAAAAGTAGTTCTATAATATAATATAACATACAAATAGTAATATAAAAATACTGACCCGTACTTTGGTAAGCAAGATGTGGTCACTTTAGGCTGTTTTAAAATTTAGGCTTGTTAATTACAGTACTGTCCCAAAGTCTTGGGCACCTGTGTAAATATTGTTTGAAAACTTCTAAGAGGAGCAGTGAGTTCTTTTTCCACATTAAAATTAATATTACTAATACTACTATTTTTTCACATTACTATTACTTCTGTTTATGTATATAGGTGTGTCCTTGTGGAAGCCTAGTATTACCTGCAGTTTCCATCACAAATTAAATTAAGAGCTGGTGGTAGAATTTCATAAATCCGACGACTGGAGAAACCGAGGAGAAATCTGGAACCGAGCCTGTGTTCTCCTTACCAGCTTATCAACTACTTTTTTTTTTTTTTTTTTTTTTTACAGCTTTTTACTGCTTTCTTGTTTGCATTCATTCTAATGTGAACGTTGCCAGACAAATTATCACATACTGGGATGGCTTTAAACAATTTGCATATGTGTCTAAAATTTTGCACAATAGGCTACCGTATATAAACAAAACTACGATTCAACTTCTTGGTTGTACAGTACAGATATATTTGTGGTGTACAAAATCACCACTTTTGTCCACCGATGCAGTCAAATTGCCATCCTATATATAGATATTATTGCACTTTGACTATGTGGAGCAATAGAGCAATAAAACTGCTGGGCTGATAAAACACAGTGTGCTTTTACTATTCATATTCATTTTATTAAAAAATACATCTGTACAAAATACAGAGTTCCGTAACCTGTGTGTTGCTTTAATCTTGCTATAATTTCTGAAGCTTAAACCCACGTTCAGTGTTTGACAACATATCCCCTATTAATTTCTGCAATAATTGCAGTAATGCAAAGTAATGCAAATGAGCCTGTAAGAAATCACTTGTTGTGATCGTTTTTAATTAGAATGTGCACAACAATCAGGACGTCCAGCCTGGTGTTCTGTGGGTGTTTGGATTAATCAGGGCTTCCATGTAATCCACCAGATTTAAATAATTGCGGTTAGCATAACGCAGGCCCCTCTTGAGCCGTGTCATCAAGTGTTCTCCAAGCGGGTTTTAATATATTAAAGGCATTAAGGCATGTCCCAGTACAATAAGATATTTTGTCCTTGTCCCTAGTTTACCCTCCCCTCTAAAAAGGTATCGGAACGCTTTTTGGAGCGATGCCACTTTTGTTTCTATAGAGAATCTTTCAGCGGACAGCGCTTTGAAAAATCGATTGTGTAAATGAGACGGGCGAGCATGAAGAACGTTTTTAAAGTTTAATGAATCTTCATGTAATGTAAAAGATCTAAGCCAATTAAAGGCTGTTCATGGAAGCAAGTCAAGAATCACAAAGCCTTATTCTCAAAAGTGCAGGGTTATTCTGTACATACAGTCTTGGAACCTGCAGCACTATGCTTTCGAATGGCCATTACGTTACACTAGATGGACAAGAGTATTGGTTACGTCGGAACTTTACATTAATATGACATTGCATTCAAATACATAAGACTTTAAAATGCAGTTGGTCCACCCTTTGCAACTACAACAGCCTCCACTCCTCGTGGAAGGCTTGTCACAGGAATTTGGAGTTCCTGTGGGGAATTTGTGCCTGTAATTCTGTATAGCATTGATAAAGTCTGGTTTGCAATCTTCATTCCAGTTCATCTCAAAGGTGTCTGATGGGGTTGAAGTCAGGGCTCTGTATGGGTCAGACAAGTTCTTCCACACTTACAATGTCTATATGGAGCTTGCTGTGTGCACTGGGATACAATCATGCTGGAATAGAAAAAGTTCTTCCCCAAACTGTGTAGACACTTGCTCATTTAAAGCTTCATCTGAAAGCAAGGATATTAATAGAGTCCCCGCCCCTTTTTTGCTGCAGAAACTGCGTCTTCACTAGATGCTGGAACATTGATGTGAGGATTGGATTGCATTCAGCCAGAAGAGCATTCACAAAGTTACATGAGTGCCTCTGGATCATAAAACCCAACAGGATGGTATTAGATGGAGCTCCACTGCTTCACAGCCCATGGAGGGGGGGAATTTATGCCTCTGGCCAGCACTTGGAACTGAGCATGATATCCTTAGGCTCATGTCTGGCTGCTCCACAGCACCTCTTTCTACTGGCAGTGTTTCTCTGTGCGGATTATACAAGCTGTGTGTGCAAATGAGTGCCTACAACAAGGAGTCCCCCTTAACTGAGTGCCTGGATAATTTTGGTCACTTCATATTGTGGATTTACATGATTGTTTTATACTGAGGTTTCAGACTCTTGTCCTGTTTGAAAGGGTTTTTTTTCTAAGACTCTGTCCCACAGGCCTGGCTGGTTAGTTGTGCACTAGAGGGCAGTACCGACCCACTGGTGTGGAAACACAACAAACAGGCCTCAGGCTGGACATGCTTTCTTCCTGCCAGTTGAATGCTAATGTTATGTAGATGCTTGTGTACAGATGGGGAAGGCTGCTTGTTCTTCCTATTCTTTTAGATCAGAGAAATGCAGGCCTCACAAATAAGCAATAACTGTTTTCCCTTTTATAATTTTAAGGATGTAAATGATGATTTCTGCAGCAGGATGCAAACACAGCTGTCTCTCTTTGGTCTGTTTTTACTGCAGCCAGAATGTATTTAGGCGACTTGCTACATTTGCCTTCAGACTTGTGAGATGTGTGGTTTGCAGCGACGGATAGTAGATCGAGGCTGAAAATAGACTCTCTGTTTTCAGAGTTCCACTTTCCCTTAAACTGGGTTGTGTGATGCAGTGACTAATAAGAGTCTCTGCAGAGACAGAAAAAGAGCCTGATGTGTGTCAGTAAACTGCCGACCCACTTCATTAACGCACAGCGTGTCCTGATTCATGCTTCGTCTCAGTGTTCTGCATTAGTACAGATCAGTTGCAGCTTTTCATCAGCACCTAATTTAAAAAATCCCCAACTCCCTCACTTTCTGTTCATCTGTCTCTTTTTCTACATTTCACCTTTACGTTACATGTTCCTTTTTTACTTTGGTAAAAATTGGCTCAGTAGCTCACCCTCTCTCTCTCTCTCTCTCTCTCTTTCTCTCTCTCTCTCTCTCTCTTTCTCCTTCTCTCTCTCTCTCTCTGTCTCTCTCTCTCCCTCTCTATGTCTCTGTCTCTCTCTTTGTCTCTCTCATTTAGTCTCCTTTCTTTTTCTCTATCGCTGTCTGTCTAGTTTCTTTCTGGGGGGGGGGGGGTCATGAAGTTGAGGCTGTAAGACCCTCAGAGTGTGGGGTAAGGAGAA
>JBBPDB010000028.1:7550371-7576073 GCA_037974465.1 Brachypetersius altus | reverse complement strand
AATGTACACACACACACACACACACACATATATATATATATATATATATATATATATATATATATATATACATAGTCATCAACCACATCAAGACATTAATGTTATGTAATGTTTGCTAACGTATGATTAGACTATTGAGTTCTAGTGTAATTCATTAAACTTAAGAAGCAAAATTTGGACGCCAAACGTTTCTTGGCTGACCACCTACACCTTAAATACAAAAACACTGTTAATCTCAATTTTTCTCATTCCTTTAAAACAGACATACTAAATGGCAGTTTTATAATCAAAAGGAAAACACTTTTAATGTATGGCACTGTTTTAACGGTCAGTTTTTCTTGAAAATTGTGTACCGTAAGTAGCAAGTGTAAAAGCACAATTCATTTGTCTCGAATGTGATAATATGTACACTAACTTTGTGAATTTCCTAAGTATATGTTTGCCTTCGTCTCTGCGGCAGGTATGTCTGAGAACAGGTTTCCAGAGAGTTATAAACTTTCGTTCCCTACGAGGAGCAGCTCGACGTACGCCGTGGTGAAGCACTCCATCCCAGCCCTTCATGCCCTCACCGCCTGCGTGTGGCTCAGACCTTTGCAGAGTGTCTTGGGAACTGGATTTTCTTACGCAGTGTCAGAGCAGAGTCATGAACTGGGCCTACAGCAGCTGGTGCATGGCCCCATTGAGTTCATCATCAATAATGAGGTACGGACCAAGCCACTGCTGCGGAATGTGAAATCATTTGTTTTCCGAGAGAGTTTATGTCATGTGATGCTAATCTACAGATGGCTGACAAATTAAAAGACAGACCTGAATAAATGAGTGCAGGTGTTTCCAGACAGGTGAACTGATACAATTAAGCACTTAACATCCTCCTGTGCTGTATAAGAATGCTGAACAAGACCAGCAGACCTTAAGCAGATTAGGGTAGCTAGAGGAAAAGATCTAAGTGTCTTTGAAAGAGCATTTATTATTAAGGCACAGCAGGAGCTTCAGTCGCAAAGACTGCTCAGCTGGCCTGTGTTTAATTGGACCAGCGAAGTAACACTTCAGCCTTTATCCACCCTGTTCCTTGTTCCATGTGGGGTGAGTGCATGTGTAAGAACATGTGTCTATTACACTGTCATTATGAAGATTTTGAATAGGTCAGATTAGATTTCCAGCATAAATAGACAGAATGAAACTTTACCCAGGTTTACTTACTATCACACAAAATCCATGCATGACAATGAACCCATGATACCCATAACATACTTCTCCTGCACATACTTCTACTAGATTTTTGTCTTGTTATATTCTAAACTGGAAGCTGCATTTCAGCATGGTGTTGACAGGATTCCTGTGGAAAGTGCACCCCCGAGGCCATGTCTCCTCAAAATAGTACATAATGGGAACTCATGAGATTAAGTATTAATGAGATTCAGTCTCTTACCCGTAGGGTCTCGTTATAATAGATTAATATGCAAGTATTTATGCAGCCATAGGGATGCACCCAGTGAAGCGATCTCGCAGAAAGAGTGTGCCAAAAAAATATTGCACACTTCAGGTGAAGTTGCTTTTTAATAGATTTGTTCTTCCCTCCCGTAGGTGGCGCAGTTCACCCTGAACCTGACTGTGGGTGCGTGGCAGCATGTGTGTGTCAGTTGGAACAGGAGAGCTGGAGTGTGGCACGCCTACCTAGGAGGCAAGCTGAAAGGTGAGGGGAAGGACCTGGCAACCCGTCACTCCATCCGGCCTGGAGGAACACTCGTCCTGGGCCAGGAACAGGTGAGTCATTGCCTGGATCGCGTTCTGGGTGACCAGATTTTCAGCATGGCAGCTCATAATTGCTCAATTGGCTGCACTTCCTCACTGCATGCAGTTTTTACATGTCATATACAGTACACACACATATATATGTATATGAGCCATTTGTACTAGTCCATCTGGTCCTTGGCATAAACAGCGGCCGGCATTGCCAAATTAAATATTGCTTCTCTTATCATAAATATTTGTACTTTGGTGTATGTATATGCGTTTAAGTCGTCACTGTCAATAAATGAATACTTTACAGGGTAAGGTTTTTTAATGTAATTTAATGTAAAGCATTTTTTTTCTCTTTGTTCATTCATTAAGAAAGTGTTGTGCTATGTAAAGAACAAATTTCATCTGTTTAAATGGAAAAATGGAAATACATGATATTTTTTGGCCAGTCAATATATTTTGGGCATATGTTAATACAAATGATAAGTTGGCACCAAAAATCTAAGGCCATGTCAACATGTACATGAGTATTTCTGAAAACGGAGGCTTTTCTATGCATTTTGGCCTTTCGTCCACACGACGGGTCAGTTTTTTTGGGTCAGTTAAACCTGAGGTTTTTGAAAACTCTGGCAAAGATTTTGCATCATTGCGTGCGCCACTCATATGGTGTCACAGTATGATTACATTAGGTTTTCATCTACAATGCCTGGTGTAGTACTACTGCTCTCAACCTTGTTAGAAGTTTTTCCATGTTTATACTCATGCGCATCCAGTATGAAGGATATAAACGTCAGAGTCAGCTACGGATGCTGTTATATTCAACACAGACAAGTCTCTGGTAATGACGACCCCCTCCAAGGCTTCTGATTGGTCACCAATGCTATACGGTTTAAGGTTATATCGCCACCTGCTGCCATGGTATGCTTTTGAAAGCGTTTTTGCAATTGTGTTTTAAAAAACGTGCTCATGTGGATGCGATTTGAACAAAAAAAACATAAGCAGAAAATAATAATAATAATAATAATAATAATAATAATAATTTTTATTTATATAGTGCCTTTCCTGAGCTCAAGGACGCTTGAGCTTGAGCTCGTTTTCAGAAATACCCATGTACGTGTGGACATGGCCTAAATTGCAGGGGTTTTATTTATGCACAGCATTTCCACAGAATGGTCACGGCTGTAAAGCGAACATCACCAAATATAAATCAAAAGAAATAATAAATAAAAGATCATCATTTGCCAGTAGATGCCAAAAGTTTTGTACTAAATGAAATAAACAAAAACAGTGACTTCATGTTTCCTTATTGTTTTTTCTGTTATTACTGAGTGTTCAGTGATTACTTTAGTTAGTTAGTTCTTTTTGCATGGCAGTTCTTCAAAGCCTCCTGTTTCACCAACAAAAATCAATTGGAATTGGAATCCCTCAGGGCTTCTGTAACCCTCAGCCCTCCATCCACACTCTCCTCCCTTGTGCATATCTCCTCTTTTCTTAATCCCTCCCTCATTAAATTCCTCTTTTCTCATGCTTTCATTAAATACTTCCCTTAGTCTGTCCAGCTCCACTGTGCTTTTCCCACTGTTATTGGGCTTGTGCTTTTAAGCCTGGGCTTTAATGACCACTGGCCTAAAGGACAGTGGGAAATAAGAAGGAAATATCCACAAAAATCTATTAGAAAAGATCAGTTAAGATCGGACAGAAGCTCTATAAGGAGACATTTTGCGTTAAACATGTACATTTATTTGTAGTTCTAATCATAATTAATTTTTCCTTCTCCACAATATAATTTTCTCTACCTTTTATTATTTTGTTATTTTGAGGTAAAAAGTCACACAAATGCTCAGTTTCCCCCTCCTATAGTCAATCCGACATGTTTGATATCTGATTTTTGCTCATTTCCTTTTTCATTAGAGCTTCATGAATAATGTCGCTGACAAGTGGCAGCTTATGATCAACATTTTAGCAAACTGCATGCCTAAATCATCAAACCCTCGCAATCACACACTTGCCGCAAACCACATCTAGTTAATAATATCAAACTGACCCATTTTATGTGGCCTCTGACACTGTATGCCATACTGTTATCTATAAATAAGGAAAGAAAGTGTTTGATGTTTCTAGAAATGATCATAGCAGCCAACACATGGACATTTGACTCAAGGGCATCAGTTTATGTCACTGATTTTGGCCAAACAGCTGGTGGCCTGGAGTTGTCCCTGCAGTCAGAAGACTGTGGGTTTGAATCCAAAGACCGTCAGTGGCTCCACTGCTCCCTGGATGTTGCCTTGGTGGCTGCCCTCTGCTTCACTTGTTGAATGGGTTAAATACAGAGAAAGAATTTCACACTGCTCACACTGTGTGCTGTTCAGGGTGGTGTTCACAAGTGACTAAAAGGGCCGCTTTACTGTACTGTGAAATGTTGCAGCCTTTATAGTTGGTCTGAATCTCTTCTCTTGCAGAGTTCCATGGGTGGGCTTCGCTTCGTGGCTTCGCGGGCTCTGATGGGAGACCTCTCTCAGTTCAACCTGTGGGACCGAGTGCTTACTCACG
This sequence comes from Brachypetersius altus, assembly GCA_037974465.1. Taxonomy (NCBI): domain Eukaryota; kingdom Metazoa; phylum Chordata; class Actinopteri; order Characiformes; family Alestidae; genus Brachypetersius; species Brachypetersius altus. The sequence goes on along the minus strand of JBBPDB010000028.1, from coordinate 7,571,783 downwards.
CTGAGCTCAACGCCCTCGCCCACTGCAGCACGGGCATGCTGGGTAACATAGTCCCCTGGAACAGCCGTGAGGTGGAGGTGTTTGGAGGGGTTACCAAGCAGCCAGCCGAACACTGCAGCCATCACTCCAGTGTACGGCAGTGAGGGGTCAGCAGGGGGTCACACACGGGTGGGTGATTAGTCCAAGGTTAGATCAGCTGAGACACTGTCATTATCAGCCATTACTTCTGTATAGGTATCTCTTTAAAGTTTGAGAGGGCTTTGGGATGCCTGTGTTGAATGGAACAGTTACCTGGAGTCAAATGTAAAGGACATTTTGGTCTTTTGTACGGTTGACAGAAACATTTGATTATGTTGAAGGGCATTCTGTACCACATAAGAGAAAAAGGAAGGCATCTTTAGCTCTGAAAGTGATCCTGACAGTTTACTTTTTACAGAGAATTCGGAAGGGAATATTCCATGGTAGTGTAATGTTCCTTTTTATTACTATCATGGCATTGGTAAGGGTCTAACCACTCTTATTGTTAACCTGTTTATTTATGTTCTCTCATTTTTTGTACTGTACCTTTTTTGTATTTTTTTTCTTAGTACAGTTTGTAATTCTTTATGCCACCCTGTTCTACAGCTGTGTTCAAGAGAACAGGCTGGGATTGGTCAAATCAGACTGGGGAGCTTAGTGAGGAACTAGGCTTTCCTTTGTGTAAACAGAAAAACAGATCTTGTTACAGTATGATTTATGATTCTGTCCAGTTTTTATTTATAAGTTAAGGTATAAATGAGCAATACTATGCGTACATATCTGGAAAAAACACAAACCACTGAACTAATGTTATATGAATATGGTGATGACATGTTTTGACTATGTATATTAAGTAGTCTCTGGAACTCTTTCCTAACTTTTCAGCAGTTTAAAATGTGACCTTCTAAAAAGCACCTACAGAAACATTCCATACATCTATGAAGTGTGTTTCCATGCACCATCGTTGTTAATGTCTGCAATTTATATTTTTGATGAATGTGACTGAATATATGGAAATGTGCAAAAGACTTCATTCATGTTACCAGCCTTACTGATCAAGTCCAATTTCTGCTTAGATCTGATCTTTCTATCATGATGGTTCACATTTGTGTCTGCAAAGCCCAAATCTGACTATTTTCCAACCTCTCTTTATCCCTTAGAATGAAACAGGCTGTAAATGATCTCTTTTCTGATTGGCTGCCCTGTATTGTGCCTTCTAAAAACAGTCGGCTGAAACACTCCTTATAACTTTAATGATTGTAGGTGGGGCTAAAATGATAGCTGGTAGCCTAGTGGTTAGGGCATTCGTCCTTCGATCAAGGTTCGATTCCCAAGACCTCTAGGCACTTCTGAGGTACCCTGAGCAAGGTACCATCCCCACACACTGCTCCCCGGGCGCCGTGTTCATGGCTGCCCACTGCTTCACTTGGTGAATGGGTTAAATGCAGAGGAAATATTTCATGCTGTTCACACTATGTGCTGTGGTGTGTTCACGAATGACAGAATCGACACTAAATGAGATGACTCCATAAAAACAATGAGATTAAACCAGGCTTTCTTCCCATATATTGACTGTATGGACCAGGCTGTGAATTGTATTTTTTGTTATTTCACAAAAGTGACAATTCATGACATAGAACTTTGAACATAACACTAAATGCAAACAAACAGTAGTTTAGTAACCAAGCCGGGATAAAGAATTTCTTCACAACATGGCCAGACAATTAATGGATTAACATAATGAAGCAATGACCAGCCAAGTCAGATAGTGGAGAATGTGATGGGTTGCCACAACAATAGAAATGGAAATAGTTTGAATGATAAACACACTGACATACATAAAATTAATGTATTTATCTTATTTATTATAAATGGTGTTTTTTTCCGAGTAACAGTCTCTTACTGCCCAGATAACGTTTCAGTTTAAGCGCTTAAAATGTTTGCACAGTACAGTGTACAATTCAAGATTGTGAAATCACATAATGAAATGTATCATACAGTATACTATGTGTTGCATATAAAGTGTCATATATTGTCTCTATACTGATCAGAATGTACTCAAGCACAGGTCTAAAGTCTGAAAATGAACCACGAACACCAGCCAGCAATGGACTTGCACCAGCAACAGCCATACCTTTGGTGTAGACATGCTTGGGACAATAACAGAAAACGCCAAGAAGATTCTGTTTAGCACACTATTTGTGAGTGAATGTGAAAATAGCAGGGGCATGCAGCATGAGGGGCATAACCTGACAGATGAACTGAAATGATGTGACATGGATTTGTTTGACTGCTGTATCCTTTATTCTGTCCAGTTTCTACACTGACTCTCTTCTCTGGAGTTCATTGATGTCTGGCACACTCGCTGTTATGAAGGTGATGCCTGTTGTTTGTGCAGCGTTTGCACATCTGTGGTCACTGTGCTGTCGTATACTTGGTGTGAAAAAAAAAAAGCGCCTGTTTAAAGGGAAAAAAAATCGCTGGTCTGCTGGGTCGCTTCGGAAGCTACAAAACCTTTTTAAGCAAGAATATGTTTGATATGCAGCTTTCTCTCTTTGCTTGTTTTGTTTTGGGTTGTTTTTTTCTATACCGTTTCAAACTTGACTACTTTTATATCCTTCTGTACTTGTTCAGGCCATGTCTTGCATTCTGTCGCTGTGTGTTACCTAACTGGACGACCAAATGTGGAAAATCTTGAGTTATTATGAAGAGTAAAATTCATTTCACTCTCGCGAAGCCTTTCTCTTTCTTTCCTCCCGTGGCCTTGGCCACCTGACAATGCAAGAAACACACACATGCACCGGGACCTGTGTGCGTTACCTAGCAACCGTCCTGTCATTTCTTGACACATTGCAACAAAGGCAAGCATGTCAGAACCATTTAGGATCATGTGATGCACTGAAAGCATGGTGCTCATATAACAAACTGCGTCACAAACGTGTTAAAAATGTGCTGCTTGCGACAATTCGCAAGGCTTTAACAACTTTGTCATTTGTCATTTTATCACCTGACCCAGCTTTCCTTTCCTCGCTGTCCCAAGAGGACGTATCTGGAGCACAGGCAGGGGTGATACTGCAGGCTCAAATGTTCTTAGTATCGTCATAAATTAAGTGTAACATGGGTTCTGTCTGTCTTGAAAAGACTAAAAATGACTTGCATTTATCATCCAAAAGACTTGGGACTTAGACTTAGAATTGATTTAGACCCATCATAAAGAGTTTGTACACAACAAGAAGTGTAAGAGCATAAACTGCCTGGTAAAAGCTGGATGTCAGCCCAGAGGGTACTGAGGGAGGCTGTGAACCTAATAAATCCTCAGTTATACAACGACTGTTAGGTCTTTTCCTACTCTTGAAAGAGCCTTTTTTTCTGGGAATTGTTGCTGTTTTAATTTTTTGAATATTTTTTAACCAAATCTGTCATTTAAATAGTTCATTTAAATGCTTTGCAATAATTGCATATATCTGACAGAAAGCTGATCTTCCTATTTTGCTTAGTAAAAAACAATGCAATGGGCAACTGAGCATTCTGGGAATGAGTCCAGACCCCACACATTTTATACCACAGTCTTTTACTTGATATTTAACTTCTTTGGAGTTTCTTTGCCAAACATGTGATGTGATGGACTCCAGGTTCAGTTCAGAATGAATCATTATTTACATATTTTTTTCTACATCTAAGAAGGAAAGAAAAATACCTAACAAAGTCATGCCCCAAACTGAATGTCACAGCCTAAGTCATAATAACAAGACCTGCCGTTTTGGAGATGCTCTGACTCAGTTGTTTATCCATCACAATTTTGCCCTTGTCAAAGTCACTCAGATATTTATGTGTTCCCATTTTTCTTGCTTCAAACACTTAAACGTCAATAACTGACTGTTCACTTGCTGCATAATAAATGCCACCCCTGGCAGGTGTCACTGTAATGAGATAATCAGTACTATTCACTTCGGCTGTCAGTGATTTTAATGTGACTGGTCGGCGTATATTTTATTAATTATACTAATTGTAGGGTTAGTAATTGTATACTTGTATGGGTAGAGTGCACCTGTCTGGTGCTTCTACCTGATAGAATGGACAATGAGTGTTTATGTACCTCCATACAATGTGCACTTGCAAATATTACATGGGGTTGCATGAAGCCTAAGCAAGCAAGACTGAAAGCCGTTGCTGCACTTTTCAATCCTCCTCTGCCGCACAAAGACATTAAAGTTATCATGCCGTAGGGGATGAGCAGGTTTAGGGCTCAGGTAGGCTGCACAATCCAATAAGTGGTAAAAAGAACCACCCCCAGATCCCAGACGCCTGCCATACATCTGTGTTTTAGTCCTTAACCCTCACTAATGTGGTCTCTCACCCTCCCGCTCTGCCTCTATTTATAACCTGCTGCATCCTGTGAGGCTGACAGTGTGTGTATGTGTGTGTGTGTGTGTGTGTGTGTGTGTGCTTGTTTGTATATGCATTAGACTGCAGATTCAATCATGATAATGACTATCTGTGCCTCAAAAAGCAAGCGAGAAAAGAAGTGCTAGCCCAAGTGATCTCCAGGCATATTTTTGTCTGTTTGTATGTCTCTCTGTCTGCCTGTCTGTCATTGTGTCACTTTGTTTTTCTCTCATGTAATCTGTCTCTCACTCTGAGCCCATTTACAGCCCTCCTATCGCTCTCCTACCCTCCTCATGGCCTCTCCATCTCGCAGAAGGAGCGCAGATTGAGTAGAGCTTGATCATGCAATCCTTTCCAACTAACAGACTTACAGCAAAGCAGATTAAGCAGTTCAATGCAAGATGTTAATTATTTTCACCTTAAGGCTTACTTGATATTAGGTTCATTGCAGATCTATGCCAGGGCCAAGGCTTCTTAACTGCGACCACGGTGAAAACATCCCTATTTTGGTTCTAATATATTCACAAAGTCAAGTGCAAATTGAACAGACCAGAGGTTCAATAAGTACAGTTTGCCTAAAGGAATTGATGCATTTTAAATGTTTGTTCCTCCTACATGTCCTTGCTGCTATCGTTTAAACTGTTAGTTCAGTTTTTGCTCGTGTGCCACCAATGTGCAATGAGAGCTGAGTGACAGATAGTACCGAAGAGACTGGCTCATTTGGGAAAAGGATGTGGGAGGAATACAATCTCTGGACACTGCCTGTTACAAAACAGCACGATTGGAGTGTGAGAGCATCATGTGTGTAGGCTGGAGAACAGCAACTCTGTAACATCTGATTCAGAACTATACTTAGCCCATAATCTTACATAATCTTACTTGAATAAAGATGCAGCATAAGTCAACAGATCCGGATCTTGGGTTTTATCTATTACCCAAGCGCAAATCCAAAAACGCATGGCCTCAGAGCATGTATCAGACACATGATGGGAAGAGTACAACAGTGCATCAATATATTTTGTCGGTTTCAAAACAAAAGTTATGCCATTTTCTAACTGGAGCTCAGAAATTAAGGGTTGGTTCAAATATGAGGATGTTTCTCTTTTGGAGTTTTTGTTCTGTTTCTATCACAATGTAAGAGTCTCACACTTTAAAGAAAACTAGGTTAGACGTGCTGAAACTGCGGTGGGATCTGATGTGTGTCACTTTTAAGCTAGCCATATAACACACAATTCATGTACCAGGTCACAGTGTAGACCTACTTTGCACGAAATGAGGACACGTTACTCTCAATCTCTCTTTCAATCTCACTCTCTCTCTCTGTTTCTTTAATGCCCAGGTGGAACTGAATCCAAATGTTACCATTTACTGGTACAGTTTCCTTAATCTTATAAAATGTAATAATTCCTTCAGGGATTAAACCATGTTGAGCCATCTATGAATGTATAATCCCATATAATCCAACACACCGCCACATTTTACAGCATGGGGTTTTTTTTTTTTTTTTAAATGAGGTAGAGTGCCTAGTGTCAGTCTACACAATGCAGAGAAATATAGTGATTCTAAAACATAATAGGTCCATTATGCGTCTTTTAGTTAACTTCATCCAGAGACATTTACTGGCACAATTTGCTCAACTGCTAAACCTCTATACCTCGCTAACCAGTGACTGACTCTGGTAATGGAATCCCAAGAATAACCAAGGAATACTGATCGAACAAGGCCAAAGGGTCAGGGGCTTTTACTACAGTTCAGAGATAAGATTTACTTATATCTAGTTCTCAATGTATTGTTTATTTCTTCTGACTGAATATAATAATGTGAAGGTGTACAGGTAAATGCAAAGCTGTGATCCGTCTCATCTTGGGGCATCTGTGTCTCAATCTGATTGGCCAGGTTCATTCCCTTCTACACTCTAAATAACTGAATTTTGCTTTTGCTTGTTGTGCTCTGATTATTGACTACCCTTTTTAAGGCTACTTTATTGTCATCAGGAGCTGTGTGCATGCACATAGTGTGCTGAGACGTTTCTCCATGGGCCACGGTGCAACTTGTAACACAGCAAGTGTTAGTGTAAATGATAACCTTTTCAAATCAAATCAAATGACATGAGTGTGCCTGTCGTGGCAGTAAACAGAAGGTAAAGTAAACTAAAGGTTTAGAGTGTAACATGAGTAGTACACTACATGGACCAAAGTAGGGGGACGCCTGAGCACTACACCTACAACAGGGAATTAAATGACATTGCATTCAGATACGTAATATCGGATGAAAAGGTCTGGCTTGCAATCTCTATTCCAGTGCATCCCAAAGGTGCTGGATGAGGTTGAGTTCAGGGCTCTGTGTGGGCCAGTTCAGTTCTTCCACACTGAACTCATCCAATCATGTCTTTATGGACTGCAGCACAGTCATGCTAGAATAGAAAAGATCTTCCCCAAACTGTCCACAAAGGTGGAAGCATTGAGTTGTTGAAAATATCTTGGTATGCTGAAGCATTAAGTTTGCCTTGGGGCTTAGCCGAAACCCTAGAAAACAGGTGTTTCCCAATACTTGCTCCTTTGCAGTGCACGCTGTAATTGGCTATGAGGTATTTTGAAAACTATGTAAAACATAAATTAAAAATATTCATAATGCAACTTAACTCTTCGTTAGAATGGAATAAATCCTGCTTATTATCCAGATCCACACACACACACAAAAAAAACGACCGTCCTCGTTCCAAACATTCAACAGATGTACGCCGGAAAGAGGGAGATCACATGGGTTTCTCTCCTCAGTGGTTGCTATGGCTGGCTTGTCTCCATGTCAACAGTAGTTAAGGTAAGTTTATTTCTTCCCTAAACAAAACGGTGGTAAGGTTTAATTCTAACAGTTAACATTAATATATTTCTAAAAAAATTTAAACGTACCCGTTTTGCTCTGTTTTCGATGCATAACCTTATTGCTCCAAGTTAACGGGACGAGCTAGATAGCAAGGTTAGCTCATTAGCATTGAGCTAAAAACAAACTTTGCTAGTTGGCTGATGTGCAGATCCGTTCCAGTTTTATGCTTAGCAAGTTTAGCTAACGCCACATTCTAATTCTTCTCCTTTTATACCTTTACTATTCGCGGCTTGTTTTTTTTTAGAGATGCTTTTTTTGTGAAAACGTAGCTTGTTGCTAATGGTACATTTATTCCTATTGTCTTTTTTAGCTCGCTAGCAAGGAACTATGTAGCCTAGCTTACAGAAAGGTAACATTTTCATCTAGTTTTAGCAAATGGACAGTGGAAGTATTAGGAGATTATTTTATTCTAGTGTTTGCTCTTTAGGTTAATTGTGCGAAAACATTGTCGGTTGGGAGTACTGACGGTAGACCGGCTTCCTGTCCCAGTTCTAAAGGTCCCATGGACTGCAGGGATTTTTGTCAAATGAGCTTATAGAAGACTATATTAAGTCATCAGATGTATTAGAGCTGAGAAGGCAGCCTAAAGGTACACTGCATGGTCTCTGCAGGGCTGGGGAAAAAGCCACATGTCTAATGTGAGTAATAGTCATGTACAGAGGTAAAGTTCTCATATGTGTGTTTTCTGGTGTACACTGCCGGCTTCACTCGTTTTCGCACCAAATAATTTATCGTTTAGGTTTAGTTGCTTTCTATGCACAGACATGGGGTGGTAACAGCCTAGTGGGTAAAACACTTGCCTGTGAACGGTGATGACCACAAAGTTGCAGGTTCTTTCTACCATTGTGTCCTTGAGCAAGGCACTTAACCCTCAGTTACTCTGAAAAAGGGTGTCTGCCAAATGCTGTAAATGTAGTGTAATGACAAGGGGCATGAAACCTAACCCTGTTCACCTAGATTGATATTATCTTCAGGCAGAAAGACCAGAATGAAGTCTGTGGGATTCTGTTCTACATCATAGCTGTATTCTAATGTTTGTATGTTTCTGTAGTAAGATACCATCATGGCAGAAACTGGGGAAAGTAAGAAAGAGGAGGCAGACTACAAGAGACTACACAGCTTTCCTCTGATCAGGGTGAGTGTAAGAATTACCATTGTGTCTACAAAAAAGAAAGAGCGAGAGATTACCTGTTCATTTGTCTGTGTTTTGTTCTAACCAGGGTGTGGACATGTTCACCAGATAACGCCATATTTGCCCTGTTTCTTTTCCAGCACACAGATATGCCGGAGGAGATGAGAGTTGAAACTATGGAGCTATGTGTTACAGCCTGTGAAAAATTTGCGACCAACAATGAGGTAAAAACTTTGTATATAATGTTGTCGTGTTCAGCTGAGGTTATTATCCAGTCCACGCTAGTGGGTGTTCTGTCGGTTCCTAACTGTCTGGACCGAAGTCCCTACACTTTCATCTTGCCAGACTCTCATAGCGTAGCCATCTGGACTGTTACTGTAGCCTGTAGATTTTTTTATGTTCTCTTTAATATACAGTCCATTTACTGTGCTGAAGTTAGAACGGGACAGTACCGATTTTTTGTCATGGTGATCAGCCGATACCAATGCTGATTCTGATGCTTCAAGTTTATGTAACTGATATGTAAGCTCTCCAATCACCATGAACTTTTTTTATTCAGTATTCAGTTTTTTATTCAACTCAGTAATACTGAAATAAATGTTGTATTAATGCGCCTCCACGTGAGATTTCTTTTGAACATAAACAGCAAATAGCGAATTTTTCATTGTTTCTCGAAACGTCGTAGTAATTCCACACCCGTGATGACACGACTGCAGCGGCAAAACATTTACGCCCCACTCGTCGTGTACCCCCTCACGCATTGACGTCATCAACTGTGACCAGTTCCTAAGATCGGCCAAATTTAATGAGTACCGATCGAGTCATAAAATGTGATTATCGGCCGATACCGATCTTCGGCCAATCGATCGGAGCATCTCTAATTATTATTGTAACAAATTACGTATTTCATTACAGTATGTCATGGTATGCTTTTCTGACCATCATGTGTATCACCCATAGTTGACACATCACTACAGATCACTACAGAGCATAGTTAGCCCTGCTGCTTTTTATCCATGTCAGATGTCCAGAAAAGTAAAAACTGCCTATTTTCAAATGACAAAATTCCCATGTTGTCCATTCCTTTTAGTTTTAGCAGCATTGATGAAACTTATTTAACTCCAGTGTCTCATGTAGTCTCATCAGTGGGTAGGATACTTGCCTCCGGACCAAGAGGTGACAGGTTCGAATCCTACCTTCAGCACCACCACTGAGTCCCTGAGCAACACCCTTAACCCCAAGCTGCTCCAGGGAGACTGTCCCCTGTAGTTAGAGAATGGAAGTCCCTTTGGATAAAAGCGTCTGATAAATGCCGTAAATGTAAATGTAAAATGACAAATGATAAAGTATATTCCCAGGTTATATTATAGGTTTTCTTTCTGGCTGGGAAATGCTAAAAGATGTTTGGGTTCATTTATAGTGTAAACTTAAATGCAATCTGAACCCATGAGATTTTGAAAATTAATTTTATGAATAGCTATATTGATGAAACTTGATGATTGATGAAACCTGCAGTATGTCATGTGGTTGGCTTAAAATGACTGAAAAATAAATTAAAAGCAAGTTTCCTTTCTGTCAAAATGCTATAAGAGGCATGAATTAATTTTTTGTGTAAACTTATACAATCTGATATCGTTATGTATTTTAAAAAGGACTTTTATACACCCAGCACTAATTTGAATCTGTTCATGAGTTGGTGGTTCTCAGCTGCTCTCACATGACTCACGATTCTTAGTCATTTTCACACCTTTTTTTTTCCTGTCTCTCTCTTACTCAGAGTGCAGCTAAGATGATAAAGGAGTCCATGGATAAAAAGTTTGGGAGTTCCTGGCATGTGGTGATCGGGGAGGGCTTTGGCTTCGAGGTGACGCACGAAGTGAAGAATCTACTGTATATGTTCTTCGGCGGCAGTCTGGCAGTGTGTGTGTGGAAATGCTCCTAGCAGCGTTCTTGGGCCAAGTCCTCTCTTCCTCCCTCATGCACTACCTACTTTTATATATTTATATACCCGTATTCACAGTACTGTCTCAGCTATGCAGTCTTTTTTCTATTTGACTTGTTTGTATGTACGTGTGCGTGTATGTTGATGTGAAATTACGTAGGATTGTATGTCTGAGAGAGAGACAGACACCTGACAGCATAGACCCTTTATAGCTCACTTTATCTTTGAGTTTTTCATTGTTTTAATTTGAGCATAACTTTGTGCTGCAAGGGATTGTTGGGAGGAAGCTAATCTAGAACATATCTCTGAGCCTTTAACCTATAGTATATATGGCCACCTCACAGAATTACAAAGTATTTGTAGACATAACCCTAAAAATGAAGGTGCCAATATGGACCTTTGAAGCAGTGCCACAGAAGCAGCTGTTTTGACAGCCTAAAGCATTTTCAAGTTAGTCATCAAGACCCCCAGAAAGCCATTAGAATGACTGAATACTGGGTACAGGTGTGCTGAGTAACAACAACAAAAACCTGGCAGTCAGGGGGACTCTGAGGACAGGTTTCAGAACAAATGTTCTATTAGTGGCCAGAAAACTGCAGCCAACCAAGCACATTTTAAGAAAATAAACCAAATGAAAAACGAATGGAACAAGACCATTTTAGTATCTTTCAACAAACAGGTATAACAGAACAAACACTTCTGTTGATCTGATCTATGTACTAAACAAAACAAGCTCTCGTTTGAGTTGTTTCAGTAAAGAATGTAAAGAATCATCCATCCCTTTAGGGAGCCAAGAAGTAGTTCCTTTTTTAACACCTAATCCTGGATATGCCTGGATATCTACCACCCCAAAGTGTTCAAACCTGGCTCTAATGTCACTAAAGCTGTTCAGTATCTGGATCAGATTTGTTAGATTTGATTTGGAGCTGAACTCTGCTGGGTGGCAGAACACCAGGAACAGGATTGGGCACCCTTACTTTATAGGAGCGCTCCAAAGAATGCGTTTTTGGCATTTTGTTTTAAAGTGCTGCGGTGTACTAGAGTTTTAAGAAAAACTAACCTTGATGTGCCCAGTCTCAATTCAAACAATGTTTTGTACTGAACAGAAGCACATATGTGGGTCCAGCGACATCTTCCACAGAACAACAGTAAAGTAATTGAACTAGTGGTTTTAAGGGTGCATGCTCTGTGTGTACATGAAAGAGGGGACAGTGCTGTGTTCTGTTTCCCACCATCTCGCACATCGTTTTAAAAATGCATGCACCACTCTCAGTAATGCCCCCCCCCCTCACTCTTCTCTCTCCCTCTCTCTCTGTCTGTCTCCTCCCCCTCCACCTCCCTCTCTCCCACCTACTCCTCTTCATTCTCTTGGCTGACGGTATCATTCTCTCAGTGGGCTGCCATGCCATCTGTTTGAAACCACTTCCTCCCAGCTTCTCTGTCTTACTGATCTTTTCTTTTCAACGTTACGGTGGATGTCCTTTTGCACCACCTCTCTCTGTTTTCTTTAACAAACCAGCATTTGTGAAGTGTCCTCTGTAAAAACTTGAATACAGGTGTAAATCTCCAACTTTTTAAATAAATAAAAACAAGGTCAGTACATTGCTTTGTTCTCTGCTTTTTTTCCTCTTGTTATAAGGCCTCAGTACTTCCAGCACTTCTCAGAAGTCCATTGCTTGCACTTCTATGATGATGATCAAAAAGAGAAGATCGTTATTCTTGCTCAGGACTGGGGTTGTAGCGAGTGCAAGGAAACAGCCAAAAGATCAAGAAAAGGCTAGTAATTCTGGATGTAATGAAAGGCGTAATGCAACTGAGCAGGAGGGCAAATAACCACTCACTGCTCTTAGAGGGGAGTATCAAGGTTTATACTACAAATGAAACAAAGTTGTTATTTGTTCTGGCTCTGGGACTTAAACAGAGAATGAAAAAGACTGTTCCGGCAACAGAGAGTATATTTGTAACACAGCCAATCCTGTGCAAATAACAGCATGTTTAAAGTTTTATATAGTACTCTCTATGTATCTGAAGGCCAGCTAGACATTTAGAGATGTGCCATTTCTTCAAAACTTAGCTCTGCCTAGACTAGACCAAAAAGAGCATATTATATCTCTTTAGTAGAATTTGAATCAGCAGTTAAATCCCTGAATAAAGATTCTATACACGTTGCATATAAATGAATCACAGAGAACAAAATAATAGTCACTGTATTATTTTAAGAAAGCTAAAATGGGCCAGTTATTGCCTGATTTCACCGACCTGTGGTGATACGTAGTCAGTAAAATGGTGGTGAGCGTTTTGACCCTGTCATCAGAAGGCCATGGGTTTGATTCCCAGGACTGCCATTGACACCACTGAGGTACTCTTGAGTAAGGTATCGTCCCCACACATGCTGCATCGCTGGCTTCGCACTGCTTCACTTGGTGATTGTGTTAAATGCAGAGAAAGAGTTTCACACTGTTCATACTGTGTTGTGTTGTGGTATGCCACTTTTTTTACTCTTTGAATGAACAGGATTCCTAAATCAATATTACATACTATCAATATTGCTGACACTCTTAAAGAAAGAGCTCTTGATGCAGAAAAGCCCTTTGACCAGCAGAAATGACACTATTTATGGTTGGTTCTGGAGAGATTGGGCTTTGTGGCTTTATCTGAGTGATAGAGGTGTCACAGCTTCAGTATTGACTGGAATGTCTAGAACCATTGAACCATTGCACAAGCCATCAAAGCAAGCGATTTAAGAACCCCTATAACCATAGACACAATTTTTTGCTACATCCAGATTTTTTGCTACATTTTTTCACAGTATGGATGGGTATAGAATAAACTGAGCCAAATCTGCTCTTCTTCCAATTGCTTTGTTAGCTATGAAGGCTGTTGGTATTCCTGTATGAAGATCCCTCATTGACTTAGTATAGAGGCATATAATGGAAGATAATGAGTGACCTAAAAAAGTTCTGTGCAAGGCAGAATTTCAATCATCAAAATGAATCTACCACCCTGTCTTATTATTTTCTTCATACCTCCTGCCCTTCAGCCTAAATACACCTCTGAAATGCATTCCCTCGTGTCACAGTTTATTTGGAGATGGAAGCGTGTGAGAATAAGCTCACAGCTTTATATAGAAGCTAAAAAGTAAATACACAGAGCGCGTGCCATCCCTTTAAAATGTTTTAAACGAAATTTATCTCAAGTGTATACATTGTATAGATCAAGCACTTGGCACAACAATGCACGTGTTTGGGAGACTGTGCTTATCAGACACTACTAGAATTCTAAATACACTACAGCCTCATCACTGCTTTGAGATAACATACAACCGAACACATCCTCCTGTGTTTTTAATGATGCCTAACAGCTATCCCTTACTCTCAGTTAGCGTCAACTGCTTCTAGCAGGGCTTACTGCAGCAAAAAAAATATTAAGATCTTGGTTCCTGCCCAATCTGTCACTACAGCAGTACTCATGAACTACTCATGAATATATCACCTCTCTTAAACTGCACGCTTTAATAAAGCTAGAGCCATAACAGCTCAGGCCTGGACAGGGTTTACTTTATTCATTCTGGACCATGTTGGGAAGCAGAACTCACTGTGAACTACACTGCATTTCAGACCCCATCCCCCATCCCTCCTACTTCTGTCATCTAGAGATGGGGACTCGAATCTGAGACTCGGACTCAAGTCGTACTTAAGTCGCACAAAGAAAGACTTGTGACTTGACATTAGACTTGCCCTCAATGACTTCAGACTTGACTCGGACTCGGTGCTGTGACTCCTAAATGATAACTCGTAAACCTTGAGACTTGACTTAGACTTGGTAAAAATGACTTGTGAACATCTCTGCTGTAATCTTTTGGGGGGATGCATGTTCTTTAAATATGTACATTAGTGTCATTATAATATTGGAATATACAGTATTTATGCTCCTGCCCTATTTTCTCTTTTGTTTTATTTAAATATTCTGTACATTTATTATTTAATGACAAGTTATACTCTGTTGGACTGATTGCCTGTACAGTATGTGACACTCTGACCTTCTATCTTTACTGCAATGAACAGGCCAGTATTGATAGTACTAGGTTCGACTCATCCTTATAAAGGGTGCCATTAATTATAAAGCTGACTGTACCTCGAACTGTACAAGTTGTTGAGTAATCGCAAACAGATTTGCTTTGGGTGGTTTTTGGCATGCTGGTATCTATAAGAACAGATGAAAATACAGATAACAGCCAGGTTTCACAATTGCTTGCATTTTAGCGATGCAGTTCCTTTAGAAATCCTCGAGCTGATAGTTTTGAGAAGTTCCCTCATTTAGTAGGGCAGAGAAAACCTTTAAAACCACTGGTGAAGCATTTTCTCTTCCTTTTCTGTTTCCAGCAGTGGTGTGCATTTAAATACTGGAATATCAGCAAAACTAGATGCAAAGTGACTATGCCAGGAAGGTGCCGTCTGTATTTTCTGTAGTGAAAGAGTCTGCTGTGAGCTGTGTGCCCTGTGTTAAACATTTCTTAAACTCACTTGCTTTTATATAAGAACTCTCTCTTTACATCTATTTCTTCTCTCTGAGTTCCTGACATACTGTTCTTTATCCTGGCAGGAGCTGGACATGCTAGCTGCCCTCCTTTCATCTTTTCTTTTTCCTTCTCTTCCTTATGCTCCCACAACTATTTCTATCTCTGTGACTCTTTTTCAGGTAGCCCACCTCCTGCCTCCATGGTTTTCTTGCATCTTCTTTCCAAGCTGATCCGAATTCAGCCTGTTTAGAATATCTTTATCTGACCTGTGCATCTTTCTAACTGATCCCAGGACAACCAACACAGGTGTATAATTCTTTATTCCCAGACAGATGGCCTCTCAGTAGGAGAGCTGGAGGATTTGCCGCTCACACTGCTTCTCAAAGCTCTGTAACAGAGGGAGAGGGTCACGCAGGTGAGACGACCTGCAGGGGAGACAGGTAGGGAAGACTTAGAGTGGCATATGAATGAAGAAACGTTACTATGGGTTTATGAAAGAAAGCAGCCTTGACTCTCCTGTTGTTAAGCTGGGGCCTGGGGTGGGTGTGTAATTTTTTTTTTTTACTGGATCCCTTATGCACACATGATATATAGTGACATGGATGCGGAAAGACTCGTTCATTAAAAGAGCTGCAATCACTATAGAAAAACATTGGCCGTATGATGGGTTGTATTAAAGAGATAAACTGGTAACTTTAAATGTGCCACTGTCATGGTATGCAAAGTTATTTTGTAAAATATCTCCCCTGCTAGATCTGATCAAGGCAGAAATGGAAAGGGAAGCATACAGGAGTCACAAAAGCTCAGCTGCAAAGCGATTGACTGCAAAACTCAAAGCGTGGGACCTCTTTCAGAGGCAGTTTTGAACTGAGTGATGCAAACACTGCCTCTGGATGCAGTTTCAAAACTGTGTGCCAGAAACCTCATGAGTTTCCATTGCTGAGCAACCGCACACGAGATCACTCTGCCCAATCCCAAGTGCCGACTAGAGTCAGGTAAAACTGACCACCACTGGACCCTCAAGAGTTGTCAAGAGTGAAACCCTGCTTCACTGTCTGGCAGTCAGATTAATTAACCCGTTAAAGGTCTTTTCCTGTTCCAGTGTGACTGTACACCCTACACAAAGGTTCAAATGAAGGTTAATAAAAACATGTTTAAATGAGGTTGGTGTGGCTGAACTCCGGTGACCTACATAGAGCCTTGACCTCAACACAGCTGAACACCCTTGGGGTGAATTGCACTGTCGATTGCAACCCAGGCCTTTTGGTGCAACATCAGTGCCTGAGCTCACAAATGCTCTTTTGATTAAATGGGCACAAATTCCCACAGACGCAATCCAAAAACTTTCCAAAGAGTTTGAGGCTGTTAAAGCAGCAAATAGGGGACCAACTCCTTATTAATCCCCGTGGATCTGGAATGGGATGTTTAACAGGTGTGATGATCAGGTGTCCAAACACTTCTGGCCATATAGTGTGTGATTACTTAACAATACATTTAAATCAATAGACAACATTAGAACATGGGTGCTTAGGTGCCTAATAATTATACACAGTACTGTGTGTGTGTATGTGTGTGTGTGTGTGTGTGTGTGTGTGTGTATACAGACTATGCAAAAATCTTAGGCACCTGTGCAAACTCTTTAAAGCTATGTTGCGTCTTTCTGCTAACAAAGTTAACATTAAAATAAATGTAGTGACAAAGTACAAAGTTTTGTTTTGTTTGTAAGAAAAGTTGAGATTGTGTGAGCTGGTTCCAGATTTCTCCACGCTTCCTCCAGCCATAGCTGAGAACATCACCTTCCAGTTGCACTGCTATAATGTATACGGTATAAAAGATCTAATAAACACATGAAAGGTTCCAGTCTCCATAAGCCCCCTTTGAGTACGGACCCCAGGCTGCCTCACCTGCATTGTCTATAGAATCAGCCCTTGTACTCAAAAGCAGTCACGAATCACTGTGGGGGAAAGAAAGGAATGGAAGGAAATAGGAGACTTGTGAAAGACACGAGATAAGAAGCCAACAGGTTCTGTGGATTCTTTTTTTACCATAACAATTAATCAAAAGAATACAATATACTTCCATAGTTCAAGATAGAATGATGCGTCCAAAGTAATCCCGCAAAACACTGACATAACACAGGGTGACGAGTGCATATGGTAATACAATGTGCACTTCAATAAAGGATGAAAAGGCCATTCTGTAATTCTGTAATAATGCAGAGTGGGATTACACTGTGGTTGCATAACTCTGTGTACGCACATGCTTTTAATGTGTGTTGTCTGGGAAAATGATGAAGGCGTGCAAGAAAGCATGGACTGGTCCATCAGCTCTGAGTAAAGAGGATCAGAAAATATGAGGGAGACGCTGATTGTTTGCCTTTCAACAAACAGTCCGCCAGTGCATTCACGTGTACCCATACGAGTAGGTTTATGAGCTGTTTTTTTTTACATTAAGTATCTCCTCTTCCTTTTTTATTCAAAACTCTCTCTCTCTCTCTCTCTCTCTCTGACACTCACACACACACACATACACACAGACAGATTGACATGCACACAGTTGAGTACATGAAATATTCATAGGTAGGCAGTGAGTGAATGTATCATGGGAGAAAGAGCATGCCTGTCTTCAAAGGGACTGGTCTGTCTTTCGGTGTGGACAAAGACACTCTCTTTTAATCTTATGCATGTGCATACAGCATGATGTGCTTTCCCAGGCCCATTGCATTCAAAACCTTATTAATATTTCTCACCATGAAAAAGATTCCAAAGGCATCATTGTATTAATGTGGAGAGAATATTCTGAATAAATAAAAGAATGAAAAAGACTCCGCAAGCATAACCATAAGGGTTAAAAGCCATTCATTTTCTAGGCTGTAAGCACTAGAAATTTAACTGAGGGGCAGTTAAAAAAAACGTTATCAAAAAAGTAACAGGTCAAACCAATAGGCAGATCTGTTCTGTGCTTTACTCCTATGTATATTAATAACAGTCTATACATTCGAAATGTGAAATCAAAGGTTACATACATAAGGACTTCGTAAAAGAACTAGAAGAACCTTTTCAAAAAGCAATTTTTATAACATCTTATGTCAGCATTATGAAGTGACGTGGAGGTAAATGACATTGTACTAACATGACTATAATTTACAGGCTCCTTTTGGAGTGAGGGCAGCTACATCTTTCTGTCTGACTGATCTTAACATGTCATCCTATTACTTAGATCCTGATTGCCTGGACTTCAATCCTATTACTTAATTATTATGCATCATAACAGTGCTATAAGACATGCAAGCCTGCTTTAATTTAGTTTTCATCATATAACACTACTTGTGAACATAACCTTAAGCCAGTCATAACTAGTAGTACTTATGTATGTGTTATGAAGTCTGAATGTAGGTAAAGTGTTACCATAAAATCCAAATCTCGACCAGCAACATGCATTCATTATAGGAAAGAGGGGGAAAGTGGATGAATATTTGATTTAGCCTGTGCCACTGAGCTTTTACCCCGGACTGTTAACATGCAATATTAACCACAAATAGGATGCTTCTCTATTCTGTCTATCTCTCTCTCGACTGCATGCTATAGTGGGTGGGCGTGTATGGGCATGGGCATCTGTAGGAGAGGGTTCTGCTTGTGTAAGAAGCTGCTGTGGAGTGTAAAGGGAGGAGCACAGCCCCAAAAGAGCGAACGAAATAACACAGCACAACACACAGGAGACGTTTAGCAGGTGGTGAGGCAGCTCAAATGTGCTTCCACCTCGACGGAATGCTGTTGTAGTGCAGCAACACACTCAGGCTTTTGCCCTTTGGGTGATGTGTGGTGGGCACGTGTGTGCTGAGGGGAGACCGAGGTGACTGTGCATGCGCACAAGCCGCAGATCAATGACTGTGCAGATCACGCAGGCCGAGAGATGGAGGGAGCAGCTCCAGAGGGATAACCAAGTGTCAGGGCTGCCTGGTAGAGCCATCAACACACCCGCGCCCCGAACCCCCGTCTCCTGTCTTTTCCTCGTGTTACATAAAAACCCTGGAGCTGCACAGCAGTTCTGCCTTTAAATGCTTCCTGCCACTCCCTGCAGTTGCGCATGGTCTCTTAATACCTGCAATATTGATGTCAAAATGCATGTATTTTACCTAAATTCGTGATTTTCTGCTTAGTTTACGTAGCCTTTTACGTCATGTTCTGTTTTTTATCCTCCTGATCATCATTCAGCTCACTGTGTGATCATACTTGTTTCATCCAGAGGTCAGAAGCAGCACAACAGACAGGAGAAGAGTGCTGGGCTCAGCAAAAAAATAATAAATTAATTAATTAATTTAATTTAATACATTTTATCTCCCGGCACCCAGTCATCCTCTGCTAAGATACAGTCGATGTAGGGACCTTTTTCTTCTTTCTTGCTTGCTTTTTCTTTATTTCTTTCTCTCATTATGATGAAGTAGAACCTAAGTTTTGCCTTGACCACTGGCCTGCCATCTCTCTGGTGATCCTAGATCTGGATTATAAAATCAGATTGCTGGCTTTAGGGATTAATTTATGTATGTGCTTGCTGTCGCTCTTATACTTTGCCTGCCCTTGTAACTAGGATCGGAGTGTTTTATTACAGTTAATAACAATTTATCTTTTACCTTTTCTGTGAAGAAAACCGACATGCGATTAAATCAGAATCATTTAAGTGTGTGTGTGTGTGTGTGTGTGTGTGTGGCTGAATTCCTGTATTTACAAGCAAGATTTTAGCATATACTGCCATCTGGTGTAGGAATTCAGCTACAAATGAAATGTGTCTTACGTGTTCCTCTGAAAGGGGCATTATACAGAACTAATATCGCATAATGAAACTATAAAAAGTCATTCAGATTTGATTTTGAAAGGCAAATAAGGTGGTTGTATCTGTGTTGTAGACCACTGTAAACCCAGCAAAAAGGCAGCTAGTATCCTTATAATCTCTAAAATCGATCATTATATAGAAATGTTTAATTAAGAATCCTTTACTTGACCAGTTACAGTTAGCCATTATAAGGACAGTGTAAATACAGACTAAAGATTGAGGTTAGAGTTAACTGTATGCAAATCATATATGTTCTAGAAAAATGTTTGAGACCACTACGATTTATTTTTAAATCAGCATCTCTATGAGACGCTTCCATGCCAGCGTCTTTTAAATTCCTCCACAATCATTCTGGGGGACTTATTAGTGATCAGCTGATCAAATCTTTTTTAATGAGGAAAAGTATAAAAACACTGCTGTAATCAACACTCTCCTCTCACAATGTGACCAGTTGGATTGCAAAACATTACTAGAAGTATGTCCATGGCCATTATTGCCATTTTGTTTAAGATGTTTGTTTTCTTTGAACACTGCATCATTTCTCTTATTTTGGTGTTTTGTCATTTCCTTTAAAATTATGCTTTATGTTTGCAAAGTAGGAGAAATATTGTCAGCAGTTCTTAAAAACTAAGGCAAAGCTGTTCAGTTCAACACTCACATCTATAAAAGATCAAACCTGAGACACTGGACATTTTTGCAGTGGTCTCTTATTTTATTCCAGAGCTATAAATGATCCCCTGGCTCATGGTGACCGAGAGCCCTGGGTTTCAGCCCCTAAAACCCTTTGGATTAATACAGCCCTGCACACATTAAGTAGAATGTTTAATAGATCAGTCATTAATGAGCTACACAAGCTTGAGCACAGGTAGTGCACTCAGGGGAGTATAACCTAAAACCATATTTCCAGGGAATGGAGGGCAAACATTCCCAACATGAGACAGTTAAGATCTGCTGAGTCATCAAGTGCTTTGTTTCAGCAGAAAGTCTCCCAAAAGTCACTTAGGTTATCATGCTGGATTTAGAAACAAGGAAACCATGCATGATTTAGAGTGTGACATTTGAATTAACCCAACAAATGTCCCACTGATATTTTAGAAAATGTTTTTTCACTGGTCAGTAAACCTGAAGGTGTTGCATAAAAAACTCCTGAAGTGTGAAATTATTTTCCTGTCCAGTCCAGGGACAATATTTTTGGGTCTATTTTTATGTTTTACTATGCAGCTACATAAAATATCAGACATTGGGTTAGTTTTGTCACCACGATGGTGAACTCTGTACACTAAAGGGTTTGCAGTAGAAACGCATTGTATCGTTTTTTGTATCAGCTAAGCCAAAAACTGGATCATACTGAAAATGTATTTAACAAAAATGTTAATTAGATCTCTCTCGAACACATAGGATCAGTGTGATAAACCTTATTAAGCACTGATAAATAAAACAAAAGTTTCAACATATTAAACCAACGCCCCTATTTGCCCTTATTTCAGAATCAGAATCAGAATCAGAATCGCGTTTACTGGCCAAGTACGTGAGTGAACACATACAAGGAATTTGATTCCGGTAGATGGTGTCTCCCAAGTACAGCACAGTAAAAAATAACAACAATATTAAAAGATACAATAAACAATATACTGAGCAAATATAATATACCATAATATACAATCTACAATATGAATATGTAATATGGATTTATATTTATGAC
>JBBPDB010000028.1:7527085-7540249 GCA_037974465.1 Brachypetersius altus | reverse complement strand
TATCTATCTATCTATCTGTCTATCTATCTATCTATCTATCTATCTATCTATCTATCTATCTGTCTATCTATCTATCTGCTCTAAAACACTTATTTATTGACTTCATATATAATTTCCACATAATTGAACTCTATTACATAACCAGTCTTTTTATAAAAGTAAACTGAAAAGCATCATGTTGCTTTAATATATTTTATTCATGATGCACATGTTTAAATCAAGTAAGCTGAATGCCTGTTTTCAGTGTCTGATCTTCTGTTTGTCCACCATTGCTCCTCTCCATCTATCTCTATGTTTACAATCCAGTCTTTAAAACATAATCTCAGCTAGATGCACCTCAGAGAGGATTAGTGTGAAAACATACAGAGTTCACGTAAGAACAGACGGAACATGTGCGAGGAGAAACAGAGAAAGAGAAATGCAGGTGAACACACACACGCATGTTGTGAGGATGCTGATTGGCCGTGAGAGGATAAGTGAAGCGCATTGGAGGATTTGGCCGTGTGGAGGGGGGGGGGGCAGGGCTGCAGTCCTTTGTTTCACACAGATGGAGAGATGAGGGAGGGGTGGAGGGACGTGGATAACTGCTGATGATAAGATACTCTAGAGAAGGGGAGAAATACGGAATGCAGTGGTGTGTTTACCGCGTGTCGCTGTGTGTGGCAGAGGAGGGGGCTGCACCACATTCTCCCTTTCCACCCATCGCCCCAAACTCACTCGACCACCAGTGCAAAACACACTTCCCCATACGGGTCTATTAGTGCTAGTGGTCAGTTTGTAGATTTTGTTCTCTGTTTTTTGTTTGTTTGTTTATTTGTTTGTTTATTATAAAGGTATATTTTGTATCTTGATGTTTACAACAACACTGGAAGCCAGTATTTACCTGCACAATCCAGTACCAGATCGGGGTCAATTCACTATGAAGAATCAACACGGCTGATTTAATTCGTTTCTCTATATATTTCACTCAGCAAAGTGATACCTGATTCATTTCTGTTTGGATGCACAAAGCGAATCTGTGCCAAGTCTCTGAAGGACAGCTTTTCTCTTTGGCTCAGAAGGTGTTTGCGCTTGTGTGTGCGTGTGCATGCTCTGGGCGGGTGTGCGTATGTGTTAGTTGGTAAGTATATCTGATGCTGTGTGAAACACAATGTTCATTTTCACAGGATCGCTTCCAACATCACTATCCCATTATGTGTGTTTCAGTCAGAACATTTTCCTTCTGTAGTACAAAACCCTGTTATTATTTAGAATCCTTAGAAAATACCCACTGTATGTACGCTTCCCCTTTCATCCACAGTTTATGTTTACAGCATAATGACCTTTTGAACAGACAAAAGGTGGTGGCGGTAAAATTGTATAGGCTCAGTGGTTTTTGTTTTATTTTTCCAGAAGGCTAGACCTTTGGTTTTGTAGCACTTTGTTAATGTGTGATGCTGAAAAGAACCACTGGGTACGACAAGGTTTACAGTATAGTGAAGCACCCGACCCTCGACCTGGGCCTAGTCAGGGTGACGCGGGAACACTGGTCGTAACGAGCCTGCATGCATCTCCTGTTTTTAAAAGTTGCACAAATGAGGTTTCGTCCACTAGAGGGTGCTAAGTGGAACTATAGTAAGCACTTCGAACTCTGAGCATGCAAAAGCAAAAATTCGGAACTTTCTCTTTGGCCTTGTCTTCGTCTTTTGGAATCAATGACCCGGATCTAAGAATACGATTGTTGGGTCGGGTCCATTTCGCTGGAGATTTATGTGTTTAGCACACGATATTTTTTTTTCTCACTTTTTTGCTTGTAAAAATAGAAAGAAAAAAGAAACAAAGTAGCCTTGTTGTGTTGATCCCAGACCATTTCAGATTATCATATAAAATGCAATGAGTTGACTTCTGCAGCATTTTGTTCGTTTTCTTTTCAGCGTGAACACAAAGAACCTGTAGCATGCCTATTTTTAATCAACGTACGTCCAAAACCATACTCTAAAGCAGCAGTGTGAGAGCCTGAGTTTCTTTTCTCTAACTGGTTATGGATATTTACTCTGCCTGCACTGCTAGCGTTCCTAATGTATATACGTATGTACATATGTGGATGTATATATTTGTACTGCTACCTTCTGCCTCTGCGTTACTCTTTGAATTATTATTACAACTATTATAGTAATGCAAATTCTTGACTGTTACCACTACAGTGCTTTCACGAATTCTATTATGGAACTATAATTATCGTTATACGTATTTTTATGGTTATGTGCTTTAGGATAATGCCTCCAAGTTAACCATATATATATATATATATATGAAACAGGTAAATCCATTCAGCATTGCTTTTGAAACTCAGTCACTTGTTTGGATGTCATTGGTTTTGCTGGTAAATTTCTGAGGTGTGACCGTCGACCTCGCATGTTTACACACTTTATTACGGGATCCACATGCTGCTCAGTGATGTTGTGAAAAGGGGAACCATGTAATCTTTCACCAGCAGAGTATTTATCTCTGGGTTTCATTCGGTTCCACCAAATTCTCCCGGTCCATCCATTTCTACTTCATTACAATATTATATCTTTTTTACGCACACTGTAAAAGGACTCATTTCCTCCTGTCCCTCCTCTTCTGTGAATGTGACTTTCTCCTTTTCATCATTTCACCTTCACGTCGGGTAAGTCACCAGTGCCAGAAGTTGATGTTTTGTTTTTGTTTTTGTTTATTTTTTTATTTCTCAATGAACTTACTGTTTGTGGCGTGATGAAAAGCCCTGTTGCTCCTATAATCCTGACTTTGTGCAGACTTGCCTGTGCATGCCTTAATGGATTGCTTTAAACCAACAGTATGTGATTTACACAGTATGTAAAATGAAGCCTTTGATAGAGCTCTGTGTATTGATCTTCTTTCAGTCCCGGACTGATTAATGATAATGTTTCAATGAGCTTTGTGAATAAACTCTTCCTCATTAGAGTCGCCTGTTGGTGTTAATGTCTGAACACATACACACACACACACACACACACACTTTAATGCCATTCAAAAGAACGTGAACGTCTGCCTTAGATGCTTGTTAGTTGTTCTCGCTCGCTCTCTCGCGTTCTCTCTGTCTCTCTCTCTTTCTCTCTCTCTCTTTCACTCCCTTCCTTTCTCTCACTCTCTCTTTCTCTTTCTCTCTCTCTCATTCTCTCTTTCTCACTCTCTCTGTCTCTCTCTCACTCTGTTTCTCACTCTTTCACTCTGTCTCTCTCACTCTCTCTCCGACTCATACCTTCTTACTTTCGTTTGCCTTTCTTTCTGTTCCATCATTCTGTTTCTGTTTCTCTCTCTTACAAACACAGACACCTTCGCTCTTTCCCTTCTCCCATCTCTACCCTTCCTTCTTATTAGCTCTCTCGTACACACACATACTTTCTTGTTTCTTGGCTTCACAATTTCTTCTTTCTTCTCACATTTTCTCTCTATCCATCCCTTTCCCCCCGCCTCCCTCACTCTCGCCTGTTTTTACTTGCCATCTCTGCTGCATCATGTGCTTCTAGGATGTTTCAGTTTCCAGGGCAACGGTTGTTAAGGAGTGAGGTCCTGTGAAAGGGATGAGGAAAGGGAGTGTACTCCAGTGACTTCAGCGTGTTAAAAAAAAATCTTCATTTGAATTTTAAAGCAGCATGAATTATTTAAAGCATCTGGCAGTGTGGCTGGAGGTGGGTTGGTGGGCTTGAGGTGGGTTTGATCAGGAGTTGCAGAGAATGCAGACTGTGGGGGGAGGCAGGTGTTTGAAAGAGAGAGGAAGGTGTTTGATGCAGACAGAGACAGAGAAAGGAGTAGGAGGGAGGGGGCAGACTATAGATTTGTACTGAACTGGAGAAACACTGCCCGCAGTACATGTTAACACCCAGATCTGTTGCAAAAACACACTTGTCACGATGCTGACATATGAGGGAGGTGAGGGAGAAATGTAAATATATTAAACTTTGCCTAACAGATACTGAGTAATGAATAAAGAGTGAGGACATTGTGGGTGCTGATCGTGCAAGAAAAGTCTGTCATAATGCAGCTGAAGCTCGGAAGAAGGGAGAAGGGAGGGGTTTCAAAGCTGAAATCAAAGATATTCAAATTTGT
Organism: Brachypetersius altus; assembly: GCA_037974465.1. Classification (NCBI taxonomy): domain Eukaryota; kingdom Metazoa; phylum Chordata; class Actinopteri; order Characiformes; family Alestidae; genus Brachypetersius; species Brachypetersius altus. The sequence goes on along the minus strand of JBBPDB010000028.1, from coordinate 7,536,157 downwards.
TAAGAAGCCAAAAGAGTCAGTTGAGCCCCAACCCAAAATAGAGAACTAGTGCTCAGTTCTTGTGCAATATTTTGAAGTTCGTACACAGTCCAGTGCTGGGCATATTTTTGGCATCACATTAGGGTCAGTTGATTACTGATTCTGAGTTAAGCAGTTACTTTGGCCAAGGATGCAGCAAAGAAAGCTACATTACATGACATTACTTTACATTCATTTGGGAGATGCTTTTAACCAAAATGTCTTGCAATATGAGGACACATTCAAGATTCAGGACAGTGAGAACCAGAGGAGAGTGCTAAGGGCTAAAATCTTAATGTAAGAGTAGTGCAAGAATATAAGAAGAGGAGATGCTCTGTGATGAGATGCTCTCTGATGAGTCTATGCTTAAACAATGGGCTTACGTTCCGAGAGCACCTGCTTATATTGTGAAAAACCTTGTGTTTTGGTGAAAAAATGCCTATTTTTATAGTGTAAACCCTAAATATGCCCCCAAATATGCTCCCAGAACACTAAAATACAAGGACAAGACACGGTGCAGTCATGCTACATGCAGCTTCTTCTTCTTCTTCTTTTAATGGCGGTTGGAACGTAAAAAGAGGGGGATCACTGTATACCGAAACAGATTCACTGTGTAGTTTATCTCTTTTTTACAAAGAGGAAAACCCTCAATACCTTCTATGACTTCAGAGAATGCCCAAATATTTCTGGTTTCTTAAAAACTCTCCCCTTTTGTTATTTTAGTAAACTAAATAGTATATTTGGAGTAAATGTACTCGTTTTTTCAGTAGAATCATTTCTACTCTAGAAACATTGCAGAGCTACTTCCATTTCAGTATTACATTTTGGTTGGTTACCTCAACCCCATCCAGCACCTTTGGGATGAACTGGAGTGGTGATTAGGAAACCATTTGTTCAATATCAGTGCCTGAGCTCATAAATGCTCTACAGAATGAATGGGCACACATTCACCCAGAAACTCCAAAATCTTTTAGAAAGCCTTCCAAGTAGAGAGCTTTTATAGCTGTGAGGGGGACCAGCTCCAGCCTATGTATAAGAATGCAATTCCATTAAATTACCTGTTGATTGTAATGCTCAAGCATCCATATAGTTTATTTTACGCAAACATACTACTGGAAGGCCACTAACAAAAATGAACAGTATCATCAAGGATGCATTTGTAGTCTTTATATTTGCCAAACTGAAGGCCAAGCTCTTATAGTTATGTGATGCCACTGCTACATCTAAATGAAGTTAGAAGAAAACAAATACAATTCACTCCTTCACCTGAATATGATGCAAATGCTTAAATGTTGTAACTCGTTTTGATCCAGACAAATAGGTCCCTGGCACTGCTTTGTAAGACAATAGACAGACAGCAGCGAGACCGGGCCAGTGATTAGCAAATGTCACAGAAGAGATAAACGAGCTGTACAGAGGAGGTAACCTTGGGAGATTTAATTATACGTTCTAATCAAATTACCAGATCAATGAATCTGATCTAATTGGGATAGGTTGCATCCCTGTCTTTTTGTTTGGCAAACTGCAGACTGCCACTTTGACTGTGACGATAATAGAGGATGAAGACTAGGTGAAAGTGGCAGAGACCTCACCTAGCTTCAAGCCGACTGCTCTTCTGGGCCAAACTCTCCAAGCCCTGCTGATGGACTTCTGCTCTAATTCTGCACAGCCTTCATAAAACAAGAGTGCTCTGATTGGATATGCTTTCGTAAAGGTCATTCTGATCTGGCCTGGCCAAATTAAAAATCTGACGAGGGGAGACAGCTGGCAGTGCAATTAATTTTGTAAGCCCGGGTGGTTATGTTATTTATTTAATGACTACCCAATGCAATTCACATAGGAAGCCCCCCACAGGACTGATATAGCCTAAGGCCAAATGCATGTCTGTTTCTTAAATGTCATTCATGTGTACAGAGCATCTGCTGGCTCAATATTTCCTGACTGAAAACAGGTTAGAATCCAAATTCATGAACTGCATAAGCCTTCCTAAGGTGTAAGCTTGGAAAACGACAAAGATTCCTCACTACTGATAACTCTTCAACTACAAAACAAGCTATTAGTGATAGCTCTGGAGGTATATAGCAAATTTACTAAAAGATTTTCAGATTACGGTTTTGTGGGTTAATCGTTTTGCTGTGGTGATTTGTGGCAGCTATCGGATGCGCAATAGACTAACCGCTTTAAATGTGAACGAATAGCAGAACTAACAGACTTTTTCTTTTTTTTTCACCTTTGTACTAATTCATCTATATCAGTAAAGAAAGAGTAAAAAGAAATGTGTAGGACAACTATCCTGTGTGAATTTACAGTTCAAATTTAGCCAATTCTATTTACGATTCTATTAAGTTATTGTTAAAAGATTACAAGAAGTTTCACATACTTGGCCAAGACATTTTAACACAATGGCGTTCCTAAATAAAATCATTTTCTGTACCCAGATCACCACACACAGGTCCTGAATATACTTTAAAACTAGAAACCAATATTCAGCTTTACTCACTCAGTGTCCTTCACATATTTATCAGGTGAAAGTCAACCTACATCAGGCTATATTAACACTTAAATTACACTATGTGGACAAATGTTTGTAGACACATCTAGCGTTTCTCCTGAGAAAAACACACTACGGTATTATTAAGGAGTTTGCTCTCCACCCTGACAACCAACCCCTGTGCTCCAGGGTGTTCCATTCTGTTTCCAATACCTTTCTATGGAGATCATAGGACACCTCTATGTCAGCAATGAATGTGCCTTATAAAGGCACAGATTAATACAGGAATTCTTTAGAAAACACACAGCCTTTCCCAAACCACTTCCTCCCCACTCTCACTTCTTACAGAGTGGCTGTCCGTATGAAATTATGCTCATAGTTGTGAAGGACAAGCTTAAGTAAGGAAGAAGGTATAAATTCATTGATGAACTTTGGGATGCCTCTGCCACTCACCAGCCAATGGAGGAAGCTGTGGAAGGACATGTTATGTCATTTATGTACTGCCTACAGCGCTTCACTATTCCAGCCTGGTTCCATCTGCTGCATTTGTGGTCCTGCCATCCCTGTCTCTGCATGCCTGTAAAGTTAAAGGATGTCTCATTTCTCATTCTGTCATTGAAATGGGTGCTTACGAGTATCCTCTGTGTACCCTCAATGTGGACTGGGGCCTCCTACCCATAATTGTGAGTGAAGGGGTTTGTTTACAGCTTTCTGACCAACATGACAGAGGAAAAATAAAATGAGATGTTTGTTGAACTGCATTTGTTTAATACGTTTATCGGTTGAATTTTGCTTGTAGTGTGTATTGAGCCATGGTAGATAAGCTTGTGCTGCTAACATCACCCAAGTGTGGATTTGAGATGCATGTTTGGGACAGACCTAAGGCCCAGAAAGGATCTTATAGAAGAAGAAAGCATTGACATGTTATCTTTAAATGATCTTAGCATGTAAGACATAGTCATTTAAACATTACAGGTACTATCACCTAACATGGTGTCTCCAATTCTGCCTGATACTATATCAATGATCTAAATGATAAACTGAGAAGAAAAAGACACAAAATACAGCTTCTACAAGGGTCTCCTTCTCTTCTGCTGCACAGATTATCTCCAATGCCCCGAGAGCTCGACTCGACTGAGTTGTATTAATTCTATTTGTCAGTGTACAGCTGCAAAAGTCGTTTTTAATCTGTTATTAAACATTTATCTACAGTGAAATGAAGTGACATTAGTTTTGAAAGTTTGTTTCAACATACATTATAGTGCTGCATATCAGTAAGCTGAAAAGTTCCCAAATGTTTAATGTGTTTGCTTGTGGATGTTTAGAGTAAAAAAGAGCAATTTCTAATGAATTTTATTTTATTTATATACCCTCTCTATCATATTGACTAGTTTGTGCAGAAAAAAGGATATGAGACATTTAGACATTAGATATTGTTTAAGGCTTTAGATATATTAGAAAATAACAAGAACTGTAGGAGTGGGGAAAATACCCTAAAGGTTCTAAGGGGGTAAACCTCCCTATGGTATCTGCACAGTTCTGGAAATAATGGCTTCGTCATCAAAATAGTACATTAAATGCCCACTTAATCCATGCTTCCCTGTTTATTTGTTTGTAGTCATCTTGCACTTTTGAGACTTATATAATGGACTGTAAAGGGAAGCCATTTGAGTTTGAGCCAAAATGTTTTGAGAGCAGCCAGCAGATGGCGAGGGTTCGTGCTCTTTCATCCCCGAAGCAGCCAATATGGCGAGAACTCGAAGTGAACACACAGAAGGATGCGGAGGGGATGAGCAGAGGGGGCGCTATAAGACTGATGATTGGTTGGAAGTTATGTATAATATAGAACATATTTAAAATCTGTTTTATAATATAATTAGGATGAACGATGCTATTTTGTTTTATGCAAAATGATAGACAATGAAAGGATTAGGTAAAGCATTTTTAAGTTAAAAAAGGAAGTACTTTATTCACAAGTGCAAATGGGCAAAGAAAAACAAGAATGCAAGAATTTAAAAAAGAAATGGGACTTTTGTTTTCAAACGCTGCACAGAATGAAAAATAAAGGTTGTAAAGGCATTTGCTGTATACACAACCTTAAACTTACACAATATGGACAAAAGCATTAAATATTTGAGGTGGAACGAAACTGATTGTCAAAATGGAGCCTGTAGTTTTCTTTGTCTGGAAGAAAGTGTAAGGATTTGTGCTGTTCTTTGCAGAAAACACTTCACGTGAGACTTGCCTTTGCCTGTTGCCACTGTGCTCGAACTTACCCGTGGTTGTAAAACAATAAGGCGGCTCTTCAACTAATCTATGCTTCAGCATACCAAGATATTTTGGACGCCATGCTTCCAACGTTGTGGACACTGTTTGAGGAAGAACCTTTTCTGTTCCAGCATGACTGTGCCCTAGAGCACAAAGCAAGGTCCATAAAGACATTGTTGGCTGGGTTTGGTGTGGAAGAATTTGACTGGCCCACACAGAGCTCTGACCCCAACCCCATCCAACACCTTTGGGATGAACTGGAATAAAGATTGTGAGCCAGGCCCTCTCAACATCAGTGCCTGAACTTACAAATGCTCTATGGCACCAATTCCCACAGCAACACTCCTGTGGAAAGCCTTCCAAGAACAGTGGAAGATATTACAGCTGCAATGGGGGAACCACCTCTATGCATTTGAATGCAATGTCATTGAAATCACTGTTGGTGTAATGGTCAGACGTTTCCAATATATTTGTCCATGGTGTACTTTCGTGATGATTATTTTATTTGGAGGGGGAAATGGCTGGCTTGTATAATTTTGGGCAGCTGGTGGGTTAGTGGTTGGAGTGTCGCCCCTTCGATCAAATGGTCGTGGGTTTGAATCCCAGGACTACTAGATGCACCTTGAGCAAAGTAAGGATTTCACACTGTATGCTGTGGCGTGTTTACTCGTGACTAAAAGGGGCCTGTTTATTTTTTTAAAGAGGTGAGACCGAGGGGCTTAATATGGGGACCCTCTGCCGCCATCTAGCGCTCTCTTTGTGGCGCTGACTCTGCTTTGCGCCACAGCTCCAGACTGCTGAGGACCGGAAGGCGGCCAGTGGAGAGTCAGTGGCGCGGAGGCTGTCTCATCCCCAGCTGCGGGCAGAAATGTCCAAGATGGAAATATTAAACTCCTATCTGACCGAGCGCCTGGCCGCAGTTGTACGGGAGATCCTGGAGGCCGTTGAGGCCACGGTGGAAGAGTACCGCCGGGAAACCGCGCAAACGCGGGTCGAGAACCAGAAACTCCGGGAGCGGCTGAGGGACGCGGCGGGCAGGCCTGGGCCCGGAGCGGGAGGTAAACACACACAGCAGGGCACCCTAACTGTCCCGAGCACCAGGCAACATATAGCAGAACCTAATTCATAAATAACGAGAGCGGACGCTGCACCACCGTGCAAGCCGCAGCCCAAACAGATCCAGAGAACCTGGCCAAGATCCCACCAGGCTCCAGCTGCACTACTCAGGAGCGCCAGGCTGCCCAGCCAACCAGAGAGCGCGATTAGGTCACCTGACTCTACTGCTAGAGTCGAGATAAAAAATAAAAGTCCGAAAAAATGTTTTGTATTGTTTTTTGGCTACGCACACAAAAAAGTTTTGTTTTTATCACACAGATTATTTTCTAGTAACAGGATGATTGTGTCTCATAATAATTGCTGTTATTATTATTAATATAATAATCATTATGATAATAAGTATAGTAATAACTATTATTATTATTATTATTTATCTACAAGCAGTATGTTTGTGCCTGGCACACAAACATATTATTTGTCATTTTTATTTAAGTTTAAAACAATGTGTAAGAAGGAATGAAGACAGGATGTAGTAAATGTAGTTTTTCTTGTTTTTTACCAGATTATGTCAGATTATGCTTGCTTGACATAATCTGGAAAAAAACACATTTCTCAAGTTTTGAGTTTAGAATGAAAGCATTTTAACACAAATTGTATAATTTAACAGTGTAAATAAAAAGGAATTAACAAGGGTTTCAATTGGCCTAAAGTGACCACGAAGAAGCAGAATATGTAGTAAAAATGAGGGCCAGAGTGTTAAATTCAATAAGAGAATGTTCATGAGGCCATTAGTTTAATCCAGGACCAGGTGATACCAAGAAAGGTCTATTTTGACACAAAGGATTACATCATAATTACATATAGTCATCACCTGTACATATTTAACTTTATTTTATATATTATTCCTTTTCCTCTCCTTGTCCAGAAAAAGTCCACAATGTCTCTAAGCCTGCCTCAGAGGAAACCTCTCCCTGTTCACCACAGAAGTGGAGCTCCGACCCTGAGCAGAAAGAAGCACCTCATGAGGTGCAGGAGAACCAGAATCAAGGCAAGATATGGAGTGAAAGTTCATTAAATGAGGAGGACCCTCATACATTGGTTGCAGTGTGCAAGAAAGAGAGTTATACTCTTAATGCAGACTCCCATGCAGAATCACTAACTTCTGCGGACATTCAAGGGCACCAGTCTGAGCAGGCCTTGGATGTGTCCTTGCCCGTTGTGAGACTGCAAAGGATAAAAACTGAACCAGAGGAGACTGAAGTATCTATGTGTTTGCCAGAGGATGATGTTTCTACACATGCAGGCCATTCCTTCAGCACTGAAACCTCTGAGAAGGCTCTCAGTCCCAACAGAGGCAGCCACAATGCCCCTCTCTCAGACACACATGTGAGAGACAGAGAGGGGCCCCATGTGGTTCAGCCAAAACCACCAAGTAGCTCGGAGGAAGCAACCAGTGAAGTCCAGGCAGAGGGACTTTATAAATGTTCGCATTGCAGGAAAACATTCAGGGAGCTGAAGAAGCTGCAGACACACCAGCAGGCTCACGAGCGAGCTTTCGGCTGCAACTGGTGCGGCAAGGGCTTTTATCAGTCGGCTGACCTGCGGCGGCATCTGCGCACACACACGGGCGAGCGGCCCTACCGCTGCACCTGGTGCTCAAAGAGCTTCAGCCAAATGAGCAACCTGCGTAGGCACATGCGCATCCATACGGGAGAGAGGCCCTACCAGTGTACACTGTGCACGCGGAGCTTCAGCGACGGGGACACACTGAAGAAACACCAGCGCAAACACTATGAAGAGCGCTACTGCTGCTCGCTCTGTAACCAGAGCTTCATGGTGGCCAGGTCACTTCAGCTTCACTTGCTAAAACAACACCTGATAGAACAAAGACCTCAAAAGTGAAGCATGAATGGGCTTTTGTAAACAACATGGGCTATGCATATCTGTTACCAAACTTGAAAGACTTGAACATTTTTGTAGTTTTAGGCGCAACCAAGAAGGTTTTAAGCAGCTGAAATGAGTCTCCATGGCGCCTCTTCTGACAATATTAACTCATAGCTACAGACAAACTGTTCTCCTGTGATAAGACTGGCCAGTGGTACAGTGTCGTGAGTAACTGAATACACCTCCTCTAAAGTTTAACATTTTGGTTTAGCCATGTGAATTTTATTCATCAACAGACTAATGTGATCTAATTGTGCAAATGTATTTTTTGTATTTGACTTGGTTTGACTTGTATTTGTTTGACTTCATCAGCAGTTATGCATTTTTCAGATTTGCAGACAAATCTGAATCGATATAAATTTGAATCATGTTAGAGGCGAATGTAGCATTAGGAGTTATTAGTGAGGCCTAGGTTGCTTGCTTAACCCTTGTCTCCTCGATGAAGGGCAGTAATAATCCTCACTTGGCTCAGTGATAACAATAAACTTCAGTTCAGTTCATTGTGGCTGAAAAAGTAAGTGCATCACTGTTTTTTGTGTCGAAGACCTTTTGGTTATTTTATTTATGCTCCATTTGCAAAGTTTGTAGTTCAGTGTTCAATCTGGAGAGCTTTTTTATATATGAATTGTTTATCAATTGGCTAAATAAAAGACCTGGATTCATATAACAAGTTCCAATAATTTGATAACTAGCTGTAAACACATTACTCTTTAGACCCCTGTAGATTTTTGTGGGGTCTAAAGAGTAAATTGCAAAGTGTACATCAAGCAGCCACATTATAACTACAGACATAAGACACTGCAAAATTATATGGTAAAGAGCTCAAGGTGTTGACTTGGTCTCCAAATTCCCTGATTGCAAACTGATCAAGCATCTGTGGGATGTGCTGGATAAACTAGTTCTATCCTTGGAGGCCCTCCAACACAATACTAGGTGCTTTTCATGTTATGGCTGATTGGCATAGACTATCACTGTTAGATGGTGTAATGTTAATCCAGTTTGAGGAATGAAAGGGTCCAGATATCTTTTATCCATACAAGGTAGATAAAAAAGGAGGATATTTATTTTCTCACATCAGTGTACCAGTGTATCGGCAGTTTTGTCTACATTGATTGAAGCAAGTTTAAAATGTGTTCTTGTTTGGTACTTGTTACAACCATAGTGAAATGTATGGATTTTAGAAATAAAGCAGTGGCTTTGTGGTTGCTGTATTTTTTTTTTTTTTTTTTAACCTGTCGTGTCTGGCATCTTAGCAAACAGATCATGAAGCTGGGTGCCTTGGTGTGCCAGACACC
>JBBPDB010000028.1:7507782-7518591 GCA_037974465.1 Brachypetersius altus | reverse complement strand
ATGTACAGCACTTTGGTCAGCCATGTGGTTGTTTTTTATAAGTGCTTTATAAATAAATTGGATTGGATTGGATTGGATTGGATTGCTATTCCGCTTGCCAAAATAATTCTCCAAAGAAATTAGTGTCTAAAGTAGAGCTGGGCAATAAGGCAATATTTAGGTTCCATCCCAGTATGGTTTTCTGTGTGTATCATAATATTGCAAGTACTTAAATAACACTGATCAATTGCATGTTTAATTTTAATCACAGCAAAGCCAGACCTGTTTAATTGAATTTCATGCAATGCAGTGTGTGGAACACAGAATAAAAAGTCATGAGTAAATGATATTTTTGATAGATTTTTTAATGTACTTTTTGTCCATTCCAACTAATAGGATGTCAGAAATAATACATATTTAGTTTTTTAGCCATTTTTTGCCCCACCGCCCACCTTTACTCTAAACCCATAGCACTCATCAACTAATGGACATTTTGTACCCAGATGCCTTGGTGTGTGAAGCTGTTAGCTCAGTAATTTTGCTTTTGGGGAATAGCCGTGAAGTATTTGTCCCTTCCTGATATTCTGTATTATTATTATAATTGTCGCAAGCAGTGTTTTTAGAATTTGAACGTCAGGCAAAGAGACCCTTTCCAAACAAAAAAAAGTATAATTTAATAAATAAATTGCTCCTGCGTAAGGCATTGAAATATGCAAATCACTTGTGTGTAAAGTATTCCGCCCATTAGTTACTCATGCAATAAATTAACCACATTTGAATGGTGAGATTCAGATGACTGAAGAATGCAAGGCTTGAATGCTCACTCATGTTTAAGTTAACATTGAGAGTGCTACATTTTTAAAGACCACCTAAGGTCACAAGAAAATCCATAGGAGCTGAAAAAAAACCCCAGTGAATTATTTTATTCATGTTCTAAGGTTGTAAGACATCCATGAACCATGAGAAGGCCCAACGATCCTGGAGGTCCTACAAGATCCAGGCCAGAGCTGAACCTGCAGGTCACTCCAGGCTCCGCTAAGGTCAGTGTAAGGACTCTACAGTCAAATAGGGCCTGTACTAATGTATGATTTATGCGAGAGCCGTGAGGCAGAAAACACTGCTGAACCAAAGAGGCCACAGTGATAGATTCCCAAACCCCTTTGTTGTGGTTTTAGTATATTTAATGTTCTATGGACACATGCTGTACAGTACAGCAAATATTGTGAGGGGCAACTTGTGGTATAGGTCCTTTATCTTTAATGGTACAGCAGAGTATGTCATTAACGCAATTTTTGGGGGACAACTGGTGGCCTGGTGGATAGTGAGTCGTTTCTGTGATCAGAAGGTTGTGTGTTTGAATCCCAGGACTGCTAGTAGCACCACTGAGGTACCCTTGAGCAAGGTACCATCCCCGCCTGCTGCTCCCCGGGCATCCGCCCCCTTTGGTGGCAGCCCACTGCTTCACTTGGTGAATGGGTTAAATGCAGAGAAAGAATTTCACACTGTGTGCTGTGCTGTGATGTGGTGTGTTCACAAGGGCTCCTTTATTCATCACAGTAACAACAATATAAACAAAAACAGCCTTTCAATTACTAAAGCTAACAAACAACATTCACAAATAAACATGGCCTGCTAGCAGCATACAAAATGAGTCAAAAAAGGACAACATTCTGAGGTACGTAAGGCAGGAAGCAGTACAATGAAGAGGAGCAGAGGAAACAACAATACACATTTAAAAATCACCACGACTGATCATTAATGTCTAGTCTGTGACCTTTAAAAGATTAACCAGTTATCTGGATAATGTCAGCAGATGGGAGAGCTGTTATCAGCTGCCTGAGCTTGGGCAGAACCAGCCAGTATTATTATAATCCTACTTTTTACATTGGATTATGTAAAATCATCATAGTATAATTACTGTATACACCAATTATTGTGACTATTTTGTATGTTGAGCTAGATGTACGAATATAGCAGTATAAATATGTTCTTTCAGTTAGCTCACTAGTTTGTATTTTATGCCCGTAATAAATACTTTTTCCATGACTACATTTTTTTAAAAAGCCGTCTTTGCTGCATGCACCATCATTATTATTATTATTATTATTATTATTATTATTGTTATTATTATTATTATCATTTAATTTATTCATTCATTTTCTGTAACCGCTTAATCCTTACTAGGGTTGCGGGGCCCCGGAGCCTATCCCGGGACTCTCCTTGGACAGGACACACACCATTCACTCTCAAACTCACACCTTCGGACAATTTAGAAACTGGTTTGAACCCTGAACCTTGGAGGTGTGAGGCAACAGGGCTTATTATTATTATTATTGTTGTTGTTGTTGTTGTTGTTGTTGTTGTTGTTGTTGTTGTTGTTGTTGTTGTTGTTGTTGTTGTTGTTGTTGTTTGTTTGTTTGTTTGTTTCCCACAAGTTGGTAGGGAGTGGCAGGATACATGACTGAGAGAAAATACAGAATGTACTGCACTTCGTAATTTACCTTAATGAATTATTCATTGGTAATATTGCATTAAAATGTAGACACCAAATGCAAATGTGTATCACATTTAGTAGACACAGTACATATATCCTATTTTCAAATCCTTTAACCCCTTGTTTCATTTACAAGTGTGTAACCTGTTGAGCAATATTTGCATTTGTTATCTAAATCTTATATCTTGTCTTATCTTGGCAGATACAGGGTCATGGCCAGCCCTGAATGCTGCATTAAACAGTAAAAATACCAGTGGTGGCAGTGGGACAGTGTGGGGATGTGTTACTTCCTTGGGACTGGCACATCTTTTACTGAAAGAAAGAACCATAAAGTCTGTTCAATAAAGGGACTTTCTATTCATCTGAAGCTAAATTGGATTAAGAAGCAAAACATCGATCCAAAACAGAAAAGCAGATCCACATCTGAATGGCTAAAAAGTTGTTCATTCATTTTTACCCATAGCTGATTTCCACGTTTGAGGTTTTAGCCCATTAAAGATTTAAATAATAATTCTAAAAATATATTTTGTATTTGATAAGTTTCTCTCTGTCTACTACTACATTTTGTTTAAATATCCTAAAGCATTCACTGTGATAGAGAAAAATCAGCCAAATACTTTATATAGCACCAGAAAAAGCCTCTTCAGTTCTCCTGGCTCTATTTTTAGGCCATCTGTTGCCTTTACCTGGCAACATTGTCCAGGGTGTCTCTCCACATTTCACCCTGTGACCACTGGGATAGGCTCCAGCACCCCCACGACCTCGGTGGAGAGGCAGTTCGGATAATGAATGAATGGATGTCACCTTTAGGTTGTATTCAGTAACGGTACTTGAACATTGTTTACAGAGGCAGGAGAACAATTTGTACCTCAAATAAGTGCAGTAAGTAGTCAGGCTACTTGATATGATAGATGATAGATAGACCTTCTCTTGATGCCAGACCTTCTCTTGATGCCAGACCTTCTATTTGTCCATAAGGGAGCCCTATCACAGGACTAGAAGAAAACTGCCAGCATTTCAGTATTTGATATTACAGATAAGCATATGTCCAGCGGCTTATGCCGTTCCTTCAAACTGTGAGAAGGAACAGCACCAGCCCAATACTCTCTCAAGTGCAAAAGTGTGCTTATACAGCTACCCTGCACTGACACATCTGCCCTGCAGTACTACAGGGCAGCAGTACAGCAGTACTACACGGTAAAATGGCAAAGCAGCACTAATTATTACCTTGCAGGGTATCAGGTTTAAAATGTGGCCAGTACATCATTTATTAGTTCTATCTCTTTCCTCATTTGTGGGCATTTCTGACATTTTTTCCAGAGCCCCAGAGCTACATTGAATTATTTGGTAGTGAAAGCAGAGTCTTTAAGGCTTTGATGATGGTCATTTATATATAAAATACACATTAGACTTCATTGGTTAGTCTGCTTTAATACTGTCTGATTAGCTCACTTATTTTCTATAATCCTTTCACATTGGTCGTTGTCTGTTTACTTGTTAATTCTTTATTTTTGTTTGCTCTTGTCATGCTACTGTTTTGGTATCTGGTGCTAAAAGAGGAAGATTGGCTCCCCTTTGAGACTTGGTTCCTCTCGGCACGGTTTGCCTTTGCTTGCTCATGCATGGTTTGGACTCGGATCTCTGTAAAGCTACTATTGGACAATTTATGTTGGAAAAATACATTAAAACGAAATGAGTCTTAATATAAATAAGTGTGTATTTAAGATGAACATAACGTACATACATATTTGTTTAATATGAATTAGTGCATTGTTTTTTCACACCAGAAGTGTTAATGTGTACCAACACTAGGGGGCAGTGTTGCCAGGTTCTTTAGGAGGCATAAACTCCCGGCATAGTTTATATTAAAATAGTCCTTACTACTGCTCAGTTAGACTATTCCCTGCCAAAACACTCCAGCTAGAGGAGAGCAATCAGCTGATGAGCTGGATAATCTTCTCTTCTGTGACATTTAGGTAGATCATGGAATACAAAATGTGTCTTTTTTCTCTCTTTGGTTAGTTTCAGTCTCAGTAAATAGAAGTGGCTTGCTGATACAGTGTATGTTAATTAAATGTTTGAAAGGGATCTGCAACTGCAAACATTACACTATTCTACGAATTAATTAATTTATTTATCTTCTTGAAAAAGTCATGATGTGTGGGAGGCAAAGCCTACTTAAAATTCTGCACACACTCATATATGCATTAAGGAAATTCTCTCTAATCTTCTGGATTAGAGCTAACTCTCTCTCATTTAAACACTTATGGATGGGGAAGTTTTGCCAGTGTAGATCAGCTGCATAAGTGGAAATATAAAGAATAGTTTGAGCACAGCAGAGGTCAATATTCCTGTCCTATAATGTTCCTCAGCTTTAGACTTTAGAAGAAGAAGTAGAGACAAGTAGAGATGCAGGGAAATGACACAATACATTCCAGTTGTAGAGCAATGCATTCCAGTTGTATTTCCAAATTGTACATAAACACTTCATATAAATGTATTAATCACAAACCCTCAAGAGTACGACACTCAATAAATAGCAGGAGAGCACAGCAATAGAAATTCACACTCGCACCGTCAGACATGCAGACGAATTCCCAAGACGCTGCACATGTAAACATATCAGTTTGTACCTTTAAAAATCAACGAGCATGAATATTCATAGCATGTCTGTAAAACCCATAAAAATAACGTTAGCAAATGGAGATTTAAAACTGCAAGATTCAAAGCCCTGGAAAACATTGTCAGGTCAGGCTAAAAATGCTGTAAACATTGCTTCGTGCTACAAAAAAAACAAATGGTCAGTCTTGATCACTCAGGAGGACCAGTGTTTATAAAGTATCGCAGATCTAGGATCAGACTTTGGTCCCGGTTTGGTTTGAACCACCCTTGTTACTAAGAAATGTGTTCTTTTGGCTCTTGTTGCAAGGTTGGGTCAGCATTACATAACAGAAAAATGTAAAGTACATGATAATTACTTTAATTTATTGTATGTCTTGCTGTATTCCAGTATTGTCTTTTGCAGTGTACGCTTGTCCAGCTTTGCAACAGAGCCTACTGTAGATGGATCAATTCCAACCCTGGATCCTAGCCCATCTGAGATGCTTCACTGACTAATCATCTGGATCTCCAGTGGTTACATTCTATATCCAAAAACAGCTTGCACTGGTCGAAACCTCTGCTCTTGGGGAGCCTCCTTGTTTTTTTCATGGCAATGCTGTATGGTACAAGGGATGGGTGGATTTGCAGCAGGCACATGTTTCCCCACAGTCTGTTTCGTGTACTGCATGCCTCTTCTCAGCTCTTGCCAGAAACAGAGGTTACTGAAGCGTTGAACAGCAAAATACATTTTCTACGGCGATCAGTCAGGAGGATAATGCTACATGGGGATCTATGAGGATTAAAATTCACTCCAATGTTACAAAATGTGTATAAAACGTGCAGCAATGAGAGAGAGAGAAAGAGAGAGAGAAAGAGAGAGAGAGGGGACCTCTCCTACCCGCAGGATGCATTCAAGTAAAGCAGAATTTGTGCAGATGTGCTGATCTTTATAGCCACAAAAAATGCCACATGTACCCCAGCACTGCATATTTTAGAGCCAGGGTCACCAGTTTTATCCACTAAGGGCCATCGTGACTCCAGGCTTTTTCTCAAGCAGATGTTCTCCTGATTTCACTTGTTTGTTAAACTGGTCTCAAACAACTGAGTCGTTACATGAGCTGAGCTGGTCATGCGTGGTCGGAATCAAAACCTGCAGCCACACTGACCCTTTGCGGGTTAGACTGGTGACCCCTGTTTTAGAGTCTTCTCTGCTCTGAGCCAACTAATCAGCTAATTAACAAGCCCTTCCTGAGTCAATGCAGGTGTGTGTGCAGGAAAATAGGAGTTCTCCAGGGCATACACTTTTAAAAACAAACTGCCATCTATGTTATGTGGATGGTTTTTTGTAGTGGACAGAGGTCCTGTAGGTTTTATAAAGGTTCTCTTTCAGTTGATTTGGGAAAAGTCTACAGCTCACTACATTTTACAGTGGCCTAGTCCTGACTTTTGGATTTCAGAATTTGAAAATACAAGACACGTTCTACACATACACACAAACACACACACACACACACACACACACACACACACTCACACATATATATATATATTCACTCACACACGCTCACAAAAATGTATGTATGTCTCTTTTTTAGTGGGTAGTCATATGCTTTGTCCTGTTTTATCATGCCTTACACTTTACCTGACATGCTTTACAGTGACTGTGTCAGTTTTTGTGAATCTTCTGCCTACACACATTTTGAATGAAAACCTGGTGGAAAAAAAAACAAGTTTTTTTTATTGTTGTCATAGACGTCAAATTCGTTCTGATAAATGAAGGGGACAGGGAAAGAATTTAGGCATAAAAGAAACTAGTCATTAGTTCCCAATGACAATCTTGTTGCATTTTTTTTCTCCTTTTAAGATGCTCAGCTGAACACACGTCACCAACAGCACATAAAGCATGACTGACGAAGATGCATTACTGGTGACGTGTGCTAGATACAGCTGTAATGATGTAACAATCGCAGACTTGGCTAGATATCTATCGTCATGCTCCAAAGATAAGCAGTTTCTCCACAATTCATTCAGTTTCTAGAGATGCAACAATATGGTTATTGTAGGCTGATACTGATACGTATAACTCGTGAAACATTAATGTTTTTTTAAAGTAAAAAAGAGCACTACACCTATTTGAATTACTATTACAGAGAAATACATTTAGAAATTGTCAAACTGACAACAAAAAAGGCATTTCAGAACATTAGCCTTGCATCGGCTAAAATTTATGCCCTTCTGGAGTTCTAGTCATCAAGTACTGGTTTGAGGTTTTGTTAGAATCTCATAAGATTCCAATACACTATGAATCCAACTTAATAGCTGTATGTGCATGCGCTTCAGAGAAGGAAGATTTACCCATTTAGAGATACATAGTGGACCAGAAATTGTATTTATACTCACAACACCGGAAACAAGCTAATGCTAACATGCTAATGCTAATTTAGGACAGCTGTTACCAAATGAAGGCAGATTAACAATGAACTCACCACTCAAACTGTCTATTTGCTTCGATACCACATTGCTTCAAAACCTCAAACAAAACAATTGCCAACGTTTTACATGACCTTAATTTGGAAATCCTAGCCACCCCATGGCTAATGAGGCTGGTTAAATTAGCATCGATCTTATCTAATATTAAAGTGGCCTTGTTGGTTTATCACATGTATAATTGTAAGTCTGTTATATATTTATCAACATTAATTATAAGAAGAACAACTAAAAGACTAGGCACTGATTTTGGATTTTAAAACAAAAAACAAGGTCCTGAAAGAACCATAAAGAGTCCTTTATGGAAGCAAAAATGGCACCAAGCGAAATCAATTATTCTGAAAGAAGAATCTACTGAAAGCTTCGTTAGGGGAACAAAAGTGGTTCGTTTATGGCTCCCCCCCGAAGAACCCTTTTTGGTTACACCTGGCATGTTTCTTTTTAAGAGTGTACAGCATATTGTGCACAAAGTCTGAATTCCTCAAATGCACTCTGTAATCTGCAGCATCTCTGCTCCATACAGCATTAAGAAGCCCCACCACAGGCCTACCATCCATCTCAATGCCCACCACATATTGTTAGAGTCTTATCAATCAGCCAGTCATTGACGCTCCGCCCTCAGTCCTGGCAGGTGTTCTGAGGAAGCTCATTGGTCAGAATATGCCATCGCTCCACCTTCTGCCCCTTGTTCCTCAGGCAGTCCATCCAATGACGAAGGGCATCTCCTTGAGAATGACAGCTTAGGCACACTCCACCTGCAACACAAAGTCTTTTCATTAGGTTGAAGAGGCATGTTCTTGTTTGGTGTGCCTGAGTGATCATGAGAGAATTCAAAGCTGTATCTGGTTTCAAGGCAATGATTCATCTCAAAATCTAATTTCTCCTTACCGCAAAAGTAGATGGCTAACAAAAACAAAGTCTCATATTTGCTTTTCACTAGTGCTGTGAGTTTAATAAAGGCCTATAGCAACCAGGTCCCTTATCACATGCTTGATTTAAACAGAACAGAGTTGCTGACACTGTGTGACATATTGTTGTGCATTATAATGGACAAAACTACACACGGGAGGACTAGAATAATAAGCAATTTTGAAAAATTAATAAATGAAGACAAAAGTACTTAAAAATACACATTTTTTCCAGTCAGAGCTTTACAGAAAAAAAAAAGTTTTGAAACCATGAAACCTGAGCCTGTGGCTATGCCAGCAGTTCATTTAACAGCTTCTGTGTTAGTTGAAATTCCCCATGGCATTTAGTATATGTTTGAGTTCCAATGACTAAAAGAGTTTTGATAGTAGATGTTGCTACTTTATGGATTTATTTATTCTCCTCAACTCAATAACTGAGATCAGTCTTAGAGATCAGTCTTAGAGGCAAAGGCATTTTGACCCTTGTTTGCAGAACTGCTTTAATTTAGCCACACTGAAGGTCCATTTAAGCTTTTGTCACCACATCTCAAGGTGTTCAAGTCAAATCTTTGAGTAGGCAACTCCAAAACCTTAATATTGCTTCTTTCCATCTTTGAATTTGCTCTTGTGCTTTGGATTGTTGTCTTGCAGCAAAACTCAATTATGCTTACATTTCAGAATCTTCTAGTAAAGAGCAGATTTCATGAGCCTTCTAATATTAGTAAGTCACCCAGACCATCAAACAGCAAAGCAGCATTACATAACCACACTACCACCACCATGTTTGACTATGATTATGATGTTCTTGTTGTGAAATGCTGTCTTAGATACTTATCTACCAGCCATCAGTCCACAGACTATTCTTCCAAAACACTTCAGCGTCATCACTGCGCTTTAAGGTAAGTATTAGACAAGCCTTGTTCCTCTCAGTTAGCAGTGGCTTTAGACTTGCAGCTGTCCCAATGATAGCATTTTTGATATCATCTGAGGTGAGCAAGGCCTACAGTTTCTTAGGCATTAGTTTGGGTTCCACAAATGGCCTATTGCTGTGCTCAAGGAGGCATTTTAGTAGGCTGGCCAACTCTGGGAAGGTTCACTGTCCAAAAAAACATGTACCTTTGAAGTAGCTATGAAGTAGAATGAAATAATGTTTTCTTAAATTTATTTTAAAGATGATTTTAAAGATTTCTGGTTAATTCTGTTCCTGGAAAATGCTCAAATGTGTGTTGTATCGCCACATGGTATGATATGTATGATGTGTACCATTGATTTGTGTCCTTGTGGTCTCACCTATGAAATCGTTGGAGCGACCCAGGTCGTAGTCCCATACTGTGACCTCCAGAGTCTTACTGACCAGTTCCGTGAGAGAGATCTCATAAAAGAACTCCTGTGAAAAAAATGAAATTGAGAATGGAGAACCCTCAGACAAATGACACTCTTGGAATTTTGTGACGACGCTGGGCGGAATCATCATTTCCCATGTGGCCAGTAAAACTGCAATGCGGTGTGATGGTTATCAATGACTACACTCTGTCAGGCCTATGTGCTCTTTTGGAGATAGTGGCCAGGGCCCTATATGACTGTTTCCACATTGCCCAGTGGAGTAATTGCACCAGTAACCCGTGCTGCTGTGGGACTACTGTGGGAATGAAAATGAAGCACTCATCCTGACTGATGATACTCAGTGCCCACACATGCACGCGCCTGAGAGACAGACTAAAGGAGGAGTGAGAGAAAGAGAGAGCTGGGCAGAATAGATGGAGAGATTGGACCAGACATCTCATTAACACTTACTGTGGCTTTCATTCTTATAGAGGTTATGAGATGCATAACACATTCATACACATACACAGATGCATGCACACAAACATTTTGTCGTGTGTATGTCGTACAATGGGTTGCTTCATCAAAAAGGTCCATACCTCATTGAATTCTGGGTTAAGGGTCTTTTTAATCACAGCCGTTTTATGTTTCGATTTCTTCTGCACGTCTGGCTTCAGATATCTGGAGGGGGGCATAAAGCGGGGGTGGGATGGAGAAAAAAAAGGATATAGAAGTGTGGGAGGTGCACAGACACAACGTAAACGACTGGAACAGAGACCTTGTGCAACCTCACACACACACACACACACACGATCGATTGAAACACACCACTATTTGCTTTTCAGCTTTTCTGCATCCCACTGGCCTCCATAAAATTTTGATTTGCTTTATGTACTGCTGTTAACTCACACACACACACACACGCGCGCGCGAACACACACACACACACACACACACACACACACATGCGCGCGCGCACACACACACACACACACAAACACACCATCTTATGATTAA
>JBBPDB010000028.1:7473592-7484856 GCA_037974465.1 Brachypetersius altus | reverse complement strand
AGAGAGAGAGAGAGAGAGAGATAGAGAGAGAGAGAGAGAGAGAGAGAGAGAGAGAGAGAGAGAGAGAGAGAGAGAGACAGAGTGGTGGTGACAGTAGGTGGTCAGCAGTGTTCATTATGGCTGTTGGCACTACATGAGAAGCTGGCAGTATCAGGCAGCAGCCAGAATGCCTGCGTGGTTCAGACTGCCAGTAGTCCAGCCTCCAGCCGGGAAAGCACCGAAACGGATGAAGCCACAAATCACATCCCTTCTAGCCCCGATTTCCAGGCAGCTACATCATCCAGACATGAGCAAAGACCAAGTTTCAAGTGCAAGTCAATCATTTTCTTCCAGTGATTCTAAGAGCAATGCCAACCTCTTCCATTGTCCACTATGCTTCATAGTACTAATCTGACCACCGCTAGTCACTGTAACATGAACACAGTCAACTGTGAAAAGACTACCAGAACTACCGTAACATTTGCTAGGCTATAGCTTTGCAAGCGAGACTCCTGACAGACAGTGGTGAATTTTGTAATTCAGCATGTCCAAGTGTGGCCTCTTTTAACAAGGAGGGAGATATATTAATGTATTTGTGCACTTATTTATTCCTTTATTATTTTATTTATTGAATTGTTCCCAATTTCTTGCCAATTTAGGCACTTACAGTAGACTTTGGAGCGTCCACTAGGGGGCTAAGTTCCAGATCTGGAACCAAAATAAGATCTGCCCAGAAACGTTTTTGGCATAATGGGAAGATTTTCACGTCCATAATGTTTTCTAGCCAATAGCTGAGGCTTTTGCGGTTTAAACGAGTCCTTTGGAGTCTACGAATGGAAAAACATATGTTTGCCTTTACTGAAACAGCTGTATTATAAATATTTGTTGCTTTGTGACCGTAGGTTGTACAAATTCTAATTTAAAAGCTAAGACCATGGAGTTTCATGTGCAAGACAAACATGAAAAAGGACCAAAGTATGAGGGAGTTGTAACCTTTTAAAGTTGGGTACTGCAGTCCAGAAAATGTTGGCAGAAATGGGGTTAAAGGCTAACAGGAGAAATGTTTTGAAAGTCGCTGCCCTGTGGTTAAGAAAATTGGACATATTCCTTTCAGTCTTGTGAAGATAGCCAGCATCCTTTCGAACTGCTGCCAATATAATGTCATTCAGTAGCTTAATATGCTTTGAATATTGCCAATTCTGCTACATCAGCTTACAGACGGACGGAATGAGGTTTGACACCCTGCATTCCATTTGGCTCGAAAGTGAGAAGTGGGAACTCAGAATTTCATTTTCGACCTCCCTGCATTCAATTACACAGGAACACATGAAAGTGAACTTTGTTAACAACAATCTAGTTACCAACTAGTGTTTCTGTGTGTTGTTCCATCAAACCAATTCTTAGGTAAAAGTGGAAAGAAATTGAGCCATGTATATTTCATCATATGCTGTCAAACATTTCCTTCCAATTTCCAGAGAAGATATTATTACAAGTTATGAAGTATAGTAAAATGCAGCAAAGAGGTCATTTGACAAAAAGGCTTAATTACCAACCAAAAGCAACTGTTGCATAATATGTGGCAGCAAAAAGGGACCAACATGATTCAAAGCAAACAAGAGGAAATATAATTTACGATCTGGTTTGGTCCAAAGAAAACTATTGGTCGAAAGTAAACTCTTGAACAAGTCAGGGTGGGATTTTTTTTCATATTGCTTCAAAAATGTAATTGTTGTCATGGCTCGACTAATCGGTAGCATTGCCAAGCAAGTATTTGAGTTCACAAAGAAAAGATCTGCTTCCCATAGCACAGATTATGACCAGTATGTATGTGTGTATGCACATTTAGATGAGCCTTGGATGATAATCTAACATTACGTAATAAAAATAAGTGTTTGTTTAAGTTTCAAAGACATGCTCCTAGTTTGTGCTCATGCCATGATATGTAAATGAAAACTGGGCTCATTTGCTACATTTTTCTCCAGAGAGCTGTGATTTACTGCCCTTTTTCTTTTTGTAGTGTGTGCCAATTCAGTTCCACATTAATGCTGTACAGAAGATTTAGCAGTGCTTGTGATCAAGGCTGCATCCCATCAGGCAAAGTATTACAGTGTATCCCTAATGTCAATATAGGATTGACATTCAAAGATACCAGAAAATCTCAGTTGTAAACATGGTGGTCTTTCCACATATGCATAAGGTGTGACTGATAAAAGGCTAAAAAGCTGGTTTTCAGCTCATCAGTCACATGTGGAGTAAGTGCCTGTTGTCGAATTGTGTTAGTTTAACCCAGTAGGATCACAGTCGTCCTGTCAGTATAGCTCTCGTTCCTGCGCTTCACTTCTCCCTGCTTCTCCTCTGTTCTTCTCCTCTGTTCCTCCTATAGCTTCATTTTTCTCTTCTGTTGCCTGTGGTTCATACCTGCTCATGTTTGTAGATCTAATGCAGCCTCCCTCTCTGATGTGCCTGCTTTAATTCAGATACAGTCAAATGCGCTTTATTGGCATGGCACTTCAAAAACAAAACTGCTTATTCACTTTTCAATCTCTCTCTCTTTCTCCCTCCCTCTCTCTTTCATCTTTCTCATCTCTCTTTCTGTCACTTGAACTTGTCTTCCTCTATAAAGGATTGCTCATCCAAATCTGCTCAGAACCTGATCCCACAGTCAGAGTGAGAGAAAGAGAGAGAGAGAGATTGTGAGAAAGACAGTGAAAGTGAGAGAGAGGGGAGAGACAGAGAAAGAGACAGGCAGAAGATATGTAGAGAGAGAGATAGAGAGAGATAGAGAGAGAGAGATAGAGAGAGAGAGAGAGAGAACAAGAGAAGGGGAGAAAGAGAGAGAGAGAAAGAAAAAAGGGGAGAGATAGAAAGTGAGGAAAGATATGGAGAGAGAGAGACAGAAGGGGAGATGGGGAGAGAAAGGAATGAGAGAGAGAGAGAGAGAGAGAGAGAGAAAGAGAGAGACGAGTGCAACTGATTCACTTCAGCAAAAGCTTGGTATTAACAAAGCCACTCTCCCTCCTCAATACGAAGCAATAATCTGTCAGCCTAAAACTTAGGACAGAAAACGGGGGAGAGAATGTAAAAGAAAGAAATGGGGAAAGAGGGAGGGAGGAAGAGAGAGAAAGAAAAAAATTGTAAAGAGAATGGCAAAACAGACAGACAGGAGGAGAGAGAAAAGGTTAACACCATGCACACATGAGTACATTAATACTTAACGTGCGGGAGTACAGGGTGGGGAGGGAGGGAGGGGGAGGGAGGGATTGAGAGAGTGTGAGAGAGAGAGAGAGAGAGAGAGAGAGAGAGAGAGAGATGGAAATGTATTGGCATTAACCTGCTGCAATCCAGGGAATGAATGATTAACATTCCAGATGTTTGAGAGACGGGGGGTGGGGGATAGATATAAAGAGAAAGAGAAGGAGAGAACAAGGAAAAAGAAATTGGAGCGAACAAAGAGAGAGAGAACAGAAAGCAAAACAGTGAAAAAGAAAAAGAGAGAGATGTAACTCTAACAAAATAAACCTCCCTGTTTGAGAACTCAACAAACAGAGAGAGAGAGAGACAGAGAGAGCGAGGGACCAAGGAAGAGAGATGGAGCAACCGAAATAATGGAGTGAATGAAGAAAGAGAAGCAAATTTGAGAAAAGCCAGAGAAATCCTACTTCATGCAGAGGGAAATCCCAGGAAGTTCTGGAGGAAAGAAGTAATTGGGAAGAATTCCTTCACTTACCTCTGATTGTGGGAGTGTGAAAGAGTCCCTCATAAACAAGTGGATTCCAGAGCATACGGGTCTGCACTAACAGGTGGTGTGAGAGAATGAGAGAGAGAGAGAGAACGGACGAGAGAGGGAGAGAGTGTGAAGGGAGGAGGGGGAGTTACAGAGCGATTGAAGGAGTGGAGAGAGGAGCGTGAGTATTTAGCAGGTGGTAAGTAATGTATAGATCTGTAAATAGGACAGAGATGGACAGTAATGAAAGGCTGAGAGTGGAGATGGACGCAGAGAGTGCAAGAAAAAGTGAGAGACTGAGAAAAGAAGTTAAAGGGCACAAGCTATGTGTGTGTGAAAAAGAGAGCGAGAGAGAGAGAGAGAGAGAGAGTGTGTGTGTGTGTGTATGCATGCTTCGACAGAATTTCACCTCTGTTCCTGCTACTAATTCCCTTTCTCTTGGGCACTCATTCTCCCTATTCTGTCTTTTTTTCTCCTCTTCAGTCCCGTCTCTCTCTCTCTCTCTCTCTCTCTCTCTCTCTGTTTCTGTGCAATTTAATTTGTTTGCAATATTCCAATATCCTTCTGGTGTGCTTGCATTAATCTTCTGTGTCAACATTAATGAACAGGGCTGTTTCGTCTGTGTGTTTGTGTGTGTGTGTGTGTGTGTGTGTGATCAGGATTAAGATTCTTGCTGGTTTCTCACTGTCTCTTCTCATGAGTGTATTATGAGTCTTGTGTGTGTATTTGTGTGTGTGTGTGTGTTTGTGAGAGAGAGAGAGAGAGAGAGAGAGAGAGAGAGAGAGAGAATGTGTGTGTATATGTGTGTAAGCAGTGAATTCTACCGTGCCAGCGGCAGCATCTGTCTCTCTCTCCATATAATTTACTCTAATGATGCCTAATGATACATGTGTGAAGACACACAACTTGATGCGCATGTACACACACACATGTGGCCCACACACAAACACACACAAAAGGTCTTTTTCTCAAGAGGGCAGCAACCTATCAACTTATTTTCTGACCACCTCCTCCCCATGTGTTTCCTCCCTCTGTCTTTCTCTCTCTCTCTCTCTCTCTCTCTCTCTCTCTCTCTCTCTCTCTCTCTTTCTATTTAATTATTCAATTCAATTTAGTACAATTCATGATTGCTTTATTGTCATGGCAAATTAATAATAATGGTGATAAATACGATGCACGTGTTTGTAAGCATGACATTTGGTCACTCACTGTCCCTCAGACTACGGAATGTGTGAACACTGCGCTGCCAGAGAGCAGCACTCATATGTTCCCTCAGAACGTAGGTCAGCATCTACTTGTTTAGAAAGTAGTCAAAATAGTCATTTTTTATTCTCTCTGTTTCTGTTTCTCTCTCTCTCTCTCTCTCTCTCTCTCTCTCTCTCTCTCTTCCCCTTACTCTCTTTTTCTGTGGTCAGTGAGCTTTGTCTCTAGGTGCTCATTTATCTCTCCCCATCTTTCCCTCTCTTTATCATTCTAGTTTATTCTCTCTCTCTCTCTTTCTGTGGTCAGTGAGCTATTAGGGGGCGTCCCCCCAGGTGTACACTCCCTTTCTCTATTTCCCCTCGTTAAAAATCTCTCCAGCTCCAACGCAATGTCTTATTTTCCCACCCTTTCTTTTTCTCGGCATCCCTCCATCATCCCCCACGTTGCTGCCTCTGTCTTCTTCCTCCAATTTTCCCCCTCCCTTGCTTGGCTGAAGGATTTTTATCTCTGTCCCTCTGGCACGGCTGACTTCTGTGTATGTGTGTGCACACATACACATCTACACGTGTCTGTTTCAGTGGGTAACACTCCAGCATCCCCTGTCTCTTTCATCTCCTCGTCTTGACGTCTCTCCCGTTCTCCCAGGTCCAGGGTGTAATATATTGGGCTATTTATTAAAGCATGGCCATGTCGCCTTACCCAGCTTGTCAACCCTCCTTCATGTTTTTAGCATGCTGATCAAAGAGAGATACTGCACAGATTAAATGAAATCAAAACCAGCGGCCAGGCCAGAAGAACAAATTCCGCCCCCATCCTTAAGAAAACTGTGTGTTTGGACAGTCCTTGTAAACTCTTAAACTCAACCAAAAAAAAAAACAAAACAAAACAAAAACTGACATTGTCTTGTTGTCACCAGTTTATACCAAATGACACGGGTTCACTCTTTGCTCATTCAAAAAAACAATTTTAAACCAATTTAACCACTAAAAATCTATAATAAACCAATCAATGTATGACTGCATTGCACAGTAGTGTTGTTAAACAGATCTCACTGAAAATCTCTGCAACCGTCACTTAAAACAAAGTTGCCAAGTGTGTGTACAAGACCTACTAAACTTGTCTGCAAGCACAAATTCACTTACAGATTGAACATTAGAAAATATTACTATTGTTTTATCCTCGCCATCTTTATTGCATGCGCCATAAAAGTTGCTTGCTCTTACAATGAGGCTAGCCTTACTGCACAAAATAATTTTTAAAAGCCGGCAAAGGAACTTTAAAAATGACTAATATATTTCCTTTTTAGAAAAATACATTATTAATAGTGGCAACGACTGAATTTAGCTAAATAAAAATTAGTTCTGACCAAGCTAATTGTTAGCCATGAAATCATTACATGAGTTTATTACTAAAAGACGTAAAGGACTAGTGCTCTGTGTGTTGTGGAAGTAATCCTAATTTTCAATATCTGTGTTTAAATATGTGAGTCGGGGGGGTTTGAGGGTGAGACCGAATGATAAGGTCTGAGGATGATTCCTGTAGCCACATTATACTCACAGAGCTGCTCCTTCAGGCAGCACCGCCATCAATCGGCTCTGTTGTTGTTAAGTGCAACAGCTTAATTAGCATTCCTTCATTTGGCAGCCACAGGCCGCATGTCAAAAAGGTCATGCGCATCCTGAGCCACTCGAGATATGGGGGTGTTTGATTGAGGAGGAGATCCAGGCGTGTGGGTATTCTCCAGGGTCCAGAGAGTGCAGGCCGCCACCTTAGGATTGACCAAAGGCAACGTCTGGGTAGGATTCGGGTTTTATTACACATTTTCATAACATTGTGCGGATATTATATAGATCAGTATCACAGCCCTTCCTTGATCGGATTAAACTAAGTTAAAACCAAACTAATTAAAGCATAAATCTTCTCTATTGGAGTCATTATAACACCATTGGAATGTAAAATGTCTTTATTTTTTTATAATCTGGTTGGTTAATTGTAGAAATTCTTAAAAGGCTTACACACTATATTTGGGTTTTTTTTTTTCAGATATATTGTTGGGGTTTTTTTCCACTTATTACATCTACTCTGAGATCCCCTTATTACAAATTCATAATTCATTTAGACAAGATTAACCTCTTTTCATTCCTTATTCAACATTTTGTCATTTTGCCTTTAAGACTAATAAGGAAAATACATGTTCAGACATTTCCAGCAATATATATTTACACATATGTTTTAACTTTGTACCTGTACATATGAACAAACGTATTTATAATCATAAGCAAAACATGTTAAATGAATAGAGGAAAAATATACTGACATATTAAACCTTTTGCGCAGATAGGAAATCCAGCTTCATTTGGAACGATTTGTACTTACATCATTTAAGATTCATTATCTATTGTTTTTGTCACGCACACCGGGTCACGTGCAGTCAAAGGGCACCGGAAATTACTGCACGTCAGGTATAAAAGCAGATAACAGGTATACATTCCTCGCACAGTGTCTCCAAAAGCTCTCCAAAAGACAAAAACAAATTTCACAATACAACAAGGTGTGTGTATGGTATTTGTGTTTTGACATTGTACAAAGAAATTTCACTTAATTTTAGATTCATATTTACAATTCTTTCAAGTAAACCAATAAGGGGCGCATTGCATTTATATGTAAAGGTCACATAGAGAATGGAGTTTCAGTGATTGATGTCTCTTAATGATAAAATGATCAATTATGAAAGAAAAGGGTTGGGAAATTTTTCCACAACAAGGAGCAATCCTGGTGAAGGTGAAGGAACATCCTAAAGTTCTCAGGGACCACATCATTAAACAACCCTCAAAAAAGCTACAGGGCCATAGCAAAGACCTTATACACCCATTACAATAAAACTGGTTTAATAATATTCAAGTGTAAAGTTCATGGAAGCACATAAAAGATTTCTCTCAAACTAGTGATAAGGAAGGTAAGAAAGAAGCTAGTAGTCACTCTAAATGGAAAAGTAGCACAGTTACAGTTACACATAGACCAATAAGCAACAAACCGAACCACAGTCAACTCTGTTTCTACACTCCACGCTAAACTCCTCTTCTGAATTAATCTAATCAGCCAAGAAACTGAATCTGAGGAGTACAATACAGCGGCGCAAAATACACAACCAAAATAACCTGAATAACCTGAATAAGGTGTTTGCACACCTTATTAAGAATTTTTAAGTTCTTTAAAGGCAGAGGGAATTAAAGACGGTGTGCCAGCAGGAATGGGCCAAAACAGAACAACAATGCTGCATAAAATTAATTATCTCTGTAGACATCTCAAAGCCGTAATTGCCAAAAGAGTCTTTGCAAGAAAGTTTGTGAGTGCTTTAATGCTTAGGAATACCTATTTTTATGTTCATAATTATAAGTGCAAAGATCAAGAGTGACATTAAGTGTGTAAGTTTGAAGTGGATAAAAGAACTAAAAGTACGTTATGTAACAACAAGAGCGTCTGTATACTTGTTTCCCCTCACTGTGTGTAGATGAGATCTGCTCTCACTGTCTGCCCTGAACTGCACTTCTTTCAAAAGGCAGTTCAGGGCGAATGGTCAGGGCTAAACTGCTGTAGGCTAAATAAGTAGATATATGTAAATGTTTTGTTGTTTGTGACATTACAAGTGGGTTGTTAGGAATGTGAATGAGTTCAAAATGGACTGTTATTGCAAATATGTTTAGCATATAATGTTAGTATGGACAGCTGAGCCAGTATTCACGTCCTATAGCTGAGTATCTTATTTGAAACACATGAGCCCAGTCTTGGCGCATCTTTATTTGAGGAATAATAAAACCTTTTGCATATAAAATTTTGTACCTTTTCTCTCAGACCTTGTCCTTTCATTAGATGCATTCCTGCAGATTCTTGGAGGTAGATGTGTGAAACTCGCGGCAGCAGACAGTGATAATTCTGCCGCCAAGGCCAACGCTGAGCAAACAACTGCCAAACTTTTTCAGCGATGCTAGAAACAATGTGAAGTGGGTCTTCGTAGCAGATGAGTTGTGTTGCACTTGTTTGCCGCTGTTGAGTCTAAGTGGTTTAGTCTGAAGTGACAAAACTGAACAGGAAATTCAGCACCCCCTTTAAAATGAAACAACGCTGGTGTTGTGTTGCTCCCAATCAAATTGAAATCAGGTTACTGTGCAAGGAACAATTGGAATGGAACCGATCCAACTTAATTGTGGCTCAATCTGGCAGCAATGAAAATCAATATAAACCAAATGTTCAAATATCTCTTTCTATTCTTCTCCGTCACGTCCTATCCCCAGGCATACTAGGCAGGGGATGTCCTCATAGAATGACACACACACACACACACACACACCCAACACACACACACACACAAACACACATACACACACACACGCTCACATCTTGGATTGTTTTTCTGCTCATTTGTCCATCCCTGAGTGAAGCCAAATGCAATAGATGAATAAAAAATGAATAAATGGGGAGGAAAGTTGAGTAGAAAATAACTGAAAGGAGAGGGTGCCGTTCGAGTGACAGTGACACTGACACAAACAGACAGCAAAGAGATGATGTCATGTCCCCTAAACCCCGACCTGGCTGTCACCATGGTAATGAGGTGGCTGTGTAAGCAGGTAGTGCTGTTGATTGTTGTGAAACCTTCTGGAAGCCTTGTCTTACTGTTAAAAAACTAAAATTAAGTCATATCTATGCTTTTTAAAGAACAGACAGAGGGAGAGGGAGAGAGAGAGAGAGAGAGAGAGAGAGAGAGAGAGAGAGGCCCAGGAGAAGAAACGAGAGAGGGAATGAAAGGGCTGGGGGTCCAAGAAGAATGAACATTTAATCTGAATGAAATTGGACCTGGATTGTTATCATCTCAATTAATTAAGTCTCATTAGGGCTAATAGGGCTGATGCTCATTATTACAACACTGGCGCTCTCCAGCAAGCATCGTAATCGTCAACAGGGAAAGAGAGAGAGAGAGAGAGATAGAGAGAGAGATTTATAGAGTCTGAATGACAACAGAGATGAGAGAGGCAGGAGGTGGAAAGAAGGAAATAGATAAATAAATAGATAGGAAGGGGTAGAAACAGTGGGTGAGAAAGAGCATTAGAAAGGAGATGGCTTGGTATGGAGAGAAAGTAATGAAGCAGAAAAAAGGGGGCTTGTAAACAGAAAAAAGGAAAAGATGTGAAAAGAGGTGTGAAGTATTAGCACTGAAAGCTTTGCAGTTATCTGATCCAATCCTATATGTCACCATCCAGTTTCTCCTTTTCTGGTGAGGTGGTGAGTTTGATAAGGAAATTGACAGGGTGGGGTCAACAGCTTGATGGGCCAAGTTCTTTAAAGGGGAATTTCACAATATTGGTTCTACTTTTCATAACATTTTTGCATAATTCATTTGTTCAGATGAAGTCATTTTAAATGTTTTGACATGAATCCTTGCAGGAACAAACTGACTTTACAGTGACTGACATTTATTTACTATCTAAAATGACTGTCTTTGGAGGTTTTATACTGTCACTGTAGGAACAAAATGGTTTTCTTATGGGGATTATTTTGGCTTACAACATCCTCATGCATCACTTGACTATGAATAAATATAAAAAAATAATACATTTCAGGCCAAGACCTTATCTCATATCTGCTGTCTCAGGTATCAGACAGCCATCTGTAATCATTTCATGTATTAACTTTCTGTGAAAGGAGCTTTTAAAGTCAGTGCTTCTGGTTCTACCACCACAGTGACTGACTCTGAACAGAACAAGTCACATTGAATCACTCTGAATGACTTCTAACAATTTAATAAACAAAACCATTTAATATTATCCACACTCACTCAGCGCCTACTTTATTTAATCATAACTCCTTTTTTTTCCTTTTTTTTTTTGAGGAGCAAGCAGAGCACTTTAAATTTAGCAGTGACACTGACATGCATGAAAACCAGAGCAACTTCACACCAACACTACACCCACAACAACATCAATGTCACTCCAGTTGAATCTCAGCAGCAGCCCTTTGTCCAGAACCTGACTGAGGAAGAATGCAGTTAAGTCATGCATGGCAACACATGGTTTGGCAAGAAACAGGGCAAAAAAGAACCTCAATGCTGCAAAAACGTTAAGTCTATATACATCTTAAAGCTATGATTTTCAAAAACAGCTCTGCAGGAAAGTAAGTGAGTTATTCATTTGGTGTATCTGAATACGTTTTCCCCTGTTTTGTTTCATTTATGCTTATGAATACCTATGTTTTATTCAGGAAAACTAAAAACATCATAAATGACCCCTGCCACCCTGCACTGTCACTGTTCACTTTCCTGCCATCCGGCAGGAGACTCAGGACAATACACACACGCACAACACGA
>JBBPDB010000028.1:7433071-7448590 GCA_037974465.1 Brachypetersius altus | reverse complement strand
TCTCTCGCTCGCTCTCTCTCTCTCTTTTTCTCTCTCTCTCTCTCTCTCTGATGACTGATGTTGTCTTCAGTTGCTGTGGTTTCCTGTTTGTAGGTGGGAGAGACAGGTTCGGTAAATTTCTCACTACACTGCAATTTGTTCTCGCAATTTGCAAAAATGAAAACAGCCCGACTGCTCCGAACCATAGTAGTGAACTTTTGGTTGTCAGTTTGTGCAACTGCATTTGTGTGAGCGTGAAAAGTGTGCGTGCCCGCCCAGCTAAATGCCACATGTGTGGGTGGTGAGATGAAGGCTTTATGACTTTACAGCTTTCTGAGATTGCTGTTAACCCCTAACACCTTTTGAGGCCGTCTGACTGATGGCCGTCAGTGGCAGCTGTGAATTAGCTTATGAGGAGAGTGAGCCACTTTACTTTGCTGTGAAAGTAGGTAGTTATTTTTGCTTAATTCATGTTTCTCTTTCTCTTTCTCAGAAACTCGCGATACATGCAAGATTTTTATCTCCAGAAACGTGTGAGCAGTCACATGTATTCCGTAGGCTGTGGGAACATATCCAAAGCAGAAGATCCAAACAGAAAACTGAAGTACATGTAGGAGAATCTATTCAAAATTGAATGAAAGATTAATAATGAATTATTAAATAATTCTTACACCGTTTATAATGGTAGCCTTAATGTAAAGCGATACAAAATATTGTAAAGTCGTGAACACACTGGGAAAAAATGCAACACAATAGAAGTCTATTACAATTTCAAATCTCACAGACTGTCATAACAAAACACAGTTTTTCCAAATGTGTCATTTATTGTTTTTTTAAACAAACATAACATTAAAAACACAGCCATGACATGAATAAAACTGATCTTATTGTAGAGGCACCTGTCAAGGGATGACATATTAGGCTGCACGTGAACTGCAGAAAGCAGAAAGTGTTCTAAGTGACGTGAAAAAAATTGTGACAGCTAAATGACTGGGTCAGAACATCTCCAGCTGGTGATGCACCTGGAGAGCGAAGGCTTGAATGTGTAAGGGGTCATTTGGCAGATGCTCTTATCCAGAGCATCTTACGATCATTAGTTACAGGACAGTCCCCATGGAGCAACTGAGGGTTAAGTCAAGTCTCTTGCTTAAGCACACAATGGTAGAAAGTTGGGGTTTCAAACCTGCAACATTGTGGTCATCAGGTTCACAGGGAAGTGTTTTACCCCCTAGGCTACTACCACAGTCAGAGTGCCCTTACTGACCCCTGTCCACCAGCAAAAGCACCTCCAATGGAAATGTGTACTTCAGAGCTGGACATAAATGTATTCTTCAGACACACTCCAGAGAGAGAGCCTTTTACAGAACAGACTGAAACCTCATTGCTTGGTTTAATTTAGAAAACAGTTCACTGTTATTTAAAAAATGGTAAAATAACTCCAGCTATGAGTAATATATTAAGAAATCCTTCAGAACACAGAAAAAGACCACGCTCTTTCGAGCGAGAAGCTGGAATTTGTGTTTTGAAGGTGGAAAAATCGATTTAGAGAGAGTCCGTTTTACGGACAGGTCTCAGAACTGCAGTACCCTGTCAGATGTCAGGTAGCAAGCAGCATAGGTGTGAATCTTGTTGGATATTCTATTCAGCTTCTACAGAAAATGAAGTCATATGACAGGACATTGTGGTGCCAGGTGTGGGCAGAACTAAGCCCAGGGCTTCATTAAAATGTCACATTTTGGAAAATATAATTAGAAATGAGTGAACATGAACTGAGGAAACACTGAAATTAATGTATTGCTGAGTTTTAACATTTTTGATTGTTTTTAAGAGACCTGATTATAGATGCAAAAATAGTTCGCAGAACCAAAATCACATTTTTTGTTTTGGTTTTTGCCTCCTTGCCTTAACATAAACTTTATTTATGGAGCACTTTGCAAATGAGTGGAAGATCCAAGTGCTTTACAAGAGAGTGACATGATTAAACAATTATGATTTAAAACTCTTCAGTAAAGAGATCAGTACAACCACCACAGTAGAACTTTACAAGCCAGATGAAAAGAGTTTAAAACTCAGGTCTTGTCCATGGTTTTCCATGTAATAACTACTCTTAAGCGTCTGCATATGTGCACATTGCTGAAGCTTATTACTTATTATTAATGAGTGCCTTGGTGAAGAAAGCCTATGAGATTTCAGATGGCAGAACTGAGCAGCGAAAAGAGAAAAGGGCACAGGTAGAAGCGGAGGCAAGCCTGACGAATGAGAGAGAAACCACGAAGAGAGGAGCTTAGAAACTGGAGGGGGAGGCTGAGACACCACTCAGAACGAGCCTATGAGGAGACAGAGGGAGGGTGAGCAAAAGCAAGAGCAGGCAGGGGAGAGATAAAGAACGAAGAAGTTAGTCAGGGATGGCCTAGTTCTGAAGGCATTTATCTGGTCCAACTGAGACGCTGGGTTAAGGGCTCCTGTCTGGGTTACTTTTGTGGGCTATGAGGTGACTGGATGCCTTTGTTGCCTTTAGAGTCTGAAGTGCTGAAAGAGAGAGAGAGACACAGGAGAGGAAAGAGTAGAGAGAGGCCTAGGCTTAGAACATAGACGAAGACAAACCAAGGGTGAGTGGGTGAACCAAGATGGCGAAACTTAGAGTGTGAGCAAGGTGTGAATTTGATCAGTGACGTACGAGTTTGTCTGGACTGGTCCTCCAGTTTGGTTCTGGACCCTGACTGGCAGTTGCTGTTGCGGCGCAGGTAAGTCCTCTTACAGCACCAAATTCATCTTGCTTTACTGAGGTCACTGACCCTCAGTTAAGAACAAGTTTAAGCTAAAAGTCCCTAAAAAAAGTTGTCCCTAAAAACAGTGCAACTTCAGTCAGTAATAATGATGTAATAATGATGTTCTAATATGGAAGGAAAGCAAATAGCCACCCATTGGCTGGATGAAGATGGCATTATGTAAATTTGTGTCTGCATTCATTATCGCCCACATTAGCATGTGTAATTGATTCATTTAAAGATGAATTTAGACATGGCTCTCACCTCAAAAGCCCATTCAGAACCCGACTTTTAGTTCGGTCCTTAAAGACACTGAACTCGACATCGCCTCGCCATTTTCTCGTGCTTATTTCCTGGCCCTCTTCACGCACCATCTTGATTTAAGGTAGCTTCTTTTTTTAATGAGCTGGGAGATCTCCAAATGACATTTGGCCTAAGTGGTCAAGTGGTCTTGTAATGGTAAACCACAGGTTGGTCTTGGAAGGAAACCTCGTTCACGCTTTCGTTCACGCTTATCGTTCACCTCTAAAAGAGAAGTGAAATCAAAGTAAGTGAAATGCTGTACTAATTCCTGAACTACGCATGGTAGACCTTGATGCACTGTGAAGTGCTACCCACAAAGACAGACCCATTTTTGCATGTTTTTGATTGATTTGTTTTATAACATGCATTTTATGTCGTTGCTAAAATGTATGATGTCCATGCTGGTTCTTGAAATTAAGTGTGTGATGTAGTTTGGGTTCAGGTTCAGGTTTAGAGTCTCTAGGGTAAGTGAGAGAACACTCTGGACCGAAGTGGAGGTGTCTCTGCTTTGGGCCGATATTGGGGGGTCTGTTAGAAAGAGGTTCTGCAGCTGGGGGTGTAAAGAGAGGCCTAGGCCCTCTCAGCCTCTCATTATGTGCTTTTTTTTTCTCCATCTTTCGTCTTCTTCTCATGTAACTGCAAAATACAGGAAATCCGTTTCCTGGCAGCCTGCAACCGCACACACACACACACACAGCACCAGAGGGTGTGAAAATATTCATATTGGGTTTTTTCTATGAAACCCTGCTGATGCAAAAAGGAGATTAATTCAGATTGAGTGTTTGTGTTATTAAAATTATTTTCTGTCAAAAAAGACTGTACATGTTTTTGTTGCATGGCTAAAATGCAGTCAAAAATCTGTTTCAACACTTCTAAACTGTTGCAGTTTAAGATTTAACAGTGTAATTAATTATATCCATGAGCCATAGCATACTAAGCAATAGCAAGATTAATTTTTTGACATTAATGTCCATTTAAATAAAAAATGATTGAAACTTTTGCCCCCATCGGCTTTGACGATCTCATAATCCAGAACCTAGACATTAGATATCATTTAAATATGCACGCTTTGAGTAGTACCCAAAATAATTCTTAAATAAAGTTAAAACAAATTTGGTATTAGAATAAAGCTACCAGTTTCCACTACCAGTTAAAACAACATACATATTAACGAACCATTAAACTAAAGTATGTTTGTTTGTTAAAGCAATACACTAAATTAACAAAATGACAATGTTATTTGTTCATACATCCGGTACAATAGATCTGTGCATTTAGTACAATCAAAATCATTTTGGCAGTAATATGTAGATGAGATAATATTTAACGCTGGTAAGATTTTATCACTGCTGAAGAAAATTCAGCCTGAATCAGGGGTGCGCTCAGACTTAATTTTGCATAGAGCCATCATTACAGCATGCAGCCATCTACACAAACGCATCGCCAGAAACGAGTTTGGTAAAACTAAACAGCTATTTATTACAGAGATCACCTTCAGTTATTAGAGAAATAGTGAACCGCTGTTTTGAGCTGAAAGCTGCGGTTGGTCAATAAGTGAGATATTACTGATAAAAATTATATATAAAGTAGGCTGCGTTTATTAGAAGAGAGTGTAAAAATGTCGATTGTTACTCAGTGGTTACGACCGGGTGACGTCCAAGTAAAGCCCGGGTTTGGTCTAGTACCAACTTTTTGGATTGAATGGTTTAAAATGTTAAAACCTAAAGAATTATAAACTGTCCCAAACTCCTCAGATATGGATTCCACTATACTTTTGAGCATGGTGGGTGGAGCAGTCCTTCTGTCAATCATCGTTCTGACCAGTCTCTGCCTGAATTGCAAAGGAAACAGCCAACCAACTAAGAGAATGCACGTCCTCTACGCTATATATGTAGATATATATATGTAGATATATATATGTATATATATATGTATATGTATATGTATATGTATGTATGTATGTATACATTCTTATAGTTATTTTAACCCTATAAAATATTGTTAAATTGCTTTCCCCTTTTCTTTTCTTAGAATTCATAACGCAGCAGTATGAGCAGCCCAGTCACCTGTAAGAAATGATTTCTAATGATCTTATGTTTCTCATTATAGTTCTGCTTTTTCTGCTACTGTTTTTATATAGAACATGATTTTTTTCCTAATCCTACTTCATATCTCACTACATGGTTGTAGCCTAGTAGGTAAAACACTTGCCTGTGAACCTGATGACCACAATGTTCCAGCTCCAAACCCTGCCACTTTCTACCATTGTGTCCTTGAGCAAAACACTTAACCCTTAGTTGCTCCAGGGGGACTGTCCCTGTAACTACTGATTGTAAGTCACTCTGGATAAGGGTGTCTGCCAAATGCCACTTTACCTTTACATTCTTTAATTAGATCTGTGTGCTTGGGACCTGTTGCTCTGTGCAGAGTTGTAGTTTTTTTTTATTAAATCCCACTTCAACTCACAAATGTCTTTTGGGTTTTTACTTAGAAACAAAACAGTACATATTTATGAGCATAAACAAAAAATGGAAAACATTTTCATTTCATTTTTGACCTGGAATCATGTACCTGGAAATATTAGTGAACAATTTAATCTCATTGTCCATTTCAACAAGACACGACCTTAAACATGCAGCCAGATGCTTGCATGACCTAGCCAGGGTCCTGACTTGAATCCAGTCCAACATTTACGGATAACCTCGGGGAACTGAAGGTGGTTTGCCAAGAATGCAAAAAGTGAAGTACTCCCTTCTGTAGACATCTCAGAGCTGTGATAGCCAATGACAGCTTTGCATCAAATGTAAAGTTACATACTTGCTATTCAGGTTTCTGTGTGCAAAGTCAATAGTCATTATGTGTGTAAATTTGAAGAGAAAATATTGTTTTCTCTCATTGCGTCTGTATGTGTGGCTTTGCATGGGTGTTGGCTCTAAGCATTTTTGTCTCGATCTTACAGGAACCAAGGATTTACAATCATTCGCCCAAGTAAATACAAAACACTCACTCATTTACAGCAAGATACACCTTTACGCATTCTCCACTTTCATAAATATTTGACAGTAATCAGGATATTTCTGGCTTTAAAATATGGCAAGTAACTCTAGCTGCTTTGATAATTGACAGCTATGTCCTTCTTCTTCAGATCCAGAGTCTTCCGCTACCCTCACTATGGTTCCTTCTATGCCTTCGTTTATGACGTAAGTCAAGCAAGCAAGCAAACACACACACACACACACACATTCATCCAGTCTTTAAAACAGTTTGGTTCTCAAGTACTTTTTACTGAGATTGGCCTTATTGTGATACTAATCTGACTTCAGTGTTCCTTTCAGTTCTCCATCTGATACCAGACGGATCTCTCCTTGTCCTTCTTCTGATAGTGAGTTTGCTCTTTTCTGCACACTTGTCTGATGAATGTGTAACACTGTAGCCATTCAATGATGAGCCTTTATATTCAAGGACCCTCAAAACTACACAATGTACATATTTGCTTCATAGCAGGTAAATGAGTTGTAGTAGTAAATGAATAAAAGAAATACTGACTGACGTAGCCTCGTCAATATTAGTTACAAATAGGCCTACTGTTGCAACATAGTGTTTGTTATTAATAATAAATCAAGCTACGTATTGAACATTGGTATATCTTATGTTGTATCATTTTTTTGTGTCATATTTTAACACTGATTTATAAATGCAATAAACCGCTTGAGGCTTGTACAGAGCGATTTAACCCCAGATGAGATGGTTTGAAGGATTGTGGTAAAATCATTAGAAGAAACGCTTTTGGGAGGTTAATGCTGCCTCGGGTTCAAAGAGTTTAAAATGTAATGAAAACACACTGAAACTGAAAGAATGTTTTGAGTCCGCAGTTCTCGGTATCACAGGAAGTACAGCCAGGCGATGCAGTGTGTTGATTTCTTCATAATTGGATAGCCTGGGTACATCTTCCTGCCTTTACGTATGTTTTCTTTCTCCCTTAAGATGAAAGTCAGGATGATTATGTCAACCAAGGTGAGCAAAAACATCAGTTCCTAATAGATTAAAAAAGTAAATTGAATAGTTTTGGCCATACTGTAGAGGCAAGAAATGTGTGGTATTTAAAGTTTTCAATTTTGCATGTAATGGAATTGTACAAACCTCTCTAAATCATCGCATACTTGCCTCAAGCCACAAGTTATGAAGTTACCAATCAAGTGTATCTCTAATACGTTTGCATATGTGGTTTCTGATACTGAAGTGGAGCTAGCTCAGTGGGTAGGATACTTGCCTCAAAACCAAGAGGTCATGGGTTTGAATCCTACCTTCAAATCTTACCTTCAGCACCACCACTGGGTCCCTTAACTACAAGTTGCTCCAGGGAGACTGCCCCCTGTAGTTAGGGAATAGAAGTCGCGTTGGATAAAAGCGTCTGCTAAATGCCGTAAATGTAAATACATTGTATTCATATTGTTGAGTGATAGATTTAGGGTGGAGGTAGCTCAGTGGGTAGGATACTTGCCTCTGGACCAACAGGTCATTGGTTTGAATCCTGGATGGATATAAGCTTCCATTACACACAAATCTAAAGAAGCAAACCTCAAATCTAAACATGTCTTGGTTGATTTGTGGGGTCAATGTAGGGCTGGGCGATTTGGCCTAAAATCAAAATCTCGATTAATTGAACATTTTAGCTTGATTGCGATTAATGAATGATTATTTTATTTATTTATTATTACATTATTTTATTCATAATTCACTACAGTTTGTACTTGATTTTAAAATAATTGAAGGAAACACGCACTATCTACTATCTATCTAGGGAAAGTAATAGATTTAAAGGGAAAGTAATCGAAATAATCGACCTGAAAAAATTTGATCGATTACAGGTTCTGAATTTCGATTACTTTTCGATTAATCGCCCAGCCCTAGGTCAATGGATGTAAATTTGGTTGAAATAATATTTATTATACTTGTTTTTTAAGATTTTCTTATAGCATTTACCTTGTCAGTGATAATGAATTCATTTGTTAAGGACACTTTGAGGAACACTGTTGTTATAAATATCTTTTCTCTATTTTTTTATTGTGAAGAAGTGAATGTGTGTGTTGTATGTTTAGATGAAGAAGCTATGTTTCCTCCTGAGAAGAATCCAGACGATCATGACTATCTGTAAGACCAGATTTCTACTCTTCTTCAAATCTTGCGTATACAGAACAAACTCTTAAACCAAAAATCAACCAGAATGATGTATCAATTACATGCTCTTTGTGTCAAACACTTTATAGTAACAATAACTTTGTAGAAATAAAAGACAGTATTAGGTTTATCAACACAGAACAAGAGTTTGGTGGTCCTCCTGCAGAGATTCATTGCAGTTCTAATTATTTATCAATATGATTCTTACATTCAGAGGGATAAAAAATTAAAAGCTTCTTCGTAAATCATTAAACTTCTCAGTGTAACACCCTTTCAGTCAGTACCTAATGTCCCCACATATTATTGTTTTAGTTTTTTCCCCCATTTTCCCTCAGAGAAAGCTTGTATTTCATTCATTTCACAGGTTTTCAATAATATTCAAGTCTGGTGGACAGAAAAGGACTTCAATAATGCATCTGGTGTTGGATACCAGATGTTTGCTTTGTGATGAAATTACAGGAATATCTGGGATATATTTTGGTGGTGTTGAGTGATAAATCATAAATGCAGATGAACTCTCTGAGGATGAATCTCATGGCTGGTTTGTCTGTATTGCTATTTTAGTGATGTGTTGCCAGATGACCCACGCCAGTCACAGCCCAGTCTCGTCTCAACTGTAAATTCAGGTAGGTTGAGAAAGACCCCCCCTCTCTCTAAAATCTCAATTGAAATTCATTTATTTCAACTGAGGACCTAACACTGCAGTCTGATGGGAAATATGTTTGCAGTAAAATTCTAATTTTAATACTAATTTTAGTAACAATCTTGAATAGCAAATGGAGAGACATTTGCTAGAAGTGGAGAGACTATAATATATATTTTACACATGTTGGCCTATTATGGAAGCCTAGAGCTAACTACTAAATAGTATTCAACAACTTTTATCACACTTTTAGGTTACTTAATGATTCTGGTGTATTAACCATGAAATAGCCCAATTTCAAGTATAAACACTCCAAAAAAACCGAACACATTGTTTAATTAACTTACATTGAACTTTTGGAGCGTATTTGCCTTCCACAGTAAAAAGTTACTTTTTTGAGATTTGAAGTTTAGTCCAGAAGTGACTGAAGCATGTCATGTGATGCTGTGTCATGTGATGCTGGTCATGTGACATTGTGGCAACCTATTCCTTATAAAAGTATCAATAAATTTTTTTTATTTATTGATAAATTGTGTAAAAGATATATTTTATAGACATGGAATGACTTGCAATAACATACTCTTAACCAGTGTTTGTGTTACTAGCAATTCCCTTAACTGTAAGTTATTCATCTATAGAATTAATACCCATCATTTGTGTATATAAGACAACCTTTTGTATATAGCATAGTGTATTTCGTATGGAGTATTTTTGCAGTGTTTTGTAGACTTTATGTTCCATATTGTTCTAGTCTCTTTATCTCTGTGTGTCTGTGCAGTCGTAACATAAGCAATTTTCTCCGGGATCAATAAAGCTTTCTGATTTTGATTAGAGATTAACTGAATTGTTCTTCTTTTTCTGGTGTTTATTATGCTTCTCTATGATCACTTTCTAGACCAGAATTATGAGAATGTCGGTGAGGAAAATGAACATAGTGGAGATGGAGACACTGGTAAGATACAGGCTGATGCTGTAATGTAATGTGGAATGTAACAGAAACATTATCTAACCCACTGATATGTTCACAGACAGCCAACAGTATATCAATGTTGACAGCAATGGAAACAGCCCTCCGACCCCAAGTGAGTTCAGCGGCTTTACGTTTTCATAATTCTATCCAGTTTTGAAGGTCTTAGAGGCTCAGTGGCTTTCCCTTCATGTTTACTTATTTTTTAAATATTTAAAATAATATTGACTATATCAGGTATGTGAATTTTACTAAAGTGTGAAATATTGACCTTCAACCTCTCTTAGGAGTCACACAATTGCTTGAGAGACCCAGTCATTATTTAAAAATGATTGAACTTCAACATTTGTTTTTGGAAATAAACTTATACACGGGCATGAATATATTTGTCTCAAAAATATAACGTGCAGTGCCTTAAAGGAAGATGATATATATCATTTGTTCATGTCTTTGATTGAGGATGTGTTTTAAATGAGATGAATAGTACATAGAAACTGTTTTGTCAGCTCAAACTACTTATGATTAAACATAAGTGCTTTTCTTAGTAGTTGGATCCTACGACAGCTGCAGCAGCGATGACCAGGGCAGCTCGGACTATGTGAACGCTCCTAACCAGGGTAGGACTACATTTCTTTTACCGTGTTCTTCACTATTCAGTGCCTTTGATCTGGCTATATTTTTCCTTTCTGCATGTTCATATCACACAGTGCAGCTGCATTTAGCTATTGTAAGAAGGGGCTCTAATGTTGCTGATGGACGCTTCTTAAATCAGAAACCATTTGACTTTATTTTCGGCTCTGTTCATGTTCATCAGTGGCAAAATTCAGGAATTTAATCAAAATCGCATCATTGCTGTATTGGATGACCATTTGTTGACAGACATGTTTCCCACAGGACCACCAGTGGGCAGGTAGTATTTGGGTGGTGGCTTCTTTTCAGGTATAGCAGTTTCACTAGCATGGCAGTAGCATGTTAGCATGTGTGTGTGTGAGATGCATGTAGATTTTAGATTTTAAACACTGCAAATGGTTAGGATCTACTTTCTTACACTTTAATTGGTTCACCTTGCTGATGTAAAGTTATAGATGAATACGTGTGATGTTTGTCATCCTTCAGTGGTCAGAATACTGTTGAATATTTTTCATTAGTGGACTATTCTCAGTACAGCCGCGATACTGCTGCTGTGCAGCACACACACATTCACACATATATCTACCATGTTAGTGTCACTGCTGTGCTGAGTATTATCCACCATCCAATTAAAACCTGATTACTGGCGTTCCGGTGGAGGTCCTCACCATTGATGAACAGGGTAAAGGGGGCTCACAAAAGTTGGAAGAGAAACTGAAAACTACAAAAGGCACCTCAGTGAAGCTGATAAAATGGACAATGTGTGTAGATGCAAGGAAATTGTATCTTATGAAGCGGCATGTTAGTTTATAAAGTAATACAATGATCAGCCATAACATTATCCATTGACAGATAAAGTAAATAACATTACACTGGTGCCTGTCAAGAAGTAAACTGTCAGTTCTTGATGTTTAAGTGTTAGAAGCAGGAAAAATTGGCAAGAGTAATCAAGCATGGTGGGCTGGGTGGGAGCCTCTCCAAAATAGCAGGTCTTGTTGGGAGTTCCTGGTATGCAAGGGTTAGTATCTACCAACAGTGGTCCAAGAACAGACAACCAGTGCAACAGGTACAAGGTCATGAGGGCTGAGACTCGTCCATCTTGTCCAATGCGGAACGGTTAGAGGAACATGACAAGAGTTCAGAAGTTGGCCTCAATACTCTGATCTAGCATCTGTAGGATGTGCTGGACAAACTAGTCTGATTCATGCAGGCCCACCTCACAACTTCCAGGAGGATCTGCTGCTAATGTCGGTGTCAAATACTGCATCACAGCTTCAGAAGTTCCGTGGAGTCCATGCCTCTGGTATGTCAGAGCTGTACCAAGTCACAAGGAAACTTACCACAATATTAGGCGGGTGGTTTAATGCTTGGGCTCAACTGCAGACACCAAGTAAATACTTGTAATGATGCAAGTTTCTAAAAACCCGCCCACACAATCTGATTGGTTGGAAGGTGATTCATCCAGGCTGTAAGCCTCTGGTTGCTAAGAAACAATAACAGTCACTTTGACAACCACAAAATATTTTTTTATAGCAACGTTATAAAGGTTTTTAAAGACACTTCTTTGCTTTAAAGTTTTCTTTATCCGAGAACATTCGCATTTAAAATAATGATCTTCTGCGAACGAGCCATCGCCTATATGTTATTCATAACTATACCATGGCAACCATTTTGCTTTCGAGGGGAACCAAATAAACGAGAATCAGAAAACATTCTGATAAAAGACGGAAGTGGTGAAACACAATTATCTCATTTGTTTGTAATTCTTGTAATCACCTGCTGGT
Organism: Brachypetersius altus; assembly: GCA_037974465.1. Lineage (NCBI taxonomy): Eukaryota > Metazoa > Chordata > Actinopteri > Characiformes > Alestidae > Brachypetersius > Brachypetersius altus. The sequence continues at coordinate 7,436,338 of JBBPDB010000028.1, read as the reverse complement.
GCATGTTGTCAAAGATCAGGGCATGCTACAGATGGACTCGTTTTTTATAACAATATAAGAACTGATGACCTACAATGATATTACAAGGCACATGAACAACAGGGGGACAATTCTATTTGCATTTCAGGTGGATATTTTATGTCAGTGTAATAGCTGTGGACCTGCATAAAGCAGTTTATTTTTGTCTTTTCTCTTTTCTGCAGTTAACATCCAATTCAACAGTTGGGAAAGCTGAGATGAAACTTGACTTCACCATCAATGTGATTAAAAAAATATCTAAATAAATTTTTATATCTGTATATATATATCTATATCTATAGATATCTATATACAGTATATCTATATATAAATAAAAATCCATCATGACTTCTGGACTGAATTTTTCTTCCTCTGGGTCCTGTTGACAGGATAAGCTGACAATACCTGAGAATATTACTTTTTTAATTGAGGTTTTCTGACTTATTTTTATGTCTTCTACAGTTTCTGGTGTTTTATTCAATGATTAAAATGAAATCATCTGTTCAGTGGTTGTTGTATGTGAAATAGTGCTTTTTTGCTCTGTAACTGCTTGTATGATACTTAAATAAATTTCCCCCACCAAAACTCTCAAGTCAGACGATTTTATGCAAAGCCAATATAAATGTATTTCCATAATTATGCTGTTTAAATCGAGAAGAATGGTTTTAATTAACACATTATGAAACTGTTGTGGTTTCTTTGTTGACTGAACAACTGTGTTGGAAAAAGAACTGTGTTGGAAAAAGCTAGACCACGGGCCAAGGAAAACAACTGCAACAACAGATACTGACAAGGTTTGACATTATTGCACCTCTGGAGAACATCGTTTTTCCATCACAGATTCTGTAAAAGGGGAACTCCACCAGAGTTGAAATAAACAGACGTAAACAGCCATTGAGTGTTCTGAGTGTTCATCATGAGGAGGTACCAAGGCACTTCAGTGGTGAACGAGGAACCAGGAATGAATTTTATTTCCTATCCAAAAGGACCAGCAAACTTAAGTCTGAGTTTTTATAAAATAAAATATTGATAAAAACTAAAATGATAAATCAAAGGGTCCAGTTGTCCAGATCAGATGGCCTTCTCTTGATTACTCGGCATGATCTGATATGTACCAGGGTTGGCAGACAACATTCCCTACAAGCAAGTTCGAAAAGGTAGTTCTGTATGAAAAGGAAAATTTAGCTTGAAAGTGTAATAGCCGCGATCATGAAAAAAATTAGGTACAAACTAAGTTTTAAAATGTAACAAGGATACAATTAAACTTTCCCTTTAAATAAGATTTTCACGTTAACCTACTATCAGAAATTGAGAATATTTTGAAGGCAGCCTGTTAGCTTTTACACTTCGATACAGTGGACCTCCCTAACATCAATGGATAAATAAATGCTTTAGGGCCAAAGAAAGAAAAACAATTAATCTCATACTATCATGAAACTATCAGACATCGTATTCATAGCACTGAGTACACAGTACAAAGAAAATGTCGAAAGTATGAGTACTTCATTCAAATCTGTACATAAATACACGTGAAAAGTTCAAAGTATCTACAATTAAGCACAAATGAACATTTAAAAAAAAAAACAAAAAAAACCCTGATATTGGCAAACGGGCAGTTCTGGTCCTCCCACAAAGATAAATTAGCATAGCTGTGGGCAGTTTCACTTTATACCAGCAGGAGTACGTTTGGTTTTTTTCTTTAAAAAGTCAATTTACCCACGAAGAGGTGGGTACCTAACTAAAGAAAAAATAGAAATGCAGCAAAATATCCCGACTTTTGTAACAAGTCACTTTGTGTCCCAAGACTGCTAGTGGCACCTCTAAGGTACCCTTGAGCAAGGTACTATCCCCACATGGGCACTGTGTTCCTGGCTTCCTTCTGCTTCACTTAGTGATTGGGTTAAATGCAGAGGAAGTATTTCATGCTGTTCACACCGTGTGCTGTGGTCTGTTCACATATGACAGAACGGTTACTTTGCACTTTACAGAAGTACAGTACAAAAATATAGTAATGAAGTCAAAAACTGTCCGTCCCACAAAAGACATACTTATGCCCAGAATCTTACTGAGTGCTTGTGTACTTTTCACATTTAGACTCTTACTAAAAAGTGAAGCAAAACTGGAATCTGGGATGAGGGAGAGCCTGATTTTTGTTTTTGCTTTTTTTTGTCAACCAAAATACAGCCTAAAATAAACTAAAAAGAAAGCAAGACGGAAAAACGCCACATCGGAGAGTTTGAAATTTTATTTATTTTTGTACATTTTCCTTTTTTTTCTTCTTTTTTTATTAAGTTTTATTTATTTAATTAAGGTATTGAGGAGGAAGGGAGAAATTATACTCTCTTTATAAAACATCTCTCACTCAGCTCAAGCAGTTTCATTCTTTTACATTCACTCACTCGCATTCTCACTCGTTCACTCATTCCCTCTGTTTTAGACACACTCTGTGCCCCCGTCCAACTTAAACAAACAAAAAAAAAAAGTTTCAGTCCTTCCAACGCATAAGAATAAAAGAGAAAAAAAAATCTGTTTCTGGATGCATGTTAGTGTGTGTGTCTGTGTGTACACGCCTGGATCAGTAGGAGAAACTCTCACTCCAGACCAGGGCAGCCTGATTCTGTCCGTCTGTCTTCGCGCTCAGTTTCCAGGAGGGTGAAAGGGAAGTTGCTGGGAAGGGTGGGGCTGCACCTGCACAGCTGAGAAGTTACCAAAAAATAAAATATTGAAATATTTTGATTATTTTTGAACCAGTAATCCCCACAACACAAATTTGTTCAACCAATTCTCAATACGGGTGTAAAAAAATACCACTTTTTGGATTCTGATACCAGTCTCTGATGCTCTAATGTAATCTCTGGCTAACTACTTGACAGGTATGCTGATATTTAAGGCATGCAACTTTTTAAATTCAACAGTTTAAAAGGAGAGTTCTGCATTAGAATAGCATTTGAATGGCTGGACATTTACTAAAAATGACTGATTGGAGTCAAATATGCCATTTTCAAAATGGCAAAATGTTAAACCCTTATTTGGAAATTAAGTTTGAACCTATGAGAGAGAAACACTACTTGCTTCAGTGTTGTGCGCAGGCATTACAGGGGGGGGTGTGCATGCAGTAGTGTTGTAAAAAGTCCCGGCTCTTCGGTACCAAGTACGGTACCTAAAAAAAAAAATGTTACGGTACCAGGTTGTCGGGAGTACCGGTGGTACCGAGCACACGGTACACCCGGTTCCTGCTGCGTGCAGTTG
>JBBPDB010000028.1:7408000-7422221 GCA_037974465.1 Brachypetersius altus | reverse complement strand
ACTGCCTGCGGCAACCCCACCTCCTCCTCCCCCTGCGGCACCCGGGTCACTACCCCGTTCCTGAGGGGGTTGAGGGGGACTACGGGGTCTGCTGCTCAAGTCTGTGAGAGAGAGAGAGAGGTAGGGAGAAAGAGAGAGAGAAAGTGAGGGAAAGAGAAAGTGAGAGAAAGAGAACATAGAAACAGAGAGAGAGAGAGAAAGAAAGAGAAAACGAGGAACAGAGAGAGAGATAGGCAGAAAACAAGAGGAAGGGGAAGTGTGAGAGTAAGAACAAAGAAAGTGAGAGATAGAGAAACAGAGACAGAGAGGGAGGGAGAGAGAGAGGAAAGAGAGGAGAAAACAGAAACAATAGCAAAAAGCATAAAAAGAAAACGGGATTGATAGGCAAAAATAATGTGCAATACATTAAAATGGGAAGTGCCGGAGAAAGTGAGGGGAAAGAGAGAAGAAAAAAGGAGGAAAGCAGAGAAAGAAAGTAGAGAGATCAAACAAGAGAAAGTACATAAATGAGTAATCCCTATAAAAAAAGGCACATGCATGGTTCCCAGTAATGGAATCAGTCAACACATGGGACAGACACCCTACACCCTGTCTCCACGACACTTTCAGATACTGAAATTGCAGTTAATTTTTTTTAATTTAATTTCATTTCATTTGAATCAATGAAAACATGTACTACAAGAAATTACATATCGTGGAGAAAGGTTAGTTGCCTGTCAAATGTGTGACACTGGATCATTTAAATATGAAAAGCTTTATTGAGTACAATTGCTGTTGTGAGATAAACACAAGCTACAGTGAGCAATGTTCAATGCTGTCTGGTGACGAAAGGCCTAGGATGGAGATCTATGCAACTGAAATCCAGCCGTGAATGGAACATTAGGCAGACAGATGTGCTCTGAGGTGAACAGATGAGCTGCTGCTCCACTGCCTCCCATCTCTCTCTCTCTCTAACCCTCTCACACTCTTTCACTGCTAGTGTTCAGGACCTCTTTCCTTATACTTAAGATAAACCTTTATTTGTCACACAAGTGGGAAATTTACTTCATTTTCCTGTCTCCTGTTCTGGATCTCTTGCTTTCTCCCTTCTCTATATTATCTGTGAATATTAAACATATTTGTTTAACAGAGATTAAGATAATTTGGTAAATGAACAGGAAAAAAAACTTTGATTAGTCTTTTTTTTTTTTTACTTTGTTATACTGGAGAATGGGGCAAACCTGTGGTGATCAAATGCATAGTATACATACATAACACTGATATAAAGTTGAAAATGCAGGAATTTTCCATTAAATGTCTCAAATTGTCCATGTATGTTTTTAGATTTAAATTTCTTACCTTCAAATTAACTGTCACTTTTACATTATGCTCCTCAAGCCCCTATACATTTTTTACCTAGCTATGCTTTTTCTAACCTGCGATAATTACTGGGACCTTCTCCTCACACTTTGTCATTTCATTCCCTCTCTGTCTCTCTCCATTAAATCTGGTCTCACTTACACACAGTCAGAGATGGGGGTTGATGGAGAGTCAGGGTGGCGCGTGGTGATGACATCACAGACTGTAGGCCGGCTGCCTGCCCTGTCCCGGCCTGCGAAGATGACCCAACGACAAACAACAACAAAGACAGCCAATCAGAGCTTTGGTTTGTAGTGACATGGGAGGGGCCTGAGGCAAGAAGCTGGCTCAAAGGGGCAGAGCAAAGGGTGGTGCATGAAGTGGAGAAAAATGTATATGATCACAGAATGAAGATGAAACAAATATAACTGTTTGGAGTCAAAAGAGGCTGATAAAAAAGGAACATGGATAAGATGTAACATGATCAGGGTCAGTCTGACATTATGGCACAGGCATGGCTATGAGGTGGAAGACAGGTGGTACAGTAAATTAAGTAATTAAAAGGGTACTGGGATGTAATAATTCATCAGGACTTTGTGATATTATAACGCAAAACTGTGAAAAGGTACTGCAGAGAGTGGATGTTCAATTAATTTTGCCATCTGATGCAACTGCACTGTACACCAACCAACAGCTCCGTCCAGCAGTCATCCAATGTTCAAGCTCTGGTATTGTTATGGAATCCAACAAATAGTCATCATTCTTCATTTGAACTTTGCTCTTAATGTCCTAAGAATTTTGAATTGTCAAGCCAGAATTTTGAATCAAACTGAATAGTATACAGTAAATGCCCAGTTTTGCACGGATCAGGAGTCACAGCTTCTTTCACACACAGATTTGTTTTTCCTTCCGAGTTGTATATCTCAGCAAGGAATTTAAATTAAAAGGCGAATACAGGTTTACATTTACATTATCTTTAAGGGTAATGCATTAAACTGAGTTTAAAATTAAATTAAAGTGTTCTGGGAGGATTTACACTATAAAAATACACATTTTTAGGTCTTTTGTTTTTACCAAAACCCAACGTGGTTTTTCACTATACACAGAGGCTCTTGGAACATAACCCCCATGAAAAGCGATGGATTACTCTATCATTACATCCCAAAATTAAAATGAATGTTAGATTGAACAATAATAGTTGCTTGAATATACTTATTTTTTAACTCATCTTAGTATTTGTTTTTATAATAGGGTATTCTAAAAAGACAAATGGTAGCGTATATGCTTAATATATGATTAATACGCTACCATTAAATACCAAATAAATACCTAATAAAGAATAAAGAAAGGAGAGGAAATGGGGTGGGACAAGGGGTGAAATGAAACACAGTATGAGAAAGAAGAGAGGTGGCAAAGGAGAGATTGTGATAAACCTGTGGATAAAAGCTGCTGTTAAGATTTAGGGTGGTAGTGGGACACTAGAAATAGAAGCAGACTGAGGAAGTCAGGCCATGTGTGTTGAAAAAAATGCAAAAAGCAAAGTCAGAAAAATCGTCACAGTCAAAGAAACAAAGCCATGCACAGCCAGCAAACTGCAAACTTTGCTCATGTAAATGGAGCTGCATTTGTTGGATTGTATCTGATGTCACAGACTGTGTTGAAATACATGCTCTGTCTGGTGACCGGACATGACCGCACACATAGACAAAATATCAATTTAGCCATATTACATTGTCACGAAGCTCATGCAGTGGCTTGCAGTACTTCTATACCGCAATATTGCATTCACATGACCATAAAGTCACAAAGTGGAGCAAGCAAATGCGTTGTGGTCTCTACAAATACACTGAAGGTTTCCCAAGAACGCAGAAAAACCGGCCCTTAACAAACTTTATTTAGAAAGCTTACGAAATGGTACTCATGCCTACAACACTCTTCTGCCCATCATACCCTAAACCTAAGACCTCCACCCCTTCAGCGCTGACCCCAGTTTTGGGTACCTGGCTGTCGGATAGCTGTGGACCCCACAAAGCTGATGAGGGTAACGTCTGAGGCCCCCCCAGACTCCAGTGGGATGGGGTGCACCCGGAAGTGCTCCAGCATGTCAAAGATAGACTGGAACCAGAGATGTTGCACGCGACATTGGCCATCCTCATTGAGAGAAAGACGTAAGTGCTGTGGTGAGAGAGAGAGAGCGATTAAGATATTTAAGATAAAACAAATAATTGAGGCAGGGATAAAGACAAGGAGAGGGAGATGTGGATGAAATAGGATAGGTAATATCTCACAAAGTTACTACTTGCACTTAACCCTTAAAAGTCAGTTATTGTGATGAGAAGGTATGTGCAATATTGCTCATTTCTCACTACTAGAATGCTCAACAAGCTGGATGGATTCTAAAATTTCATTGATATCAACCAATTTTTGTGGGGACAAAAAAAAAACCAAAACATAATATACTTCATCCTACATCAAACAAATGAGGTTGTCACTGAAGATTTGATTTTTTTTTTAATGTAAATAACTAATTCACTAATTTTAGAATTTTTATTCACTAATTTCAGAATTTTCAATTAGTCAGGTAGCTTTCTATTTACAGTAAAACTATTATGCAAAGCAAATCAGCCAAATAGGATCACACCGGTGATAGCCCTAGACTCTGTAACCTGTATGGCTGAATGTGTCTCACCTAGACTCACCTTAGCTTTGCCCTGGAAATTGAAGGTAAGGACATACTCCCCCCGCCGCGTCTCACTCTGCCGTACCAGAAAGACTCCGTGGCTCGCCAGTCCACCAGCCAGCACCAGCTGGGCAGCCTTTAGCCGTGAGAGCGTGCCATGAAACCACTGACACTCACTCAACGGATGCTCCACCGGTTCTGCCACCGAGCTCTCTGAGAACAAGAAGGACCCTGAAGAAGAAGAGCAGTGTAATGAGGGTAAATATACTTTCTATATGAGCAGGTATGAGAAAGGCAGTGTCTGAGGCTATGTGGATTATAGATCAAAGGACTGGTTTTGGCTCAGATCAACTGTGGATGGTGACATATTTGGTTTCAAAACCTGATTCTTCAGTATGAGTGAATTTATAAGGCGAACATATATTAAATCACACTTAAAACACCAAATAACGTTTTGGCAAATTGACTACATTCAGGTAAGAGTAAAACTGGTATTCTATTTTTGGCCAAATTACCACTTTAAACTCCTTAAAGTGGATTCTACTTTTGAAGCTTCTTCAATTATTTATTGACTCCTTGTTGTACCTTGAGCCATTAGTTGATAATACCTGTGGCATCAGGGGTCTCTGCAAATGGCGTGCCGAGACTAGCTCCGCCTCCGCCCAGCAATCGACCGTCAGATTCGTCAAGAGGGGCACGGGGTGGCAGCTCAGGAGGTAGAGGCTCCAGTAGTGGAGATCCACCTACCCCTCCATAACATACTGTAGATCAAAAACAAAGTTACTGCATGCCATACAACCGCTTGCATGAAGACAAACTCAGAAGATTATTGTGATTATTACACCACAAGTTAAACCAGATCAATTTATTTCAACAAATAACAGCAAAACAAAGTATCCTTCCAAATTATCCTTCCACATACTCTTGCTCTCATCATTAAATTGAAAAATATTTAAAATTATATTTTAAAAAAAATATATTTAAAAAAATATTTAAAGTACATGGACAAATTTAAGGCCAAAATTCATCAGACGATAAAAACAAGTGACCACGCACTCCATCTAAACATGCTCAGCATGCATGACTGAAATGTACCAACTACATGTTTAGCATACTCTGTGTGAATTCTGTATGAGCAATTCAAGGATACTGGTTCTACTATTTGCATTTTAGAGTTTTAAATGTGCAGAAAATAATACCTTCACAATTCATCTATATACTACCCATTAGGCTTACTGCAGTAGTATAGTAAGCTTAATGGGTTGTTTATAGAAGAACTGTGAAGGTATTGTTACACACAACATACAGACCTTGAGACAGGCGGTCACTGAATTCTGGTGTGCCACTGAGGTCTGTCTGTACACCGCCACACACACCCTCAATGTCTTCTTGCTCACTAGAATCAAGGATCAGATGGTGTTATTTACACAAAGCAACTGGGACTACCACATCAATTATCGCTACTGACTGGCTGATTTACTTGTCCATGTTTGGCCCACAAGTGAGTACTTTCGAAGCAATCTTGGCTGAGAGTTGCAATTTAATACCGAATGCAGAGTAAAATGCCATCTTGTTTTAGCAATTTGATACTTTGCAGGTTGGAAGAATTATGCTAATGTTAATATACGATTCAATCGGGTTTCCCCCAAATTTTGTAAAGTTTGACCAACCTCAAAGCATTTGCTATGAAAATACAAATTTGCAGGTAGAACACAGATGGACCAATTCTGTTCTATTTGGCAAAAAAATATTGTGTTTAAATAACTCAAACACAATTTTTAGTTTCCAAACGGTAATCACGCTGTCATCTATAATAGATATATTTTACCTTAGACAGATGCCGTTCCTGATGTCACTCAGCCAAGCTCTCATCTGAATTGCATCTCTGGTTTCAATTACATACTGCACCTGCCCTTCCAACTGATATTGTGAGAATGAGATATGAGCAAGAGAAATGGTAAGAACAAGACAGAGGAATAAAGAGAGAGCAAAACAACAAGAGAGGAAAACTAAATCAGGTAACAAGCAAGTCATAGAAAGACTGGCTGTGAGAGATCCTTAAATCTGGAATAAAGAAAGTCTAATGAGAGACAAAAACAGTAAGACAGAAACCGGAACTAGGGAAACAAGGTGTGACAGTGAAGACATACCTGAAGAAGAAAAGTGTTCTCCTTATCTGGCACCTCAAGAGCTGTAGTACTCCTCACATCCACAATGGAGCAGCATGGTATAGTCAATCTGGGCTTGGAGGACTGAAGAGTAAGAGTCAGATTTTACTCCAAAAACAATACTCAAAATATCTATTTCTTCCAGTGGACACATTAGTGTGAGTCCCATTTGTTTACAATAGGCTGTGATGGGACCAAGGGGTTGCATTGTGTATGCAAAAATAGACACTTACTATGCAGAACATGCCATGTAATTCTGTTATGTCTTACCTTTACCTGGTTCCTCTCAGCAGTGTTATGAACGTGCATTTCACACTGAACAGTGATTCTTTCTAAATGACTTAATTACACAAAAATTCCCCTTTATGTTTCCATGTTCAATTAAATACCGTAATACAATCCAAAGACAATGTGTTTGTTATTTTATTACTTGAATCCTGGATGAATTTTTATCACTTACCTTTGGAGGGATGTAAAACTCCAGGAAGTACTCCTCTCCCCTCTCCCCTCCTTCTTTGTCTCGCTCCTTTAGAACCAACCGACATTTGTGCCAGCGCGTACCTCGTCCTCCTATAGCTCCTCCTGTGACCAGAGGCTGCATTCCACCTGTCTGCCCTACACCAGGGCCAGATGTTGTGTTGTTGTCCGTGCCATGGTGGAGCAGTCCAAAGGAAAAGCCCGGAAAACCGTGAATGCCAGCAAACTCATCTGAGGATGAGAAGACAGTCACTCCTCCCTCTCGAACAAGCCGGCCTGTCTTTCTGGGGGCTGCAGCACTGCTGGGGGGCAGGGACGAGGGCAGGAGGGCCGGAGAGGGTCCCACTGTGGCAGGCAGAGTGGGCGGAGGAGAACGGGACAGCCGTAGCTTCTCCAAACGATGACTCCACTTCTCCTTTTCACTTTCTCCGTTACTCCTTCGCCGGTCGCGGGCTTCGGAAAGAGAGAGGGAGGTGGCGCTGCTGGACGAAGAGGGTGGCAGGGAGGACGAGGAAGAGTGAGGGAGTGAGAGGGGGAGAGAAAGAGAGACAGGGAGAGAGGATGGGATGGCCTGGGAGCCTGAACTCCTCTTGCCGTCCTGGAGTCCTGTAGTGTAACTGTAGCTGGAGGGCAGTGGTGTTGGGTTTGAAGGGCCACAGTTCTGGGGAGAATCGCTGGAGGAGCTTCGCCAGTGAAGGATGCCCCGAACACTCCCCCGAACACTCCGGCCCACACTGCGTAGTGAAAAGCGCTTCTTCAGTTTGTTTTTGGAGTGAGCCCCATTGCCTTTAGAACCAGAGTTCAACTGCACACCAGAGGCGGTGCTTATTGTTGTCTGGCCACCGTCGGTTCTGTCAGTCAGGGCCCCACCCTCTGATTCTCCATCCTTTCCTGCTTGCTCGTCTGACTCCGCTTCCTCACCTGTCACAGGTCCCGCCCAGCTGTCCTCCTCCTCTTCCATGTCTCCATTGCCAGGCAAATTGCCAGGACACTGCTTAATTGTCAATCTGTCCTCCCTCCGTCCATTGTTGCCACCCACTGAGGAGGAGCAAGATGATGATGAGGAAGGGGGAAGAATTTTTGTATGAGCATTGGAGTCCTGAAAAACCCCAGGGTTTTGGAACCTCTCCCCACCTCGACAGTCCAGTCCTGGCCGAGTCGACATGGGCTTTGGAGTCGCCCGAACGTGGGCAGGTGGGCAGGGGGTGGTGGCCTCGGGTGGCAGAAGGGGTGGAGATGTTGCCTCCTCTTCCAGTGACATAGCATCTGATTGGGCCACCCAGCTCCCTGTCCCCTCTCTCCCTGCGCCACTTCCCTCAAGTTCGCTCTCAAAATGTCGAATGAATCGGTCTGTGAAGCGGCGGCAGAAAGCAGCAGCAGAATCCGGGGAGTAATGCGGGTTCTCCAGCAGAAAGGCCCGGAAATGACGGGCGAAGTCACCAGCCGCTACCCGGGCATGGAGCTCACAGAACTCGGTCCAACTAAGGCATGGAGAAGGTGAAGGGGTGGGTGTGTCTGAGAGAGAAGACAGTGGCTGGCCAGCAGGAGTTGGAGGGGGTAAAGGTGGAGGACGTGGGGAAAGGGGCAGGAGGGAAGGAGACGGAGGGGATGGAGAGGGGGATGGAGATGGAGGCAGAGGGGAGGAGCTTGCGGCAGCCCGAGGGCTGGGTGGGGTTAACAGGGAGCCGTTCATCACTGACTAAATGAGCGACTGATTTATGGAGGCCTGGAGACTAATCACTGAAGCCTTTTTATCAAGGATCGAGCGATTGTCAGAATCTGATGAGTCCAGGAGGAGGCACGCTCTGTTCATCGGGTAAGGTTTCACGCAGCTCACAAGTCAGGGAAAACTAAGAAATTATGGTCTTTCCCCATTTAATAAGTGACTGGACTCTTAGATGATAAAACTGCTCTAAAATACTTTCTGCTCTCCATATGAAGCAACCCGAGCTAACTTATATACAGGCATCTTCAGAATATATCAGAAGGATGATGAAGGGCTAGTGTTGATAAAGGAGTGGACTGGACAAGAAGCTTTTTTTCTTCTCTGGTGGTCCTGCTGTTTTTACAGCCCTACAAGCAACCAGAGGAACGGATCCATGGCCTGCAATTGAACAAAGAAAGAAAATAATGTTAAAAGCTCACTCATATTTAACTGCCCTTAACTCTGACTACTGTTCAGGAACATCCCTGAAACTGAAACCTGCCATAGAATGGGGACACTATTGACTACTACTACTACTACTAACTAATAATAATCATCATCATCATCATCATCATCATCATCATGTTGCAGAACAGCTGTGCCTTTGAAGTAAGCTATAATTTTTTAAACAGTATATTTTTATATTATATTTTATATAATAATAATTTTTTGACTGGGTTAATCTGCTTCACAATTTAAGTTCCCAATTAGAACATACATACAAATAATGTCACCTAAGAACATCATACAAAACTCTCAATCCCGCATGCAAGTTCATGATATAATTGTAAGCGGAGAGTGTATGCATGGACCTTCCCCTTCCCAAAACACACAGTAAGCCCTTTAGGTCATTCTCTAGAACTGCATGAATGAGTCAAATTTTTAAAACAGCATATATATAAGCGCTTGCGGGACATGCCTCGTTATTATTCCTGGAACACCACACTTAATGTCCAAAGACTGACACGAAGCAGGTTGTTCTGATCAACTCCTCATGTGACTGATTTGTTTTTTCCTAACTGGTTTAGTCTAAATCAGCATATTCTATCTGAGAATGGAGATCAGCAGGTTATGGCTTGGGGTGAAATCTGCAAAACACTGTTCGCCTTATATAAACTATGCAATTATGTTTATTTAATGTGAGAAGGTTAGGTTATTAGGAAATACGGACAAACATGGGCTGCCTATTCACCATCTAGAAAAGACATTTCTTGAGATTGTATATTGACCACGCCAGGTATATACAACGCAAGATTGTTGACACCAAAATAATTTCGCCAATTCTCTTCACAAGCTGGGACCAAAATATCATGAAGGAGCCGGACATCCACTTACCATTTTCGGGTCCGTGTGTAACTGGAGGACGATGCCTTTCTTGTGTTGTGGTTTCGCTAGCGTTGGATGGAGAGAAAAACAACAGATCAGGCCTGGCTACCATAACCCAGCTGTCATGTAATCACTTGGCTAGCCTGAGAAATTAAGCTCCAGGCGACAAGATAAATGCTGTATGTTGCACGGTGGTCACATTTTGCCTAGGAGTAAAAATTACACGTAGCTTAGCTCCACAGCGGGCTAATAATGTAAACACGCTCCTCAGCCAGAGGCTAACGAGCTAACTGGGCAACTTTTGCTAATAAAAGCGTTAGCCAGATCGCTAGATACCCCAGACACAATTCGTTTAGTTCTGGACTCCCTAACTTAACCTACCTGCATCGAAATTGACGGCATTTGACAAAGGTAGAGACGAAACTGCCACGCAATGTAGCTAATATAGCCTCCTAGCCAGCTATCCGTAAACTGCCTTGTAAATAGCTAACTAGCCAGACAGCTAGAGGGCTAGCTGTGTGGCCACTAAGCCAGTGTTGTTGCCTTCAATATCACTTCTCATTCCTCTCTGTCGCTCTCTCTGCCCCTGTCTCCCCTGTTTTACATCAGTTAAGGCTAATAGTGTCAATTAGTCTGATGTTAGCTATCACATCTGTTGTTTTGAAGACCATATATGCCTCTGTTGTTTTGAGAATACGAATGTTTCTCTGCCCGTGTCCCAGTCTGTCTCTCGCGATATAATGGGAGAGAGTGTAGGCTGGGGGGCCAGGGAGAGTGGGCAGCAGAAGGGGATTTCAATGGGACAATTAATGCACTAACGATCAAAACACACAGGAGAGGTCCCTCGATTCATTGGAAAATTAATGATCAAGCATAGACAGATTAGACTGAATGGGATGACTCATTAATTATATGTGAAATTATGTGAACTTATCTCTAGGTTGACACATAAAGAGAGTTTGCATTTTCACAGTCCTGTATTAGAATGAAACTGATCAGGTTTCAAAACTGTCCCAAATTTTAAATAATGCATAAATACATGCCCATTTCATTTATGCCTAATCAGAATTAAAAAAAAAAAATGCTGATCCCAGAGGAATTTGCTTGTGTTATGAACACACAGAAACGCCAAGAGCAAAAGCAAGATAAAATATAAATATGTCCAACAACTGTAAAAAAAAAATAAGCAAGAAATACTAAAATACAATAATGAGACACACAGCAGTCATTACCTGCTTGCGTACTACTTGTCCCTGCACTCCAATTCTAATATTCTACTGATATGATCTTCTTATTAATCAAGATTCTGTCTTTATAGTGTGATTTTGAATCATATATTTTTGTGACTTATTTTGTGTCATCTAAGAAGGCCAGAAAACTATTTTTTTCCTGGGACTAAGCTTAAACAGCACGAAACGCAATGCCTTCAGGTTCTTAGATTATAAACAAACAAATAACATTCATATTTGGTGAAAATTGAATGAATGATGTAACACAATTTTACTAGAAATGTCATTATTTATTTAACTGATGATCTCTGGACGTTAATAATGCCCCACTTGTTCCCAGCATGGTAAGAGTGACTGTCAAATTATAACCTGTCCTATTGTCAGGTACTTTTAGAGTTGTGCAGAGGGCAACAGTCAACAAGTCCCTTTAAATCAGACAATGAATGGTAACTATGATGCATTGTATATTGGATTTTACATACCATAGACTCCTGTTATCTTCACAACCCCCAAGGCAGAAGTTACTGGATCCAGTGTTGCAACTGTTCACTGCAGCAACCAGTGTGTTTGGACTTTTTACCCCTGAGAGAGCCCCAACCCCCCGTATACTTCCTCTAAAGGTAAAATATGTGCATGTGTATGTGATTCTGTGAACTCATGGACATTTCACATGGTAATGTCATGTTCATCTTCTCTTTATGTTCTTTACATCGCAGAAGAAAGTAATTTAGGCACCCACTTGCTAAACAGAGGGAACAAACAATCATCAGGCCTTTAGCTGGCTGTAAAAAGCACTCTTTCCTCTCAGTCGGAATATTCTCCTTCGCCCACACTGCAGTCAGTAAAAAGCATCCTTAACTGATAGATGTGTTGTAACAATTACGTTACATAGTCATTACCTCAAATACCATTATTTCAGTTCAATCAGTAGAGCAATGCTACAAACATCTGCTCCACCTAGAATACTCTACTGTTAACCCCAAGCAAAGACTTCTGTTTAAAGACTTTTTTAACTATTTGAGATCTTGAATGTGCTTCCCAAATTCCTACGTCTGTCCCATGCCTGTGACAGCTAACAATCCTCAAAAGTATCAGTGACATATGGTGTGAATTAAAACTGGAAAAAAGAGTCATCGTCATGAGTTTACTACGTTCTAAATACATAGGAAACTGATATGCAATGCAATACATGGTGCTTATGTGGAAACCCCAGTTGAAAACACTTGTAACCATTCAACTGAGTCATATTAGGAAAAAATGCCAGTTGGTAGCACACGAAGAACAGTCTGAACAGCATTTTGATAAATGTTTGGAACGCCATGAGGCAAATCCTGAAGTTCCAAAAGCTACTAAGACCAGAGACCCAACTGCAGGTTCATTGGTCGAAAAAGCTGAAGAAAGTGAAGGGGAAAGTTATGAGAACAGCAAAGCAGAAAAGTGGTACTCAGTGATAGATAGACACTTACAAAAGTTTTTAAACTCTACATATCATTGGCCAAAGTGAAGTCCTTATCACTGTAATGTAGCGTAACCAGTAATGTAAGACTTTGTCACCTGAAGGATATTGCTGTTTCTCTTATAGTATCCTCACAGGTCTACTGCAAAACATTGTGTTTGATCAATCAACTATTTCACTGTGCAGAGTTGTTTTTCAAGCTGTTGTTCTAATGTTGGATAGTTCCTAAATATCACAGCCAAGAGTTTCCACAACTGAACCTTCATACCAGTGAATGTGTCTCCGCTGCAATGAAAAAGGTTACATTAGACTTCACATAGCTGGAATATGTGTCAGTCATTTAGAAAGTATGCAAGACCAAGGCATAAAGCCACACTACTTCATCTGGGGAGTAAAAAACAGGGATGCCTGAGCAAATTAAGAAAGTACCCGAATGCTATTGCTACAGAAGCATGCTTCATTCACCTGATTCTTGTCAGTTGTGTCCGTTAGTAGTATGTCGATTATAATGCATTAAACCCCATAATCGTTTTTTAAATTAATAATCTAATATTATATCTAATAGTTCATGACTATACATATAGCTCAAATCAGGTCAAGTCAAATAGGTGTTTATTGATCTGAAGTCATGTATGCCAGCATATAGAAGTAAAGGTATGTGTCTTTTTGTATGTGTGTGTGTGTGTGTGTGTGTGTGTGTGTGTGTGTGTGTTCAGGACTGTTTTTAAAGAATCAAACCCAAGGAGACAGAATGCATGCACATTTAGACATGTGTATAGAAAACAAGTTAACCCATGAATCTGGTATTTTTGGTCATATGGGTGTGTTTTTTTAATCAAAACAATAGGGAATGCTAATTTTATTGTGGCAAATACAAGCAATGAGAAAAAAACATTTACATACAGTAAACAGTGAGATTTCTCCAGGACCATGGTGCAACACAAAGAACAAAAACAAAACACTACATAAGTGCAGGCAGGATGAGACTAAAGAACAGCAACAGTACAGTACAGTGCAGTTGAGGAGCAGTAACAGTACTACTGTAAGTGGATACAGTAAGTTGACATACTGTATTGAAGCAGCAAAAGTTGTTAAGTGTGCAAAAATGCAAAGACTGGGGAAGACAGCTAGCCTTTTCCCTGTGTGTTCACATAAAAGCAAGTAGTTATGACAATGAGTATACAGTATACAGTCTCTTCAAGATTTCCACATGTTGTAACATAAAAAAATTCATCCTGTATGCTGCTAAAGGAACCCAAGAGGGCGCTTAAAGAGGGTGCCATGGAAGGTGTCTGATTATATCTAAATTAAATCAGACCTTCCATGGCCTCTCCAATCACCAGCTCAAAGCATTATTATACATTTATGGCATGCTATGAAATGCATTTTCTTCCCTGCTTCATTCACAAAAGGACTTGAAGTTTCTCTTCTTGAGAAATGTTCAGTATCTTCCTCTCACAGTTCAGCACTTGTATAACAGCATTCCAAGACCATTCCAAGGTGATAGTTCTACAAAGGGGGCTGTAATACTTATAAGTTACTTGCCATTTATACATTGTTGAGTGTTTGTTGTTTTTCCATTGGCTGTAGTTTTTCCAGAAAATTCATTTAAAATGTTCATGTGGATAATGGGCTTGAGTATGTGAGTTTGTTTGACACAAACATTATAAAGTGTGTTTGTGTCCTCGCACCACTGAAAACAAGCCAGTCCTTTACTGTAAATCCTAATGGGTGGAATAGCTTGATGATCTCAAAACTCCGGACTCCTAGTAGTTCCCAGAATTTCAAAAACTACAAAGGGGGGTAGGGCTTTTTCATATTTAGCTCCCAAACTGTGGAATA
>JBBPDB010000028.1:7384958-7407900 GCA_037974465.1 Brachypetersius altus | reverse complement strand
TATTAGAGCGTGCACGTGTGTGTGTGTGTGTGTGTGTGTGTGTGTGTGTGTGTGAGATCAGGAAAGTTTTTTGAATAATAAACACCGGAAGACAGTAAGCACGCACATTTAGACACGTGCATATAGAAAACATGTTCAATTCGAAATTTTACCACATAATTTATCATCCTAGTCTTTTGATCACATGGGAGGACTGACTTTTTCAACAAAAAGTATGCTTTGATGTTTTAGCCAAAATGGAACTACACTAATTTGTCACTTTAGACAAATAAGAACAGTATTTGGGAGGTTATTCAATAGGTAGCATTTTTCACATGGGAAATGGTCAAATGGGAGTACTTTTTTGTATCAAAACCATGCAAACTGAATTATGCCAAATGCAAGTATTTTTGTGTGTCTATCCTGCACTGTATATGTATATGTCTGTCTTCCTGGACCCCCATTCCCTTCCCATCATGGTTCTTTTCTCGGACCCCCGTTAGACCTTTAAACCCCCCACTTCCCTGATGACGCTCCGAACGCGCTGGCCCGGTTTCCGCCGCCCGGACTGTGTTTGGTGAATGTACCGTTCTGTGCAGGTTCGGGATGGTACTCGTCAAGGAATAGTGAGTAACCTGTTAAAATAATACCTTTCTGAACATTTAAATCCTGCTTGTTTTGGTAAAACCCGTTGCCATTGTGTCTCCCAGGATTCATTACATCACACAGTTCATGCGGTACTCTGACTGGGTTTGTCCGTCCTCGGCTAGCGCTAGCTCGGCTTGGTTTCTTTAGCCTGCTCGCTAAACTTAGCTGGCTAGCGGTTCTTTTGGTTCCAGCTCAAATGAAACGCTGGGACAGGAATGCAGCTTTGTCTTATAACCCACACTCAACCTCAGCACAAACAATAAACATTGTCTTGTACACGTGTGCCAGGAAAATGGAAGAAATTGCCTACAGCCTCTTGGTTCACGCCCGTCCCTGAGCTAAAGGCTCGGGTGTGAGAGCTGCTAGCCCTCCAGTGATGATATATCAGTCCGTTATCCAAGTCTCAAAATGTTTACACCTCACCTAATTTCTCCTTTCTCTTCTTTTTCAGTCAAGTGGTGTTGCCATGTTCAGTAGAAGAGGTAAGTTACAACATTTAAGTAATATAACATTTATTGTTAAATCTTGTGTGACAGCTCTCATTGGTTAGCTCTGTGGCTACAACAGGCTTTTACTATTTTAGTCATTGTAATTCTGTTATGATGCCATTTTTCTGTGTACACACTCTTTATTAAACGTCGTGCCCCCATTGTGTGATGTGCTAGAGATTAGTTGCCATTAGTTACTTATGTAATCCCACCCCTCCCGCCCCCAGTACCAGGTTGGCCAACTGTACTCAGTTGCAGAAGCCAGTAAGAACAACACGGGAGGGGGCGAGGGGATCGAAGTCCTCCGGAATGAACCGTACGAGAAAGAAGGGGAGAAGGGCCAGTACACCCACAAAATCTACCACATACACAGGTATGGAGGTGTTATCTCTAATCCACTGGTCCACACCCATGCGTGAAATGTGACTGATAATGTCTGTCATGCTGAACATCAAGTCTACATTGTATAGACAAAAGTTTTGGGATGCATGACCATTACACCAACAGGGATTTTAAAGACATTGCATTCAAATTCATGGACTTTAATATGGAGTTAGTCCCCCATTTGCACCAATAACAGCTTTCACTCTTTTCGGGTGGCTTTTACAGTGGACTGTTTCTGTAGGAACTGTACCTATTCTGTAGAGTATATATGAGGTCTGAAACTGATGTTGAATGAAAAGGCCTGGCTCCATTCCAGTTCATCCCAAATGTGTTTGATGGGGTTAAGGTCAGTGCTCTGTGCGGCCGGTCAAGTTCTCTCTTTATGGAAGTCGCTTTGTGCACTTGGGCACAGTCATGCTGGAATAGAAAAGGTTCTTCCCCAAACTGTGTCCACAAAGTTGGAAGCGTGACATTGTCCAAAATGCATTGGTATGCTGAAGCATTAAGATTGTCTTACACTGGAATTAAGAGGTGTGTTCCAATGCTTTTGTTCATGTAGTGTATATTGATGCCAAATCAGTCTTTGGCTGGTCTAACCAGAGAGTTAAGAAACTGAACACTGATGTGTTGTGGTAGTGCCAGCATGCTCTTCGGTGAAAGATGGCCCATTCACAAAGAAGACCTTTACTTCTGTAACAGGCCAATAAGGTCATGTGCTATTTTGAGTTGGTGACCTGTCCAAATAAGGACTCTCGTAGGTTTAAGCCATTTTGGCAATGGCTGTAATAAACGGTGTTAAACAAAGGTTCCACTGCTTTGTCCTGTGCGCATTTCCTCTGAGTTTCCCAGGTGTGATTGGATCTCTCAAATAACACGTTCATTAACTAGTTTGAGTGCTATTGTGCTACATGCATGATAAAACCACATTGCATTTAAACGATACCATTCTCTGCATCTGTAACTTCTTAAATACACCTAAATAACAACCCAGCAACTCAAATTGCACTGCCAAAGCCAATTTACTACAAGCTTGCTGGTCTGCATGAGACACAGTGTGGTAGCCAGTCTTACAATGCACAGTGTAAGTGTAAGCTTGCATGTAGCAGTATTAATGTTTAAACTATTTAATGTCCTCATAATTCAAATAACATGGGTCAAATTTTTAGGGAACAAAATTAACTGGCTTTGGTTAAGCACAGAACATGATGTAGATTTTTTTTTTTGAGAACAGAATGTATATTTTTTATAGAAATAAAAGCTTAAATGCTGAACATATGGTGAATAGTAATACCCCCAGAGCTGCTCATTTGTTCTAATGCTTCCTTAATCTGCTGAAGAGTTTTGTTTTTTTCACCCTGATAGCAAGGTGCCCACCTTCATTCAGATGTTTGCCCCAGAGGGAGCCCTGGTCTTTCACGAGAAAGCCTGGAATGCCTATCCTTATTGCCGCACCAGTCAGTACCTTCACTTTATCTTGTGTGTTTTAAATGAGAAGGAGTGATTGTATGTAGTGCATGCTGTTACAGCATGACTGCTCGCATGTGTGTCTGCACATGAATAGATTAGCATTTTTTTAATGTTTATGCATGGTACATGATCATTTTATTGTAAAAATTTGTTCAAAACCATTTATTTTAGCTGTAAGCATGTTTTACCCATAGAATACTGTTACTTCAGAATGAACACAAATACAGAGAAATGTAAGAATGTTTTTTCTTTAAATATCATGATAAGTTTGGTTCTTTGTCTCTGTGTACTCCAGTCATTGTTAAATGTCATCAATTTAATGGATTGATCAGATAAACTAGGTAATGTGTGGTACAAGGGCTTCCTTAAGAAAACAAAGACATGCTTGCTACCCAGACAATTAATTTAGATTTTGCGTAGTATTGTGTATAGCATGTGAAGTCCTAGGTATATATATTTGTGCCATGCTATGCATATATAATAATTGCAGAATTTAACCAGACAAGAGTAATACAAATCCAAAGCACAAATGATATTTGGTTGTTAATCAGAGGTGTGCATTAATATTTTGTAGTGCTTTTGTTTGTGGCTGTTCCTTTTATTTTGAATTATATTCTGGAACAACTAAAGCTTTGAAAATCAGTATTTTTGTAAATATTCAGGAATTGGACGTTTTTGGTGTTAGAATATAGTATGTGTTTTACTGACTGTCTTTTTTTTTTCCTTCTTCTGTCCTCTGCACCTGTGTTGGATTTACTTTGAAATTCTGCAGTTGTTACAGTGAGTGTGTGATTACTTTTCTATTAATGTTCTTGCCCTTCCTGTGCCCTTTATGTACAGGACACAAACTATCAAAATACCCAATTAGATGATGATTTAACATCCTCATAGAATTGTAGGAATATGTAGCTCTTAAAAGTGTGATTCTGATGCACACTGTGTTCTTTTTTTTCCCCCCAGAACGAGTACATGAAAGATGACTTTTTCATTAAGATTGAGACTTGGCATAAACCTGACATGGGAACAACTGATAATGTGAGTGCAATTTAGTGTATGCAATTGACCGTTATCATGGTAATTTGTTAAACTGTATAATTAAAGTAAATAAGTTGCAACTGATAGGGAAGTCATCTAACATTCAGTAATAGTCAATTCCCATCTTTGTCAAACAGTGATACTCATTCTTATTTTTTTCTATATCTGTTTCCTTAACCTCCAGCCTCATGGGCTGTCCCCTGAGGAGTGGGAGGAGACTGAAGTAGTGCCCATTGATATCGCAGATCGTTCTCAGGTGGATGATGTGGTAAGTTAGACAAGGAACTCCAGGCTGGCTACTACTCTATAGTCTTTGTATGATACATTTGTGAAAGCACTGTACTAGGAGATGTGAATAACAATATTTTTGATGACCTTTATGATAAACAAAGAATGTGGGAGTGCAATGAGTGGGTCTAACAATTAAACCATTTCCATTTTAATTAGATCATTATTCTATTTAATAGACCATTAGAACATCTCACTGTAGGAATTCCAAACCTCAAAATGATAGTGAGTTCATCAATACATAGACTTGCTTATTTGTCTTCTAGGACTATAAACAAGAAGAGGATCCAGCCCTTTTTCACTCTGAGAAAACTGGGAGGGGACCACTGGGACCAGGATGGAAGGTACATCTTTCTTACATACACAGTACCAAATAATATGTAGAAACATTAAAAGGAACTCTGACTAGTGTGATATTTTGACTTTAAAATGATGTAGACGTGTTGCACAAACTCATCAACGATTTTATTCATTATGAAAATCGAAAAATTAGTCCTATGAAGCTCTGGGCCGTGATGCCAAATGGTTGCACTAGAGCCCACTCTGCAGTATTTTGCCAGTACTGGTTCAGTTAATGTCTGCTTTCCAGCCTTTTTAGTTTGAGCTACTGCAATACATTTCCCAAGATGAACACATTACTGCTCACTATACTGGTTATCAGTTGATACATTTGGTCAAATTAATAAAAGCCTCACTACAGCACCACACTGCCTAACTCGCAAAACATCTCTTTAGTCAGGGTGAATAGAGTGTGCAGCAGCAAAACACACAAAGCAAAGTTCTGCTTTGTCAGTTGTTTTGCCATTTACTAGAGGTTTCTGGAAATACTATCTGCTGTATATTGCGGTATCTAAGCAGTACAGAGTCTTTCTCTAGCTACAGGCACTGCAAAGTCCAATAGGCCTGGTTAGCCTGGATGGTCTCTTTCATACCTTTGGGGCAGTAAATGGCCCGACATACAGTTCAAATATTGCCTACACAATGTCTGATATAGCCACAGGTTTATGTGAAATCTGAAAAGGGAGTAAAGTCATCACATTACAAATACGTTTCTACCACAAGAAATTCGGAAAGGAAAATCAAGGTTTATTTGCTTATTCAGAAAGTTCTGGTTCTGTTTCCTCACTTCTATTTCCTTATGAAGTTTAGTTTTATTCTGTAAAAATCACATACAAAATCTCTGCATTAAGTTTTTTTTTTTTTTTACAGTGCCTTTGTTTTCCTGTATTGAGCTGCATCTACTGACCAAAACAACTTTTTTTCCTTAGTTGCAACAATTTGACATCATCTCTCCAATGTGCATTGCGCTTCTAAACTAGTTACATCTTATGTCAAAGCTGAAGATAAAAATCAATGAATTATTTTGTGCATTTAAAAAGAATATTTTAATCAGTTAATATTTTTGCCCCATATTGAGGTCCTCAAGTCTTACCAGCCAGGGTTCCTTTTTCCACACACATACAGTGTTCCCCATGTTACCGTATTTCTTTGTTTAATTTTCTTTATTGTTTTTCTGTTAAATTCCTCCCTATGTAGAAAGAGCTTCATAACAGTAACTGTCCCTACATGACTGCATATAAGCTGGTGACGGTGCATTTCCGTTGGTGGGGTCTGCAGGGGCGTGTGGAGAACTTCATTCACAAGGTAAGGAGGTTTCTATTTTTTAACCTGATAAGACCCTGAGATGTTTCATATTTCCCTGAGGTGTTTCATGTTCAGTCCATAAGGCCTTGTTATGGCTCTCACTGTGATTCTGATTCAATCCATAATAACACACACCCCCTTCAGCACATAACATAATGGTCTAGTCAGTTTGCATTGATGCCTGCCTTTTTTCCCTCTTTCTTTCTTTTTGTTTTTTTTTTGTCCTTTCCTTTCTCTGAGCAGCAGGAGAAGAGGCTTTTTACCAATTTCCACCGTCAGCTGTTCTGCTGGCTTGACCGCTGGGTGGATCTCACCATGGATGACATCCGCAGAATGGAGGAGGAGACGCAGCGGGAACTGGACCAGGTACCCATTACCATAGTAGTCGTGCAATGCCACACCCCGGACTGTTTTCTGTTTGGTTTTTTTTTTCTGTCTGGATTCATTTTTCAATCAATTATAGTCTTGCATGCCCTTAGGGATTAAGACTTCACGTCTTTCCATCAGTCGGACCCTGTGTGATCACGTGGCTCTGCTTATTGTATCCATCCTTTCAAAAGCCGTCTGCAGTCCACAACCTCCTAATCCCTTTTCTAAGCTCCTCAGTTTGATTCCATAGACGATTTATATCCATTACGTTACATTAGAAAAATTCTGCCACATGTTTCTCTCCCGTCAGTTCCTTATATTCGCTTGGAGACTGAGAGAATATAAGGTAACGGAGGCCTATAGATGAAATTACTGGCACTGTCTTCTCTACCTATTAAAGACAAACTGAAAAAATACACATCCTCTTTTTACAGTATAATATACGGAGTGGTGCTGTATCCTATCATCTTCAATTGTTTCAAGTATGCTCAGCAGACATGCCCACTTTTAGTATGCACACGAGCAAAGTCTTTTTCTATAATAATCTACACCAAATGACAGTCTGAATGTTCCACAAGCAATGGAAATAGTAGAAATATGAGTAAACTATTCAAGATCGCAATCAAAGGTTGTGATGAAGAAGCTCCAGAATCCATGGTTCAGCAAGGAGCAATCTGCAGTCTTGTTCGCTTTAATGGACAAGAAGAAAGTAGCCCTTTAGCAACCACTTGACATTTTCCAACCTAGATAAATTGTCAAGGAAAGATTACTTCACCTGCTAAGAAATGGTCCAGTTTACACCAGTTGCTGTGCATCTCACAGTACTGCAACCTCAAGGGTCAATAGGCTCTATTTGCAGATTCCCATGTAAAAACTCCCACATTTTAATACTAATAAAAACAAAGTTCAAATGCCCTGTAATTCTAAACAACTCTATGGCTTAATTATGCCACTCCCACAGTAATCCACTGCACTATTCTGGTGTTAAACCAGTTGTGTCAGACACTATTGGCTCATTGACTGTATGAAACCCTAAGTCAAACTTGGAGACTTTTTGACATGTAAATTCAGTTAATGACCCAAGCACAATTTTTCAGTCAATTAAATTGTCATTCAAATAGTTTACTGCCATTTGTTACGCCCTCGTCGACGAATCTGCAACAACTTTCCATCAAAACTTTTTTCCCCATTTTAGTCCCTGTGTCTTTATTGTGAGTTAAGTACTAGGGTTTAACCTCACTGTCCTGTAGGTTCTGACTTTTGAAATAATCTTCCCAAAAAAAGCTCTCCAGATTCAGTAGCGTATGCATGTAGTTTGTGGTCTATTTGTCAATGCCATATATGTATCTTCTTCTTTCCAGATGCGTAATGAAGGATCAGTGCGAGGGATGAAGGCCGGAGAAGACTAGAGCGGAAATGAGCAAGGGATGGATAGAAAAACCGGGGCTACTTTTTATTTTACCTCCTTCAGTCCTCACATGGCCAATCACAGTGTGCCATTTCACCAAGCCCTTCCGAACAGGAAACTGTCATCTCTTACCCAGGAAATGTTTATCATATGCGAGAGAGTGTGTTTGTATGTGTGCGTGTGCACGCGTGTGCGTGTGCACATGTGTATGAAATGTGCGTGTGTTTTTTGTGGCGGTGGAGTTTGACTCTGAACCTCATTATTTGCTGCCAAATTCTTTGGGATTTTACTTAAAATGTGTTAAGTAATGTCAGCGTTTCTTTTTATAATTAAGTATTATAACTGTTTTATGGTTTTTGGTTCATTGCGCAACCATCAGCTTTTTACTCCGTGTGCCAGTGGGGTCCAAAGGGCCGACTAAGTTTAACAAAAACGGTTAGGGGACGCATTTCACTAAACATGTATTTCAACCATGAATAAACAACTAAGTGATTTACTCATTGCAATTACAAATGGATTCTGTTTCTCAAAAGGGGAATTTAGTGTAAGCTACAAGTGAAGAATGTGTGTCATGAAAACATACACAAGTGAACAACTGAAAAAACAATTTGTATAAAGATTGCCTGTTTTTCTCATATGAAACTCAAAAGCACGATGGATGGGGCTTCTGTTTGGCTTTCGTTTTTTTGGATATCTCTCTGCACTGAAGGCTTGATGCAGTGTGAGCATCCACGTGGATGAGACTGTTTTTAACACAAGTGTAAGACCGTTGAAGCCTCTCCCACTTTTGACTGACATGCGGCAGGCCACGCCTCACCACGGGGGTGGGGTCAAGCGGGTCAGAACTTTTGAAACCAAGACCGATTTACAATAATGTAACAATGAAATAAAAAAAAAACATCATTGACTGTCATGGGTTGTTTGTGTCTTTACATTGTGCTCCAGTTGTTGACACTTGATTTTGAGATACTGTTTTTTTTTTTTTTGTTGTTGTTCCATTAAACCAGTGGCACTCTAATGAGACTGAAAAGCTGAATAGGCACCAGTTTATTTTAAATATGTGAAAATATATTCTAAGCCTAAGCGTGGCATGCCTACATTCAGAAATGATCTTGGAGATTATTTTGACAGACTTTCTTGCAATTGTAAGTAATATACAATTTACATGTTTCTAAAGTATTTAACATTTTCAGTTCTAATGATCAATACTATGGCTTCTGATTATCAGTTCAGTCTCTTATTTGCTCTTATTTGCACATCAACTGAACGGAGCTGATCGTTTCTTTTTTGAGGTCTTGAGAGCCGTGACACAAAATCGAAAGTTGAAATTAAACATTATTCCATGCAGTAACCCTGTAATTGCATTGATATTATTGTGGGATATGGGACCTATACTGCGTTTGGTGATTATCAGCATGTTTACATGTGACTCCGCATTGGAGATGACTCTGCTGGGATCTTCCCTCTAGTGTTAAAATTGTGCATCTCACTCAAATTTCTCTCAAACCCAACCCTGCACATGCACCAAAACCTAACTTTCGTCACGTCATGATTTGGGGAATCGAGAGATATTTTTAAGGGATTTGTCCCCATTATACTCCTGAGATGAATGAGAGACAGATTTGGCTCCCTTTCGGCAACACGTGAGCAGGATTAGTGTGCGGATTACAGACAGATGTTTTTAATCTAGCCC
Organism: Brachypetersius altus; assembly: GCA_037974465.1. Lineage (NCBI taxonomy): Eukaryota > Metazoa > Chordata > Actinopteri > Characiformes > Alestidae > Brachypetersius > Brachypetersius altus. The sequence continues at coordinate 7,398,497 of JBBPDB010000028.1, read as the reverse complement.
AATTTCCCTGCTTACCTAGAAGGCGTGCCCGGATCCGTTCAGTCTTGTGCTTTCTAAACGGGACAGCTGACGGGTGTGTGTCCCTCTGATGTGTGAATTGATTGGACCCGGGAGCAGCACTGATGCTTAAAGGCGGATCGGGTGCATTTTGTCCTTCATATAGCTATTTGTGACATAGGTGCTGGTTTCATATTCAGGCTATGTAGGACAGTGAGCGAATCACTAGACAGACTATAGATAGTTCGGCAGACTAAACTGTAATTAAGGGGGTCAGTTGTTTTGTTTTTTAGTTTATTAACTTTGTATAACTTCAGAATCATAAAACGACATCGATTTGAAAGGAAATTGCGTATGTTATGACTGCACGGACACAGAAACACAGAGACAGGAACAAAATAAAATATAAATTCTAAAAAGATCCAGTTCAAACTTCACAAAAACAACTCTATGATATATACACAATGCTGGGGTACAAAATACTATAGATACTATCTCTTATTGCTATCTCTTAATAGAGATAAGTAGGATATAAGTAATATTGACAATCTTTTTCATGGTTGGAATATTGAACATAATAATAATAATAATAATAATAACAATAACAACAATAATAATAATAATAATAATAATAATACAATTATTTAGCTCTCAATAAGAAAAAGGCACATGATGTTGAACTTAGGCGGTTGGGGTAAAACACTTACTTGTGAACCTGGTGACCACAAAGTTGCAGGTTCAAACCCCAGCATTCTACCATTGTGTCCTTGAACAAAACACTTTACCCTCAGTTGCTCCAGGGGGACTGTCCTGTAACGCTTGAACCGCTCTGTATAAGGCAGTTCGCCAAATGACTATTAACAGACTATTACACATAACATAATGATAATGATGCATAAAATGACAATAATTTAAAACTAAATATGAAATTGCACAACAAAGTAGCATCGCATTATTGCTCACATTATTGTGTGGAGGTGTGACAGAGGGAGGAGTTATGAGTTGCAAGTTACTTCTATAGTTACTATAGTAGCAATTTGCGGCTTTAGTTTTTTTCCTATTGCCCTATATAATTACATGAATGTAGCTGAACATTTTAAGTTTATAAGTAAACTTCCAAGTGTTTATTGAACGCTTAAATGGGTGTCAGGGTGATTAATGTTGTTGTGTGACAGGTCCTAGGTTTGATTCCTGGCTGGGTCCCATCTGAGCAGAATTTGGAATTTCCCCCTGTGATTGTATGGGTTCCTGCACAACAGGTACACTGGAGATTCTAAATTGCCCCTGGTTGTGACTGTCTGTAGGTCTCTCCTGTAGTAGATTGGCAACCTGTCTATAGTTTTTCTCCACCTTTTGTCCTTCAACTGGGATAGGCTCCAGAACCCCCACAACCCCTTTTAGTATAAGCAGCTTGTATAACGATGACATGAAAACTAAATTAATGAGCTGCCAAAGACAACCACAGCAGCAAAATCACTCTTTATCTTTAAAAACCTCTTGAAGACTCTGTCTATCTTCTTGCACTACTCCCTACACAAAGATTTTAACTCCCCTCTGGTTCACACACTGTCTTGAAACTTGAGTGTTTCCTCATATTGTAAGTCACTTTGGATAAATAATGGAATGGAATGAGAGACTACTTAAACATTTTGTGACAATCAATAGCCTCAAATAAACTGAGAACTACTAACTGAAAAAATACATGTTACAAACACCCATCCATTATCTACCCCTTATTCCTGCATTCAGGGTGGGGGGGTCTGGAGCCTATCCCAGCTGCAATGGGCAAAGGCGGGGTACACCCTGGACAGTCGCCAGCACGTCGCAGGGCCATGTTACAAATATATGCATGATAAAAACAATTATGCTACATTAACCTTACTCTTCTCTGCTTACATTCATCTGATAAGAGCAGTACATTAACACCGGTGTCATAGAACAGAAATAAAAGAACAGTCAAATACTAAATAATCAAGAAAAACTCATTTCCCACAAATTTTGTAGACATCTCAAGCCTGGGTTTTTGCCATTACCTGCCATAATCAGATGTCATTGTTTATATGGCTTTGTTGGCTGTATGTTTTCTCCTTTAATGAGCATACTGACCTAAACCTATGAGTACTTAGGACTACACCTTATTTGCACCTGTATCAAGAGTCTTATTATTGTCCCTCTTAGTAAATGTCAGACAAAGGACCAGCAGCATTTCTTTTGTTCTGCTTTTAAGGATTCTCTACAAGATCTAAATCAAGATTTCTGTTTCTTTCAAAACAAAAGTTGTTTCTGCTTAAGAGCCACTGGTGCATCACAAAAACCACTAATTCGTACAAAAAGTATTTCATTGTTTTAAACAAACTCTTAACAGGACACATCATCATCACTAAACTCTGAGAATATACTTTTGCAACACTATAGAAACCTAAGAGAGGACAAATAGGTGATTAAACCTCCATTTATCACAATTTCTATTTTTAGGAGACCATAAATCGCCCACAATTTAAGATCAAGAACAGTTACATCACCAATGGACTCACAGAACAGTGGACATCCTGCTCATATGTAGTTACACTGGATTAAACATACTAAGAGCTACTCGGAAAAAGAGACGATGAGGTAGGATAAATATGGATATAGAGAAAATAAACCTCCACGAGTGCCTATACACTGGGATTAAGGGAAGGAAAACTAAAACAAGGCCAGTATTGCCTTACATCATCTGCCTCTGTGGATTCTCATGTCCAGCTGGACTGATTACATGTATATTGTCCAGTTCCACTTCTGGTATGACTAACTACAGTATCAACACCAGTGTCCTCCAGAATTATTAGCATACTCAGTGGCTATAGACACAAACAAATGGCTGTAAATATATTTGATCTTAATGAGATTTTTCATGTAAAAAAGTTTAACATGTGTATCATAGTTATTTGGCACAAATTATTTCATTAAACATACCTAAGTGTTAAGAGAGTTGACCAAACAATATTGTTGACCAAACAGTTATCTGACAAGTGTAACTGGAACAGAGATGCAAATAGTTAATGCACTTGATGCAACCAATTAGATGCTGGTTATTCCTATACAATTATTCATAAAATAAACTTGTAAAACAATGACCTCAAAGAGTAAAAGAGTTTTTGTGTAAATTTATGCCCATTCATTCTGTAAATGAGATCAGGCACTGATGTTGGGCAAGAAGGCCAGTCTTGCGATCTCTGTTGCAGTTCATCAAGGTCTTGGATGGGCTCGAGGTCAGGGCTCACTGTTCGTCCACATCCAAACTCATCCAACCATGTCTTTATGGACCTTGCTAAAGTCATGCTGGAATAGAAAAGGGCCTTTGTCCCAAAGTTGGAAGCATGACAATGTTCAAAATGTCATTGTATGCTGAAACATTAAGATTGTTCTTTGCTGGAACTACGAGGCCTAGCCCAAAGCCTGGATAACAGATGTGTCCCAATACTTTTGTCCATATAGTACATTTCAAAAGTGATTCTTCTATGGCATCACTCCAAGAGCCCTCTAGAACAAAGGCAGAGTGCTTTAATTGTATGTGCTTAACTGTGTAACCCTGCTGTCACTTCTTTCTTCCGTCTAGTTTTTTCCCAACAGACCCACACAAATATGCCCTATGCATTCTTTCGGATAAATGTCAAATGAGTGTAAATATGTTTGTATGACTTCTGTGCTGAAACTAAGTAGGATCTAATGGTGTTGTGATGTAACAGTGTTAATGGTTTAGAGAGACCTCCACTACAGACTTAGTCACTGCAACGACAGCTGTGACTGACAGCTTTCTTTGCCTAGTCAGCTGACCCGGGTCACTGGTCAGATACTGGTGGGGTTGAAAAGCGAGACCAGAGAGGGAAGAATATGTTTGATTAAAGTGAAGCTCTGCTTTTTCCTAGAGTTCAACTAGATTTTCCCTGCACTATATCCTCTTTCACTTAACTCTTGACTAACCAGGTGGATGATTTAGAAAAGAGAGTTGCTGTAATCATGTTTGAGGCCATTAAACCTTGTTGTGTCTGAACAGCACTCACCATAGCTGATCACCTGAATTTTAAAAGGAATTGTTTGGCAAAAGGTCAGATTAACATTGTCTCAAGATCAGCCAAGACATATTTGATGTTTGGGTAATGTAGTGCAGCACCTCGCGGTCACAGTAGCTAATAAGCAGTAGCTAATAATAACTGGTGGAGTATATTAATGGTGAGCAGCTGTGGGAGGCCTTGAGTCACAGATCACTGAGTCATTGATGTTGGGCCTGACTGCCACGAAAAAACAGCCCTGGCATTTTGGGGTTGAACGGCCCACCACATACAATTATGTGCACCACCCATCTTTGCACTCCCATGAATGTGTATCCCAACAAAGTAGTATTCAATAAAAACAGTAATCAATAAATTGTGAACTTACCCAGTCAAAACTTATGCAGATGAATATTTTAATGAATATTTGGGAAAAAGAGAGGGCATTCTGTATGTGCGCAGGTATGACACAGACAGAGAGACAGAGAGAGAGAGGGATATTAAAAAGTGTGGATGTCTTTCATAGTGGATGCCTGTATAGTGTTCATAAATACCAGTAAAGAAAAGAACCAATGGGCTGCAGATGAGTGTATTTCAGGGGCCTGTGGCCAAGAAATAAACTTCTTTGCGGACTTCTTTGATGAATGAATTACACAGGCACAGGGATCAAAGCGAAAGGGGGAGGTGTAAAAAAAGTTGATTGAGCCAGCCCAGTGTCAGCTGAGCCTCTGATCTATGAGTGTTATGGGTCGTTCAGAGCCACCTATCAATCAGTAATAAATAGATACATTGATAGACAAGCTGTGTCGGCCCAAATAGCACATTGGCCCACCGGGAATTGCCTGTTGGTGTTGAGTCCAAACCATCACCACCCCAAACCTTGAGAACAATTGTGAAACTACAATGGACATTCTTCAAACAGCCATGACAGTAAAACTCAACATTTATCATAATTGATTTTTAAAAGTAAAACTCTCTTTATTTGCTTTATACTAGGGTTTGAAATAGTAGGTCTCACTTGCACAGTAGGTAAATGAAGTTATGCGTGAATGTATGAACACAGCATATTCTTTCTCTGTGTTTAACCCATTCAACAAGAAAAGCAATGGGCAGCCAGAAACACAGTGCCCAGGTAGCAGTATGTGGGGACATTACCTTGCTCAAGGGCGCCTCAGTGGTGCCACTAGCAGTCCTGGGATTCAAACCCACCATCTTCCAATCAAAGGGGCAACTCCCTTACCACTAGGCCACCAGCTGCCCCAAACTACTGCCTTGACCTGGATTCGAATCAAACTGGTGAGACTGATCATAGAAAAAAATGTCACTGAGGTCATGCTCCTGTTGTTGACCTCACCCTCTTTCTCCAAGTCTTCACTTCCTATCTGAAACTGTGTGGGATTTATTCAGATTATGTGCTTATCCTAATTCGTAAAAACTATGCAGGGGTGCACATCTGTCAGCTTGCGATGCAGGTTTAGCCAGCTACCAGAGAGATAACTGATGAATACACAGGGCATTGTCGTAATTAGCTTACCCGCTGCTGTGGATACATGTAGATTGAAACAGAAATAAGGAATTATCATCCCATAGTAATTACAGAAATGTTTAAAACATGATAATAATAATGTAATAGCAATAATAATAACCCTTGGTTTCAAGGGGTTAAGACTTTTTTTTTTCCAAAACTTTTAAAAATTGATATCTGTCAGGTTTGTACTTTATCTATCTATCTATCTATCTATCTATCTATCTATCTATCTATCTATCTATCTATCTAGCTAGCTAGCTAGCTAGCTATGACTAAAACATTCATGATGTTTTGCTGTTATCCATGCAAAATTACTGCTAGAATTCTAAAGGAGTACTAGCAAAAATGTACATTTTCAAAGAGATATGTTTGCCACTGCTTCCACTAATCACTGTATTCACTCACTGAATGCGCCTTTAGAATCACACTTTCATTTTTGCTGATGTCTTTCCTACTGATCTAAATGTCACTTTAGTCACTGTTGAAACAGGTCATTCAAGCAGAGTTTTGACTGAAGCTCTCACCATTTGTCAATAATGGATGCGCTTTCAGATTCACTTTAGATCAGTTTCGAGGTCAGCTTGTTTATACATGGCCGTAGAGCATGGTAGGATGTGAACTTTATTGTGAAGGTCACCTGTCTTTAAGCATCTGCATTCGTAGCATACATATAAGAAGTGACAAGACTGGCTGCCTGGTGTCTCTCTTTTAATGTCAACAAGGCAAAACAGATGATAATAGCCTTCAGAAAATCCAGCACTGCCTGCCCACCTCTCACCATCAATGACACTACTGTTAAGAGGGGTAAAAATATCAAAATCCTGTAAATGCACATCACAGATGATGTTTCTTGGACCCTTAACTCCACCTCCGTGGCCGAGAAGGCTATGCAGTGTCTGCACTTTCTGCAGAGACTCGAGAGTGAGCCTCCCCCAGCAATACTCACTACATTCTAAAAGAGCCATAGAAAGCCTGCTGTCTAGCTGCATCACTGTCTGGTATGGAAACTATAATGTTTTTGGACTGGAACACACTGCAGAGCAGCTGAGGTTATCAGTGTACCGCTACCTACCCTGAAAGGCATTTACCAAACCCACCGCTATGACAGACCCAGTAACATTGTTCAGACTGTTCACACCCATTATAAGGATTCGTCATTCTTCTGCCGGGGAAAGAGCATTGAAGCTTTCACTCTGGTTGTTGTTGTACAACCATTATTTACTCCCCGTCAGTATATCCACCTTTTCAGCATTTAGGTGATGTTTAGGTGACAAGGAATGTTGATCGAATGAGGCACAATACAGGAGTGCCAGTCAGAACAGACCTCACTACTAAAAAGTTAAGAAGGTGTTTAAGGTGTAAAAAAGTCAGAAAATATAAAAATGAAAAATCCATTCCTTAATGTCTGAAGTGGGCCTGAGTGGGGCATTTAATTACTAACGGTACCAAAAAAATCTCTTAATTGTTCCTGGAATACACACTGTCAACAGAAATGCTAGTAGATCATTGACATGCTAGTTTCAGAATTAATTTGGAGATTGTAGACGTCTAGAATATTTCCCAAAGTGTCTTATTTACATGTGTTTTCACATTCTTTTCTTTCATTCATAAAACACTCTTCTCCTCTTTGGTCTGTTCTATTATTCCAGGCTAAGGCACCCACCTAAAGACTTTGTGGGATAGACAAGTGACTAGACTGTACAGGCATTTACAACAGATTGTTATAACAAGCATCTATTGTCACTTACACTTACTTACAGTTTAACTGACACTTCTTGTAATAAACCAACATAAATGTTACATTGGGTTTGAGTTATTTGTCATAAAAGACTTATGTCACATAGTCTTATTTACATTAACAGCATTTATCAGACGCTTTTATCCAAAGCGACTTCCCTTCCCTACCTACAGGGGACAGTTTCCCTGGAGCAACCTGCGGTTAAGGGTAGGATTCAAACCCATGACCTTATGGTCCAGAGGCAAGAATTCTACCACTGGGCCACCATGTTATAAATGCAGTCCCTCAAAAAAAGTGTTACTCAATGCTGTGTTTGTGTGTGTGTGTGTGATTTGAACTTCAGAAATAATACAAGCGGTGCAACTTGCATGTAATAAACGGAATGGATTTTTAATGCATTAAATGCACACAACCAGCAGCAATCATGTCACACACAGTGTCCCATGGGAAATGAAAAACATTATCCGAGATTTTATCATTTCTAGAGTTTCTATCAATGCTTCAGCCTTTTCAAGTTTGCATTTAAACTGTGCCATCTGCTACAAGAACTATATAGGACACACTAACAAAATCTACTAATAATGTTACATAAGATATATGATTTCATGTACAGCACTGGATAAAGTGGAGCAGGATTTAAACCGATGCAGAAACTAAACATGGTGAGCAATCCAACAAGAAGTTAGTATAAAATTATAAAAACATGTTAATCTATCTTGGAAATTCAAATGGTAGGTAACAAATCGAACGTGTAAGCTGTGCTACTCTGTTGAGTTCATATTACATCTTCTCTTCCAGATCTCGCAGTCCTCTTCAATTCCGTGACATCATTTTGACGAATTCTGAGGAGAGAAAGAGTGCGGTTAATAAATTCATCAGAGAAGCTCTTAAGTGAAATCAGCAGTTCTTATAAGAAAGTACCTGCGTATATTTGGTTTTAATAAATGGTGGTCACTTTATTTTGATGGTCCAAAGTATACGCTTTGCAGATATAAAATAATATAAAACACATATACACATGAGTATATATAATGTATAATAATGTATATATTTACATATTTACATTTCACATTTTTACAGCATTATGGAATAGGGAATAGAAGAAGAAATGGCATATATATATTTAAACATACTCTATATATTGACATAAATGTTTGGTCAGGCCAAGTTTTTGTAGTCTGTTATGTAGGAGTAGTATAAGTAGTATAAACTCAAGCACAAGCACAAACATCTATGCACACGTAGCATGATGCTTAGTGATGCTTCTCAGTCTCCGCTCCATAAGAAAATAGTGACTACGTTTAAACAGCTGAAATATCTCCTCTTCATTTTAAGTATAGTAATAAAGTACAGTTACTCAGCCACCTATACACTTTATTTAAGAAAGCCTTTAGCATCTATTTATTGAGTGATCACATGAACATTGTGAGGACCTACAGTATCCTCCAGTATCCTCCAGTGCCCTGCTCATACCAACACCTGGGTATGAAGTTTACGAAGTTCAAGAATTTAAAACTAAAATGAACCAATCTGAAAATGGAAGAGAAGTAAAAAAAGAATCCATGCCACAGTTTCAGAATTGCAAAGTTTGGTAGAATTGTAGGGTCACCATATGCAAATCCACCATAAAATGTCATCTACATGCCAACAAACTGTTTAGTACGTCAGAAAGAATCTTTTTCTCACAGGACTTTGTGGTCAGGCAGAGCAGAATTTGAATTCTTTGACTCCAAATGCTTAAGTTGTTTGGTGCGGAAATAAAAGGAGTTACAAACCAAAGAACCCAATACCAAGTGTTAATGTAAGGTGGAGGAAATGTGATGCTGTGTGGCTGTACCTCACATGAAGACTCAGCACTGTTCAGCAAAAGTGGGTTGCACAAAATACTGAATGAGGGGGGTGCTAATAATAGATATTTTGTGGTATGAGCTCATATAGAGCTGATATAAGACCATGTGTGATAAACATTAAGGGTAGTTTTCATCAGACATTTTCACCCATGTTAAAAACAGTCCAAACGAATCCAGGCAACAACTGTGAACAGAACAGCCTTTCATTCTGCATTAAAAAAATGAAACTGTCACCTTCGAAGTCTACTGTTCCATCTCCATTATTGTCGGCTTCTCTCACCACAGCCTCAATCTCTTTCCTGTTGGTGGTCTCACCAAGCAGCTTCTGCATGGCATGCTTCAGCTCATCTATAGTAATGGCACCATCACCGTCCATATCAAACTGCGCTCAAAGAGACAAAACATGCGAGGTCTTAACATGCTGTATAGACCATGAGAAAAGAAAATAAGATAAACTGACATCCGGGCAGACAGAAAGATATAGATATGGATGGATGGATGGATGGATGGATGAATAGATAGATAGATAGAGAGAGAGAGAGAGAGGGATGGATGGATGGATGGATGGATGGAGAGATAGATAGATAGATAGATGCTGGAGTTCCAGAAAAACTGAATGCTCTCACCTCTTTGAACGCATCCTTTAGCTCCTTCAGGCCGATCATTCCAGCCGTCTCTGCTAACAGCTTAGGAGTCATGAGATCCACAAAGTCCTCAAAGTCTACTCGTCCTCCAACTTATCAGAATTAAGGACATTTAGAGAGAGAGGAGGGAGTGAATATATATATATGAGAGAGAGAGAGAGAGGTATGTGTGTGAGTGTGTGACTGCACCAAACAATTCCTTGTAAAACTAGTACTTAGTGAGAGAGAGAGAGAAAGAAAGAGAGAGAGAGACAGGCAGAGAACTATAATTCAGGGGTCTTACGGTTCATGTTAATGTTCTGGCTGAGTTCGATCAGTTCCATCTCAGTGGGCATGTATCCCATGGTCCTCATCAGATTACCAAGGTCTTTGCAGCTGATGAATCCATCCTTATCCTTATCAAACTCCCTAAAGGCTTCCTGCAACTCTGGAACACACACACACACACAGTTACATAAACTATATATCAAATATAGTGTGTCAGTTTAAACTGATTTATGCTATTACTTTGAAACACAGTAGGTTTTACCTAAATAATGACTGAACTAATTTCTTTTCTAAACTAATGTCAAAAGAGAATCCTTGTGTAGTTGTACTTTGCTAACAAATTCAGTGTATTCATTGCAAATCTTAAACTGCAGGACAGTTTTCTCTTTTTTCCCCAGGACATTTTAATTTTTTGACATCAGTATTTTCACTAATTTTTCCGAATTTCTCTATAATTTTTCCACCCCTAATTTTAACCGCTATTTAAGTTGTTCATTTATAAAACAAATAATTAAAAAAGCTAGGTAGCAGCATACACACATTTACATACATAGTTAGAGTTGCACATACCACAGTAATACAAAAGTGGGTTAGCAGTGTGAGGAGTGTGTTATTTTATATAAAGGGGATGGAAGTGTTATCAGAGGAATGTGTTACCTTCTATCTCATCTGCTACGAGTTTCCTTTGCTGCAAAACAATTCCCAGCAATTATTCAGTTTCCTATCCACTGTTAAACAGGGCAAAACATCACAGTTACAAAAGCGTTATCTCTTGGCACACAATAATGTGTCGAAATTCTGCACAACCTGTGTAAATGTAGGTATTGGGTAGAGGCCTGTAGGCTGTTACAGCTGATATAGCAAATAGAGATTAGGTTAAAAAAATAATGTTCCTATAGGAGAGGAAATTAGGATGTTCCAGTGAACACAAATTGGCTGAGAAATAGTTCTGGAGGTGGCAAGAGAACAACAACTACTACTACAACAATAATAACTCTACTACTACTACTACTACTAATAATAATAATAATAATAATAATAATAATTACAATAATAATAATAATAATAATAATAATAATAATAATAATAATATTTTAATAGTAATTGAATAATAACAGAAAATAATCTACTGACTTATTTGCCAGGCGCATACATACACACAGGCACATTTACTACTTTGAGATAAACATGTCACCATTATACTTGTTCAAAACAAATAGATGAAACACATTTGTTCAGTGCAAAAAAAAAAAACAATTATTTGTATAGGAAGGCAAAATTATTCTTAACTTATAATGGAAGGTAATGATTTTGGACCAATTCTATTGGCCTGTTCATCATGAAAGTACCACGCAGTGTAAATGTCAGCTGGTATTTAGACCATAAATAAACTTTAAGTTTTGTCCTTAAAATTAACAGGTTTCTTTACGTGATGCCATACAAGAACCAGTTAAAGATCACTTTTAATGGATGGTTCTTTAATTATCTTTAATTATCTTTGTTATCAATATGTGTGTATCTGTGAAGTGTGTAAAGAACGCTGTAAGATTTCTTTGGAAGAACATCTGAAGTAGTCAGGAGCCTTCAGTCATCATACCTTTAAAAAGTGCTTCACACTCACACATCTTATTTTCAAACTTGCTTATTTAGAGAACTAAAGAACCCTTTGTGGCACTTTTTATTAATGTCATAAAAAACTTACATCAAATAATTACTTGCTTCAGGACAACTTCTTATCTTCTCAAAAAATATATATATTGATTTTTTTTTTAATCCACAAACAGTCCCTCTGATTTAACTGAAGTAAAACTTAATGAAGTATTGATTGGCCAAGGAAGGTATTCGATGCTAGACTATATTAATGAGATCTAATATCAAGTATCCATTATGACCGTACCCCAGTGCAACCAAAGAAATGTTGTGAAATGTGTGCAGTCAGCAAGCACACATCCTCTACAGCAGTGGTTCCCAAGCTTTTTACCTTGAAGCCCCCCATGCCTGTGTCCAAGACAAGCCAGGCCCCCCAACTCCTACCCACATAGATGCTTAAAAAGAATCAAAGGATTAAATACAAACTTTTATTTGCAAAAAATTAACAGGGGTTGTAGGTTTTTGTTCTTGTACTCTTAACACTTTTACATTTCTCAGATATTGGGATTTTATTAATTTAATGTCTATATATAAGATATATATAATTTATATATAAGGTAACCTCAGTGCAGACAAAATTGTGCGCACCCCCTGCGATCTCTCGCGCCCGGACCCCAGGTTGGGAACCACTGCTCTACAGAGAACAGTCTTCAAAATTGCATTTTCACTGAATTGGAAAACAATTGCGCCATAACTTTTGCACAGGCCACAATTCACACTTTTTCACTAATATTCCAAATTCAGCACCTAAACAGTAACTGAGCACTAAAATATTTGTTCTCTACAGAATGTATGGTCTCATTTTTAACAAGCATCAACATAGAAATGTATAATTTGCGTAAAACTGTCTAACTATTTCTCAGGTCTCAGGTCAAAGACAGACTTATAGAAGTAGTTTTTTAAAGGTAACTTACAATATGTTTTCCTCTGAGAAAAATGCAAGCCGGACCCAGAGGCACATCCATCTCGGCCCGCGACTGAGGCAGTGACTGTGTGAACATGTTTGTCTCTGACTGACTTTGGCTGCTTGTGGAGTTTTTAACGCAATCTCCTGTAAACTGAATACAACAAGAAATAATACACCAGATTAGACTAATCCGCTATTTTTGGCTTAAGGATCTCTGGTTTTTTTTGGCTGTTGCCCCAGGTCAGCAAGTCATGACCATGTTTTAAAACTGAATTCTCTACTTCAATACAGAATACAGAAGTGATTTCTATGCATATTCACAATTTAGAAAACAAAATACCACATATACTACATTTCTTATGCTATGATTAGTGTATAAATGAATGGTAAAAGTCATGGTATTAACTGAAAACTTATCTAATATGATTACATGCCCACACTGTTAAATGCCTACTATCTAGAATTCCTGAGTAGAAACACTCACCTCCTTCCTCTCCTCCTCTGTTTGGGGGCTGTGTGACTGTATATATCCTGTGGCTGCACCTTACTCTCCTTCACACGCTCCCTCCAAGAGCCAAAGTTCAACCCTTTCTCTCTGTCAGTCAGCTACAACTGAGAGAGAGAGAGAGAGAGAGATCAGATGGGACTTAAGATGGGACAGATGGGGCTGGATTCTGTGACAGTGGTGGACATAGATTGACATGCATCAGAATTTGGTCCAGTATGAGTGAATCCAGTGCACTACAAAAAGTACATTCTAATCTCAGCATCAGATATAATTCCTTCCTTTATTGAATATTATCTTCCTCTTAACCTTCATAACTGGTATATATATATATATATATATATATGTGTGTGTGTGTGTGTGTGTGTGTGGTGTGTGTGTGTGTGTGTGTGTGTGTGTGTGTGTGCAAACTCTTTTTCCAC
>JBBPDB010000028.1:7365384-7377582 GCA_037974465.1 Brachypetersius altus | reverse complement strand
ATAATAACTAGCCAACACCTAACCCAACAATACATAAGCCCTAGAGAGAAACAATGTAAGTCAAAGAATTTTTTTTTACTTTACTTTAAATAAATAAACTTTTCTCTTTCTGATAAATATTGCTACAAATATTTTACACCCTTCACATTCTATAAAACATTGGTTTTACACACACCTGAAAATTGCTTAAACACTGTTTGGCATCACAAATCCTCAAATAATCATTTTGAATAATGCCAAATAGTGGCGAATAATGGTATGACTCATGACGTGTTTATACCAAGACATTCTTACAACTTTGTCGACACAGTTTTCTGTGAAAAGGCTCTTCCAGCATGACTGTGCCCCAGTGCACAAAGCAAGCTCCATAAAGACATGGTTGGATGAGTTCGGAGTGTAAGGTTTGGAATCTGAATTTTCAGTTTTCTATGAGCTATGAGTAAGAAGTTTTGAACCTATACACAAAAAGAAGTGTATTGTAAAGTATATGCTGAATATGTATATGATGAAGTAACCATATTACAGATTACAGATTAGAGATTACAGATTAGAAAAGTTAATTTGCTGTTTTTTAGTCATAACAAAAAAATTCCTACCATTGTGAGAGATGGTGTGCAAGAACGAATCGTCCACAAGGAGGCAGTGTCCTTCAGACCAGCACTGCGGCTCACCACCCACTACCAGCTCACACTGGCCAGGAGTCTGGAGACCTGAGAGACATGGTCACAACACTTTCCTGACCTGCTCACAGTTTCACTTAAACTATTATTACTGCACTCTGACTGTTCACAAAAGAAGATACCTGAGTCTAGTGCTGGAATAAACCGAAAAATTAAATGTCACAAATATTTGCAAACATCTTCTAGCATTAAATGCTATTTAAGGCTTATGAGTGAGTGCAAACCTGACATAGCTTGTTTTGTTCTGTCATGCATCTTTTAAAATTACACCTTAAAGGAAACTCACCATATTTTGGTGTCAATGTTAAACAAACAAAAAACACAATTAGTATGTTCTGTGCATAAAACCTGTTGAAAAACATGCTTTTTGCTTTATCCTTCTACACTGCTGGACTCTGAAACTAAAAAAATATGGCTGTGTGGCACCAGCATTATTGACGATATATGGCACAGCTCTACCTGAGGCATTTTGTTAAACAGCACAAGAAATCAGAGGCCTACATTTCTACAAAGTGCTGAAAAAGGAGAGCACAGATATGGGACAAATAGGAGCAAAGTCAAACAAGCAAAGACAGGGATCGACACTATTTTGCATAATGCACTATATAATAGGTTTAAAAAAACAATTAAAAGATATGGGACTAAAAGTTTTTTGTATTCTGTGCCAGCTGTCACAGTTTATCCTGATTTTCTGGCAAGAGTCTAATCTTTCCATGCAGTCAAAGAATATTTCCCATACCAGCATGTTTTGTCAGCTTTCTTTGGATTATAAACTGCCATTATACTGCTCTAATGCATTTGTAATGTAGAAAGTTGATTATGTTAATGGACTGTATTTAATACTGTTATTATATTGTTTGTTTTCCTTTTCACTGAGTTTGTATGTGTTTGTTTGGCACGTGGACCATTACATATTATAGCAGAAACATTTCCCGACCTCTTTTTAGCCCTTACACTTGTAAAAACCGGTTTTGTCATTTTGCCTTTATGACTTTTATGTGTAAATGAGCCCTATTCTGATTGGGCTCCCCATATTATTCCTTGTTCAGTAAGAAGGATGAAACGCCTCTTATAGCTTCAGCTTGATTTGGCAGGACTAAACTGCTGTAGGTTGAGTAGAATTTTATGTATAAATGTGTGGGTTTTCAAGACCACACACAAATGATGAATTCCAAATGGACTTTTTGCAGCTTGTTTTTCATTTGTAGACTATCTCTAGATTATCTCAATACATACAGTGTTTACGTAATATATCTAATTCTTTTATTTCATGAAATTTACACCAGCTTCAACTCACAGCCATGTTGGAACCGGGATTCTGTCTCTGCATGTCCATATTTATGGATAACAGCATGTCAGAAATCATGTCAACAAATATATTTGAGAATTCTCAACAACTAGTCTTGGCTGATTGACATTTATGACCTGATCTGGCAAAATGACTCACAGTGACTATCATTGAAAAGATGAAGCAATAAGCTTTAAAATGATATCTTGGTCAAAGCTGTATCTTAAACGGTTGTCAAGTTACAATCATTTGAATTATGGTAGCACAGCACCATTTTCCAACTGAAAAAACGAGAAAATCGCATTTAAAGTTTTTGTCAGTTTTTTGTTGATATCTTTAACAATCCATAGCATTCAAAGAGATGCACCCAGTATTCAACAACAACATTTTACTACAGGCATTTAGATACTTAGAAAAAATACATTAAATTAGACTGAAGCTTCAATTATTTCAAAATATTTGTTAAATACTAAATACTAGGATTTGAGAGCTGCAAATCAACTAGCCATTTAAGTACATTTTCACAATTATTTCCATGATGAAAATTTAATTTTGAAGACCTTTTCTTTCATATAAAACCCAAAAAAGAAAAATCTATATTTTTGATGTTTTTCAACATAATCGGTCCATATCTAAATAAATAGAACGTTGACTTCCGACTCATTACGGCAGATCGGGTCACATTTGGTATTGGGAAAATAGTGTTGATTTGAGTTTTTCCTTTATGATTAGTGATTTGGAGGTCTTGTGCAGTAGAACAGTGCTTAACTCACCCAAATGGCAGCGCAGACGTGTGTTGGTGGGACCATAAGCTCCACCCAGTGAGGCCCCAGGTCCCAGCACCCAGAAGCCCGCAGCACCGAGAGAGTTACTGCTGATGAAGGTTCTGAGGGAAAGGAGGGTGCGGTACGTACACGGACACGCGCGACAGTTACTCGCCACACACACTCCTGCACTGTACAGCGGAAACACTGCCTGGCCCTGCAGAAGCAGTCAAAACATAATTTGGTTTTACACCATAAGATTTCCAATATGGTAACTTAATACATTTTTAACTTTAATGGTACATGAATGAAACTTGATTCTACTGGTTAATTTTTTTCTTCCAATTATTATGAAATGATACATAGTAATACATAGGTCCAATACATTGTTAGTAGATCTTCAAAATATATGATCTGTGTGTCTTTACTGACTGGCTGTTAATTTAAGGTCTTCTGAAACAGAAGGATGAACGTATCAAAGAACTTAGTATTAACAGATTTAAGAAAACGCTAAGAATTACTTAACTTAGAAAAATCCAGAGAATACATTATATATTATTTCTATATGTTACATATTACTAGAAATATATATGTATATATATATATATATATATATATATATATGGATTCCTGTAATTGTGAAGTAGGTGCATTGTGACCTTAGGTCCTTGGTACGTCCACCCCAGCTTTGTGTCTATGCCTCTCTGGTACACTGCCTGGAATTCAGCGAAGATTATGGAATAACTAGCTTCCAGGACTTCAATGTCATGCCTATGAGCATCACGAGGGAAGAAGGGGATGCTGGGAACATCTGGCAAGTGGAAGAGATGTGGCTTCTGGATGGAGGAGCGATCTGTCATCCTGGCCTAAAGAGAAGAGGACGAGGTGTGGATCAACAGAGGCGAGCACAGAGAAAGTTAAAGTAGGTGAGCTAGAAAGGAGGGCACTTAGATTGGATGATCCCTGAAGACGAGGCATAAATGGCCATACACCTTTATCTCTTCACCCTTGAACATGTAAACCCCACAGTTCTCTTGCTTAAGACCAGTTCTTTATGCAATAGTTTGATTAAAAATTAAAAATAATTGTTCTCTAATATCACAGAATGTACTTAATCTGCCAAGACATGTTGGGGATTTCACTTTTCCTTCTTCAATTTTTCGCTGGAGCCTTCAGTCTCACAAGTGAAAGAAAAAAAGAAGTGAACTTTGGACACCAAACGTGGCTGTCAATAAACAAGACTTCTTTGAGGCACTATTTGATTTCTTTCCACATTACTTAAATACACTGTATCAATACTATTTTAATGCCGAAAGAGAGTAGATTAAAATCAACAATTGTGTGACACCAATGTATTTAATTTATCTGGAATTAACACACACATTTGTATTAAATTCTCAGTGTAGGAAACTTTTGTACTATATCCCATTGCATGTATAAGCAATGCCATACACCCTCGTTTTATGCAAAATCATAAAATAAAAGTTTTAACAAAGGTACAAATATTTATTTTTCCCCTGAGAAAGAGGCCCTAATTGATCATATGATCATATGTAGTTTGAGGACAGCATACCACACACATACACTCACACACACACACACACACACACACACACACACACACACACACACACAAACACACACACACACACACACACACACACACACACACACACACAAAGAACTGACCAAACTAAAGTCCATGAGACTGAACTTTGGATTTGTAATGTATTTTCCCCCTTACACCTTTAGAAACTGTTGAGTATGTGTGTGTCAGACCTGGCTGCGCAGACCCTTGTGGATGCGACCCATGCCGGCCCAGCTGTAGCGCTTGGCGTACTCCTGCAGCGCTGTGTACAGTTTTCTGCTTCCTGCTGCCGCCTGGGTGGGGAAAGGTGCGTGACTCAACACTGGAGTGAGGTAGCTCTCCATCCCCTCCTCCTCTCCTGTCTCCATAGCGATGGCCGGGGCAGCTTTGGGGGTGCAGCGTCCCGTTTCTGTGGCGGAGCGTGACAGCGCAGAGAGGCCCGAGCTGGACTTTAGAGCCCCCACGTGGCTCCGGCAGGATGGTGGGTCCGAGCCCACACGGTAGCAGTACCAAAGAAAGAGCAGTAGTAGGGTCCACAGCAGACCACTCAATGGAGGCCCACCCAGTTCCACACAGGGGGGCAGAGGGAGCAAGTCCAGTGACCAGGACATCCTTCTGAGAGCCGGTGATACTGAGGGGAAAAAAGAATATTGAAAAACGCTCAAGAATTACTGTTACTGGCCACTGTTTTGTTGCTCTTGCTATTTTTCTTGCATTCTCTTTCATCCTGCCTGCACTTGTGGTCTTGTGGTGTTCTGTTCTGCTCTTGTGTTGCTCTATGGTAATTTAGGCACTATTTGGTTTCACTATGTACTGTGCGTATATGATTGAAATAACAATAAAACCAGCGTAAAGACTTGAGTACTTGACATGACTACTTCCATTAGAAATCTTACGTTGTATGTAGACCTTATGACAGCACAGTTAGACACAATGGCTCATCTTGTTCACACATCCACTAGCCCTCCACCAGAGGTTCTAACTACAGAAATGGACAACCTTTATCAATAAAAATAACATACTAAGGTGCGAGAAGGAGATCATTAAGTTGTGACACATGTATTACGACCCTGTTTCTACACCTCAGTAACTTGTGTCAGTGTACTAGTTTTATGAGGAACCTGTGTCACCTGCTGGGCTCCATATTTTTAACTCTTTGGAGCCATTCCTTAGAAGAACCACTTTTAGCTATTTAAAGAAACTTTAAATGACTAAAAGTGGGTCCTCCCACATGTGAAGAACCTTCACTTAAGGGTTCACAAAAGTTCTAAACCACATTTAAGATTTTTACTATACTGAAACACTGTTTTAACACTTACAGTTACTATTTCTCCCCCATTAAACCCTTGTGTGAGTCCGTCATGCTTGCTAGAAAACATGATCCCTGCTTGAAGGACCTGTCATGCATCACTCTCGCTTCTTCTTGGTCTGCTCTCTTTGCACTATTGCATAACGCTCCTGCAGTCGTTTGCGTGTTTTTGTGGCTGCGCTTCCGCGTTCATGTTACTCAGACAATGTGCACACAACGGGAGGCAATGGACACCCGTTTACCAGGATATCACTTGACTCCATCAGTCCATATAATTGTTTTTGGTCCCAGGAGGTTATTGTGTTGCCTTTTTGTACACGTAGTATGACTTACCACGTCTCTTCTTCTCACTTGGTGTCTTTTCTCCCCCTCCCTACTTTCCTCCTGCTTAAGGGCTGCTGCAACCAGGGAACATACAGCATGCAGTCTGGACGAAAATCTCCCAAGTAAAGCCCTCTTTCCCCTCTTCACGAAGCGGACCGAGAGGGCACAAGCTACTGCGATGCTATCCGTGTACATTAAGTCTCATTTGCGCTTGTTTTCTTCTAAACTGCGCCCCAAACGCTGCGGCAGCAACGACGTCTTTAGCACCACGGCTCTGGACAGCTCCCTCCAATAAAGCGCCTTGGCCACCAGATGGTGCTCTTTCCAGCAGAGCAGAGGCCCTCTCTCTCTCTCTCTCTCTTACACACACGCACACACACACACACACACACACACAGACATCAACGCGTCAAAACGCACGGGTTGGACCTGTCACATAATGGGTTTTCCACCCACCTAAGAGGCCTAAGACCTTCTATTTAAAACAAAAATACAGCACTGAGAGGAAAGGATTATTTGTTTTTGTTTTTTAAATAAAAAAGAATGCCTTATTTTTTATTCGTCCGCTGTTGACATCCCCCTGGCCAGCTCAGCGTGTTTTATGCTACAGACTGTTCTGGCATTTTTTGGTCTGCAGGAGAAGAGGAGGCATTTCTTAGTGCAGCATCCAGAAGGAGGAGCAGCTCGAGGCCTTTAAACACGGACAGAGAAGAAAAAGAGGGTGTTTGAGGTGCGTATGTTTTCTGCTCGTCTTTCTATACTGGCCCTGTAATGCATTAGAGATTGGAGGGGGAAGGTGTCACCTTCTCCGACAGCTAAGTCCACCCCACCTGTCCAATGGTGCGATTATAACGATGCATATGTGCTGCAGAAAGCACAGCCAGCCCCGAGGATGGATACGAGTGTTGTGTTTACTGTAGCAAATGGATTTCTGACCTCTCGGGCCTGTGTATGAGTCGCACGGTGTGTTTTCCTACGGTGCGTCTGGCGTTGGGGGCAAGATTATTTTTTTGCCTTTAAAAAATCTGAGATGGGGGCTGTGGGGTCTGAACGATAAGAGATCTGAGGCTTCGACCTGCAGCATCAGCAACAGCTCTATGTGAATATTGTTATTGTTATTATTATTATTATTATTATTATTATTATTATTATTATTATTGTTGTTGTTATTAGAGTTATCATTATTATTGTTGTAATGATGAATGTTATTGTTGTTTTTTTTTGTTTTTTTTATGAATACCAATATGACCGTGGACTAGCTCTGCACTTGGCAGGTTCTCGTTCGAGCTATTTTCCTAAACAGATTTTCTCCCGGTGGTCTACACAGGCCAACGCAAGCCCGGAGTGGTGGTGACGTCATCAGACCGTCAAAGAACGTGTTTTTTTGTTTTCCCACCCGCTTTCACACTCGGACCCTTTTTGTCCTCCGGGGTTTGGTTTTCGTAGTTCTGAAAGTATGACTAAATTTCATATCAACAAAGGTCCCTGTTAGCGTGTTGAATCATAAGATTGACCAATGACACCTCTCTCTCTGTCTCTGACGTCACTACATTCGTGCATTAATTCATAGCGGTTATTCTAAGGTAGAGGTTGCCCACTTGTCTTTGATGAATACATTCATGAGAATGAGAACTTCATGAGAATTGTCCAAAAGCAGTATTCAAACTGTTAGTCCATATCTGATGCAACACAACATGAAGTTGTGGCATCAAAAAATCCTTTTCATCATGTTTAGTAATGGAATGTAAACTAATAACCATTTTACAAACACTAACTTAACAGCATAATAGGAAAGCAACCATTAAATAACTAACTTGGTTATGCAAAAGAGGGACCAAGATCCTCCTTACTCATCAGAATCAGAATCAGGAAACTTTATTGATCCCAGAGGAAATTGCTTATGTTAGGACTGCACAGTCACACAGAGACACAAAGACAAGAACAATATAAAAATATTGTCTAAGTCAAAATTAAAGTCAAAATAAAACCCTGTACTAATGCTATTTACATGTATTGCTGTGGTCAGTAAGAGAGGTTCATATAACCAGGTGGGGCAGCTGGTGGCCTAGTGGTTAGATAGTTGGCCCTCAGTCAGAGGGTTATGGGCTCGAATCCCAACCCTGTTAGTGTCATCACTGAGGTGCCCTTGAGCAAGATGCTGTCCCCACATCAGTGCTGGCATCAAGTGGGGGGCATTCGAAGGCATTTCCCCCCCTAGCGAGTCACCACGCCCCCCTACATGCTCTAGTGTCACTCATATGAATATAGTTCACCATCGATAGTGCCCCCCATACACAGTTAGATGCCATCCCGGTAGATCCGTTCTGATGCCGGCCCCACCCCGCACACTGCTCTCTGGGCGCCCTTCGTTGGTGTCAGCCCGCTGCTTCCCTCGGTGAAAGGATGAAATGCAAAGAAAGAATTTCACATTCTTCACACTGTGTACAAATGTTATACATACATAAGTAAAAGTACTGCTGAAGCAGTTTACTAGTTAATACAGATAGTGGTTTGGAGTTGTTCTCTATACTGTTATTACACACAATAATTACATTACAGATGATAGTGAAATTGTAGATGATAATAGTAGTGACATAGATCAATTGTAGTGACATAGATCAGCTGATGTAACAGAATAGGCAGTTCCATAGTGGCTCTCTTCCAAGTGCACTGAGCTGTCCAATGACATTGTGGTGCCAGTGACATCTTCCTTTGAAAAGACTGGCTGCCCCGAGGATCCAGACATGCATTATTAAAATTTTCTTAATATTGTGCATCATGTAAGATGTCTGTTAAAGCACTACATAAGGGAAGAGAAGATTCTGTATCACTGAGCGCTGGCCCTCCAGAGGGCTCTTAGGTAATAAGAAAGTCAGGAGTGGAGTTTTTTACCGTTTCACAATATGCAGAACAGGTTATGTTAGCATTATGTTAGGCTTTTTATCGATATGATAAATATTTTTCATAATACTTATTACTGATGTTTTGTTTTTGTTTCTTGCTTTTCTGTTTTCACAGACTGCTTTCTCTCACCATGGCGTCCATAGTTCTCTCTGTGATGTTATATGTCACACTTCTGCACATGACAACAGGTATTTATAGCTTATATATATATATATATGAGTGTGTGTGTGTGTGTGTGTGTGTGTGTGTGTGTGTGTGTGTGTGTGTGTGTGTGTGTGTGTGTGTGTGTGTGTATGTGTGTGTGGGTGTGTGTGTGTGTGTGTGTGTGTGTGTGTGTGTGTGTGTGTGTATGTGAGTGTGTATGTTTGTGTATCGGTTTGGGCCTGTGTTCACACACACTAAAATGCTGTAAAACCCAAATATGCTTAACTTTATGAGTACCAGGAGGAATGAAACAGCTCGTGTTAGATCAACCATATGATTTCCACCATAACATGGTGAACTGCTTGGCCTCTCAGGTGCAGCTTTTGTGACCCCTGACCCTGAAGCTCCTCCCACCATGACCTCTGACCCACGCCCGCTTGGTGAGTTGATCCATGCAGCGTTGATGAGTAAGGAGTATCTTGGCAGATCCTCTGGAAACGTAGGTGAGCTCACTGATGCGCAAGGATGGAGGCTGACGTCACTGCTCATAGTTTTCCTAGAACTAAAGAGCTAAAGATTGTTTCAAACGGTTTAGTTTGATAATGATTCTTGACACATTCTTATTTTGGATCTTTTTTTTAGATTATTGAATGTCTGGCATTATTTTACTGTGATTAGTAATTAGTCAATCCAGTCATGTTTGGCTTGGCCTCAGGTTTTATTGGTCTGCTTCCACTGTTTCTGATCAACAGTATGCCTGAACCAAATAGAGCACGTGTTGGGAAACATGCATTTGCAATAAAAAATGCAGTATTAAATATTTCAGACCCTGAACAGCTTCAAATCACAAAAGTACACCAATATACCTGGCCTCTGTGACTGTTAAAAATTGAGAAATAGCGTAACAAAGTACAGGCTCAATGAGCAGCATCTGGCTATACAAAAATATTCTATTTAGCAGATGTTCAATGAACAGTTGCATGCCATTCTGGATGCATGTAACGTATTTTATGTCTCTCTAATCTGTGGGTTTTTGCCTCAAGATTTTAAATTGTAGTTTCATTTTAAAAAGTGTAGTTTCAATTTAGTAAATGTGTAGTTGCAGTTGTGTAAACACTGCCTGACATTATGTTGCCTAAGTTAAAACATTAGTTGCCGCCATGTTGAAGCCCATCACTGTGCTTTTTGTGCTGTACACTGTGTTGTGCTTTTCTTTTTCAAATTTAATAGATAGCAGCTATTTATACAGTCATGAAGTGTCAAGAATCTCATATACACTTCTATTTTAGATTACCTATCATCTCAGTCTGATGTAAGTGTGTGATAATTTAGCCTGTACCTGTTAGACACACTAGCCTTCAGGGAAAAACCAAAGAAGCAAAGACTGGATGTGAAACTTCAGATCAGTAGGATCAGAATAAAGTGGAATTTAGCTTGGGGTAGAATTTAGGAATATCAACAATTTATACATAGGTATTATTTATGTGTGTGTGTGCGTATGTGTGAGTGCGTATGCTTGCAAGTTTTCCTGATTCTTTTTTTCTGAACTCTTTATCAAAGGCACAACCACCAACCCAACCCAGGCCGTCCCGTCCGTCGACTCCACCTCCACTGTGATGTCACCAGGTGTTCTCACTACTGCCGTGACTTCATCCGCTGCTCCCCAGGCTGGTCAGTCTGGGGGCCGGGGCGCTGTGACATCACCTCCAGCTGAGGAGGAGACCACAACAACGCTAATCACCACAACGACAATAACAACCGTCCATACACCAGGTATTCTAAACAGAGGTGTAGGGGTGGTAGTAGCCTCAACCCTCAGTGTCTCCAGGGGGACCGTCCCTGTAACTAATGATTGTAAGTCACTCTGGATAAGTGCCTCAGCCAAATACCATCTTACCCCTTTAAACAGGGGAGACTTTTTAAACAGAAATGAAGTCCATGTGTTTTTGGCTAGGTTTAATACAATGGGAGAAATGAAAACAAGCATTTTCTTTCCATGAGGACAGTTTCTATTTTACTGTTACAGAAGGAAATTAAATAACATTCATACAGAACTGACAGAACTGATACAGTACACTCTCAGCAAAAAAGGTCATTTAACAATAGCAGGACATTTTTGCTGTTTAGAAGCATGGTGATATAATCAGACAGGGCACTGGAGTCATTATATTAAAAATTGAAGCTATATTAAAAATAAGTGTCCCCCTCACATTAAAGAGGCTTCACACAAAGGCCATGCCTTTAAAAGCATCTGCTAATATTATGAAGATATAGGCATAGACTTGACAAGACCTCTGAAGGTGTGCTGTGGTCTCTGGCACTTAGACATTTACAGAAGATTATTTAGGTCCTGTAAGGTGTAAGATCCATGGATAGAAAACGTTTGTCAAGCACATCTCACAGATTGAGATTGAGATTGGATTGAGATCTGGGGAATTGGGAGTCAACATCTTGACAACATGTACAGTAGCTGCTCTGTGGGATCAGACCAGGTGGCTAGTGTTTGCTCCTTATGTTCATTAATGAGACTTGGGTGCTCATGGGTCCTTCCTTGGACCACGTTTGTGTGGTACTGATCACTGCATACCAGGGACACCCCACATGACCTGCTGTTTAGGAGGGTAATGGAAAATGATTGCCAAATATGCTTTAAGCTTTCAGGCCTTTTTATGACCTCATGCTTGTATACGTGATTTGTGTTGTTTATGATAAGGGCAGCTGTGCTTAAACTGACTTCAAGAAAGTGCATATCATTCTATTAATTAGACATACAGAACATATAAGAAGTCATATATGGAATCAGAGGCTCTGACTCAGGCATTTGCTACCATCAAAGTTGTTTAGATCCTTCTGGCTTCCAACACAAAATCCCACCCCTCGAGAGACATCTGGAAACATTATTTTTAGGGTGTATAAAAAGTATATTTACAAAAGCTCTGCATTTTGGAACAAACAGTTTGCAAGATAAAAAAAAAGCAGGAAAAACAAACACAGTTGCATTTCATAATCTTTTGCTAATGACTGCGGTGCCTCACTTCACATTCAAACCTACTAAAGCGTAGCATATTGACTCATCATGGTGATTTGGCAAACAGCAGCAAAGCAATAACAAAATAAGAGTAGATTATTGGTGGGGGGGGGGGGGGGGGGGGGGGGGGGGGGGGGGGGGGGGGGGGGGGGGGGGGGGGGGGGGGGGG
>JBBPDB010000028.1:7314022-7337419 GCA_037974465.1 Brachypetersius altus | reverse complement strand
ACTCAGGAACACATGACACAAGAACAGAAAACCACATGACAACAAGAACACGTGACAAAAGCAAAAAACCAGAAACAGATCAAAATAAAAGCCCCAAAAACCCAACAGAAAAGCAGTGGCCCTAATGGCCACTGACCGAACCCTGACAGGTACACCCAAACACTACAGCGTTTTTTTTTCTTTTCTGCGTAAATAAATAATGTAGTAGGGATTTTCGTTGGAGGAAATGGAGAGCGCGGCTGATGGTTGCTTAGCAACGACAGACGCGCCCGAGCGCTTTTGGAAAGAAGGAGAAAGCGACGCACCCAGCGTTTTCCATGCGTTTTTAGGCACGATATATGAATGGCCCCTTTGGCTTCTCCATGGGCAAAGAGAATGCCAATTTGAGTGTCTTATGCCAATTACCATGTTTCTTTGATCTGTTTATTGTTATAATTACTCATTTCATTTCTGTAATGTTGCTGTCTTTTTTTTTTTTTTTTTTTGCCCCTTTTTCAGTTAAACCTGCCCCTCGGCCTGCCCGGCCCGCTCACATCTGCTCCATATGTAATAAGCAGTTTAAGAACAGTTATAACCTCAGGCGCCATCAGTCTGTGCACACGGGAGTGAAAATGAAAGACAGAGCGGCCCGAGAGAAAGACGGAGCCAAGGTGGGCGCCCGGGTGGAGAGGCAGACCATCCCACTCTCTCTTCTCCATCTCTCCATTCCTGCCACAATCAACACTGCTGCAGACCCCATGACCCATCCCCAGTCAGCCATCACCAACCAACAGGTGGAGACAGTTGCCGTGTCCATTACCCCGGCGACTGTTGCCATGACAGTACCCCAGCCTCTTCCTGCTGCGGTTGTGGTAACCGGGACAATGGTGCAGGTTGGAATGGTTTATGTCTCCTTCCTCATGTTTTGCCTCTCTTTGCTGTCTTTACTTCTGACCCTTTTTTTTTGTCTGTGCATCATTTTATCTTTTTACACTCTTAATCCCAAATTAGTCCAGAAATGCAAGAATGCAAACACTTTGAGTAATATCTACAAAATTTCTGTGCAGCACAATCACAGGTGCTTTAACAGACCCAGTCTACACATTGGTTGGGAAGGAAAGGGTCCTGTTTTGCTCCTGCCAAATTCTACTCAGCAACGAGAAATAGTCATTCACATTACAAAGAGCAGATGGGACAGCAAAGAGTACACTTTTTGAAAAGTTTGAACGCAACTTTTATAAATCATTTGTTTTGTCTCATTTCAAGCTTTGGCTTACTTATGCACCGTAAAGTATTTTATTGCAGTGACCGTTTTTGTCGGGTTGAAAAGAGAATTCCATTAGATCACAATGATTTCTGAGCAAGGCGGTTCTTGTGTTCATTTCCCTCCTAGGGAGTCTGTAGCAGACTACAGTCAGGCTAATAAGGTAATGCAATGGCCCTTAAGATGGCATTGGGGATTCTGGAAATTGGACATGGTTACAAGGGCATGTTAAAACAAGTATTGGACGAGAAAGACTCTGTCCATCAAAGAATTCAGCAGCTACAGATCTTCTATTTAATAAATTAATTTAATTTTAAGATGCACCAAAATGATTTCATTTGGCCGAAACTGAAAATGAGGAAACACTTGGCCAAAAACTGAAACACCGGAAGTTATTATAGCAATTTTTTTACTGTGTGTACTTACCTAACTAAAGTCAAGTATTGCAATTGCAGAAATTAATATTCATGGTTAAAAGAATAAATATGTTACAAAACTATGAAAATGTTTATTTAGCATTCAAACAAATTAACAATAGAAAATAAAATTTGGGGAAAAAAATATGTTACTTGGCCCCACTCATGAATAGCCTAAAAGCAAGAAAGCTGAAATATTATACAATTGAATATCTTCTTTCATAAAACAAGTGTATTGAAGAAGTGCATGAACAATGTGTATTCAGAACAAGTGCTTTAAAACTGTTGAAAGATAGAACAACATTCTCAGTAGGCCTTTAACAAAATAGTGTATTAAAACAAAGACTGGCACAGCCCAAATATTAACTGTAATCACTGGAAAACATTCTTGCCTTTTCAAAAATGTCCGCCACAGACTGAGTGGTTATGCTCTAACGGTCTTGCATCTTCTGCGCTCGATTGGTATGTTTTGATTTTATTTGATAAATGAATCCCGACATTGAGAAAGTGTTTTTGGATGCACCCCCTCTAGAAATTTCGGCATTCCACGCTTTACAAACGGCTTTCCGTGTGTCTTTCTTAGATACAGCTGTTGTTGTCAAGCTGTAATTGATGCTCAAGGACACATATTGAGACATTGACATTTTTTGTTGTGGTATGCTCACCACTGTTCTTGACTTTTGTTTCTATAAATTGGTTGACATGAGGAAATAACCTCTATAATGCTTCTATTTAAATGCCCTACTTTCATTAAATAATAAATATATCCCTGTAGTGTGAACTTTTTACGTTTTCTATAAATTTCACCCAAAAGCCAAATATCCCTATCCCTGGTGTTTCTCAGCAATGTTAAACGGTCATGCTTGGTATGTAGTGTGCCCAAGGAATAAGTGGACAACTACATAGATTCTTCTTTTTTTTTTTTTTTTTTTGCAAAGTATTCCTTTGAGTGCTTATAACGTAAGAAAATGTAGTGAGTCAGTACAGCAGGCCGTGCATTTGCGTACTTTTTGTGAGGTATGTTGTGTGGCTTAACATAGCCATCTAATCATCAGCCAAAACAGCAGAAATGTCTGCTTAATAAGCTCCATAATCCCAAATCAGGGCACCGTGGCAGCTTTTGTGTAACCAATGACTCATACCGTCACTCAATTCAAAGATTGCCTTTCATAGGCAGTGACATTCAGTTGCGTCAAAAGAAGGCTATTTTCATACACAAGATTTTTTTTCCTTTTGAAGAAAAACAAACAAAAAACAATCTGTGAGTTGGCCCTGTCTTTCTTCCCATATCTTTTTCAGGCTGCACCAACCACCAACACCGCAGAGAACCCCAACATTCCCAGCTCAATCCAAATCTCTATCCCGATTGCAAACCCTCACCCCCCTCCTAGCCCTAATCCCAATCTCAACCCAAACCCCAGCCCTAACCCAATTCCTAATCCAGTTCGGAAGAATCATGCATGCGAGGCATGTGGGAAGGCGTTCCGGGATGTGTACCACCTGAATCGCCACCGGCTGTCCCACTCGGATGAGAAACCATATTCCTGTCCCATCTGCCAGCAGCGCTTTAAGAGGAAGGACCGCATGAGCTACCACGTCAGGTCCCATCAGGGAGGAGTGGAGAAACCATACGTGTGTCCCCACTGTGCCAAAGGTTTCTCAAGGTGAGTGAGAGTTAAATCTCACACACACACACATTTTCAGCCGAATCACAAAACACTATGACGACAAAAATAGTCAGGAAAACAGTTCAGAGCATTATAAATTCTGAGATTTAACTAGTGGGGTACTTTTTGAAATACTGGTAATTATTTTATTCAGAATTATTAAGGGCTTTACAAGTGATAAGTGGCATTTGGCCAACGCCCTTTTCCAGAGCAACTTACAATTATTAGTTACAGGGATAGTATCCCTGGAGCAATCCCTGGTTAAGTGTCTTTCTCAACTACACTGTCGTAGAAAGTGGGGGTTGGAACCTGCAACTTTGTGGTCATTGGGTTCACAGGCAAGCGTTTTATCCGCTAGGCTATTACCACACGATTGGAAGTGGCTATGATTGGAATCAGGCCATTTTCTATTTAGACAAGCAATGCTAATTTAATCTTTTTGATTCTGTGTTGCAAAGATGAATCAATCACTGTGCCATACATTTGCTTTTTGTTGCTATATATTCATGATAACACACTAACACATATTTGCAATGAAATTTTCAAAAGCTGAAAAAACATCCAAATCATTAGCCATCAACCATCTTAGCTATAAAGAAATAAGTCATAAAAAAATACTGCACCTCTAGAATAATTATGGCAGGTGAGCAGGAGCCAACTTCCCAGAAAAACGCACGCCGTCCTGCCACACCAGTCCACCATCTGAGTGCTGAGAGACTGCTCCTAACGCTGACATACTGCAGATCTCCTGAATCAATATCAGCAACAGCTTTTTCCAATAACGTGTTTCAGCATGGCAGCAATGCCTCACAGAGAAGCTGCTTAACCCTAAGAAAAGCACTTCCCTTTCAGCTCAGAAATGTTTCCTAACTTTGTTCTCAACATGGTTTGGTAGTTCATTGTTTGATTTGGTAAGTTTCTAAGTTTAATAAATCATATTTGCAGCCTGTAAAACATTTATTTTTACAATGTACTGAATACCAGGGCTAATTTAGCATATGGAGTAGACATGAAAACAGCAGATTATAAGACAAATATGATTTTGTACAACTGAAAACTGAGGAAAACCATTTTCTAGTCATTAGATTCGTCAGCCACCATAGATAGAAACTATCAGTGATACACAATCCTGTCATCCGTCAGCTAAGGATAAGTGGAATATAGACAAAAGTGGTTTTAGGTATTTCTTACCATAAAATAAACACAAACCGTACTCAATAATTAATTCTAATTGATTATTGCTTTATAAAATTAAAGCACTTTAGGAATTTCTACACCAGCTACTGTATATTCAGCACACAAACTCTCAAATGTTTAATTGAATATGCATCTATATCTACTTAAACTCACTTTATAAGCAGAGGGAGATGGACTACAGTGAGTCCTCTACTGTTCACGTTTGCCTGTAGTGACAGCTTAAAATGCTGTCATTATGCTGAAAGCAGGCGAGAGATGCCCTGATTACTAATTTGAGCCTGAAAATGGGTCAATGTGACAAGGAAAAAATGACCTCCATGCTGTATTTATCCTCGTCTATAACTATAGACACACTTGGATCATATGCGTAGACACATACAGACTGATGCACAATGACCTCGATTACAAATAATGTTTGCTCAGTTTACTTTTTCATTTAGGGATGCATTTGTTCCAACACACACACAGTGCCCTCAGAATTGTCTTTCCCAGAGGTCCTTTTTACCTCATTGGTTCAGGTGCATCTTTTTCTAGCCTAGTTTTATAGGAGCTCCATGTTTATCTTTATATTCCCCTACAGTGTGACTTTCTAAATTGTGTGGACTGATCTACCAACCTTAGGTCAATGTGGCTGAAACACTAAAACCACACTTTACCTACCATACTTACCACCTCTGTAGATAGCCTGAATGCAGGTAATGCATGCAAAATAATTGTTTTATTTGTTTAGGTTTAAATAGAATCTTAAATAGAATTAATACAATTCATATAACCCCCCAATAAAATAATTATTTTCTAATATCAAATTATATTTAAGTGTGTGTTAATGAACCCATTATTCCTGCTAAAGTAATGTGTTACACACCTGATGTAGCATGTTTTGTTTGCACTGTTTTGCTCTTTTCTGGGGTTTTTACTGTGACACCAAAGTTAAACTTACACAGCAGACAGAAAACTACAGTTTTTTGTAAGTCTTTGTGTTCTATGTATTTTGAACTGTTCATTTAATCTGTTTCAACTATTTAAAGTACCAAACAAATAACATCACTGCAGGTACATTAGTTTGTTTTCCATCAATATGGCTAAAACATAAACAATATTTTTGACATCTGTTTACTGGTGTAGATTATATGGTTGGACACAGGGCAGTTTTTTGGCATTTACAATTTTTAGGGGGTGAACTACCATTAATTTCCAACACTGCCCCTAACAGTTTGGTTTTATTTGTGGCACAGTATGTCATATAGTCTGTCTCTGTACTTTCCAGGCCTGACCATCTCAACAGTCATGTTCGGCAAGTGCACTCCACGGAGAGACCCTTCAAGTGTCCGGTAATTCCTTCTCTTCTCTCCTTCCTCTCTTCTCTCTCTCTCTCTCTGACCTTTCCATCTCCCCCTCTTTCTTTGGGAGGTTTTTTTTTCTACATAATTGTCAGCTATTTTATTTTCTTTTTGCAGCCTTACAAATGCCTTTAACATTTTTTTTTCTTGCCCCGGTCTTGATACCTCTCTTATCTCCCCTCTGTTTTGCCTGTTCTTTGGCACAAGCTTGTTCACTGAATGTCCAGAACATATGACTTCTCAAAGGAGTGCATTAGACAGATGGAGTCTTTTAGTGCTTGCCGACCTCATCAGGAGTGTTGACCACTTTTTATGTTTATGGTAGGGAATATGGCTTTAAAGTGCAGGAAAACTTAGACTAGGGCTGCACAAAGAATCATATCAGTGCTTTTTAAGTCCATTTTGTGCAGCCCTTATGGATCCTTCTGTGTCTGTCAGTTGATGAATATATGAAAAGTACAGAGAGAGAGACACATTATTAAGGAAGCTGTGTTAAGTGCTTCCTTAATGTGTTAAGTGAGTAACTACTGTATGCCTGTTTGTCTCTTTGTTAACTCTAATTCTTTCTGCAGACATGCGAGTCTGCGTTTGCGACTAAAGACCGGCTGCGTGCTCATATGATCAGACATGAAGACAAAGTTCCCTGCCACATTTGTGGCAAACTGCTTTCTCCTGCTTACATCACCGATCACATGAGGGTCCACAACCAGTCTCAGCATCATGTGTGCCACCTGTGCAACCGCAGTGAGTTTTGGTCCCACTGTAATG
Source organism: Brachypetersius altus (assembly GCA_037974465.1). Classification (NCBI taxonomy): domain Eukaryota; kingdom Metazoa; phylum Chordata; class Actinopteri; order Characiformes; family Alestidae; genus Brachypetersius; species Brachypetersius altus. Next base: position 7,330,788 of record JBBPDB010000028.1, on the reverse strand, counting down.
GTTTGACAACGAACTTCTATATTTCTCACATTTTTTTCTGTTTGTACTTATCTGTGTTCTTCTCTGTGGACTCTTGTCATCCTCTAATTAATATCACTCTCATAACAGATGAATTAATAACTGCTTATCCCTGTGGTTTACAAATGCTTTTACATCAGTGGTCGGCAAGTACTTGCAGCTAGCATTTTTTTTAAATGATGTGTGTATAACACATTTCTATTCAGCAAACATTAAACTCATACATTTAATAAAAGCAAATTATGGAACCCAAATTTGAATTGAATTGTATTTGCTATGAACACCTTTGGAGTGAAGCTTTAACACTATCTAGAAAATAATCACTAAGAGAGCTTGTTTAGTTACAGTCATTTTTGAGTAATACAAGCTATTGAGCCATTTTGTATTGTAAACACATTGTTAGAAGTAGGTGTATAAACATTAGCAATGGCTCATAAGGATGTTAAATGAAATTCATAGGTTAAAATACATTAAAATTACAATATTTTTGGATTAATAAGCAAGTATTCTTTCTACCTAGGCTTCACCACTCTGACGTATCTGCGTGTTCATGCTCAGAAGCACCACGGGCAAGAGTGGAAGGAGACCAGCGTGGGCCGTGGCACAGGGCCCGGTGGAGTGTTGTTATGCCAACTGTGTGGAATCCACTGTAAGACCCCCACACAGCTCCAGGGCCACATGGCCACACATGCCAACCAGACGGATCCCACTGCACCTAGCCCCATCAGCACTAGCAGTTCAGGGGGCACGGTGGCCAACGCAACTCCAGTCTCCAGTCCTCCAGCCACTGTGGGCCTGCTGGTGACCGACTGCTCCAGCATCGCTCCCCAGAGCCACAGCTAGCCCCAGGCTGCTGGGGCAGGGACAGGGAGTGGGCAGAGGGCAGAGTTTAAAAAGGAATGATTAAAGGGAAGCAGAATACCTGAATAGAAACAGGTAATGTTCCACATGGCTATAGTCATGTAGTGAGGTTATTTGGAAGCTTGAATGTTGTTGACTGTGCATCATGCAAATTGCAGAACGCTTTAAAATGCATAAAAATATAAATAGTGTTTATTTGTGCAAACTTATGACACATTTGGAAAATAATGTGACTGATGATGTCCTACTGTGGCATATTTGGGAACTGATTGAATTTGTATTGGTATTAACATGCACTGATCATCATATCTGTTTCTTTAATCTAGGCCTTTATGAAGATGCCAAATGGAAAAGTGTCATTATAACCTCTGCCCCCTCCCCTCTACCTTGCCACACCAAGTTGTCAGCGATAGATTTTATCGACAAAGACGGTTTTCAAAAATTCAGAAGTTCATCCACTCATTTCAACCACTCACAGACTTCCAAGCAGTCCAGCTGGATCCATTTTCAGTCCGTTACACTTTGGTAGATCTATTGACTGTTCCATGAAGATGATATGGGCTTGCTATGTTGGATGTGCGGATGTCACCTCATTACGTCAGTCACGTCCCAGCGGAGTGGTCCCAATGAGATGAGAGCTGTTTAAGTGTTGTCCCACTTTATTCTGGCACATCTCTGTTGATGAGGAATTTAGAATGTGATTTTCAGATAACCCCCAAAAAACTAAACTGCATTCAGTATACAAGCAAAAGTACTACAGTTCATTGCTCTCAGGCAGTCCTTTACTGTCCATATTCCTACCTCTGTAGGGGAGATTTGCAACTGTGTGATAGGGGATCAAATGCTGGACCATTTCCTGTCATATAAATTCCTGATGCCTGTAAAAGGTTCTTTCAAAGTGAAACCTACAAACCAGGGGTTTAATGTGTATTTGTGTGAATTATAAGGGACTATTGTTGTAGTTTTATTATTATTATTATTATTATTATTATTTCCATCAATTCACATTGATGTTGATTTATCTTACAAGGTCCTGAGGATGTGAACAAGATTTGATGTTGCTTCAGAATCTGCAGAAATGCTCTATCCCTGACCATGTTTGTGTTGAAGCTTGTTTGAAAGCCCAGTCTTTGTTGCTGTAATGATATCCAAATGTACAAGCGCCTAATTATACTCACTTTAACTAACTGTGGGACAGTTTCATGTGCTAAAGTGGATGGAGTCTTATGTGTGGGATTTGAATGTGTTGCCAAAAGATGAAAAACGTGATCCCTAGCACAAAAAAAGCTTGAAAATGGGCAGTAAATTGTTAAACCTCGCTGCCTGCCTTGTTTACTCCGGTGGTCCTACCCTCCCCCATTCTCTCTCCTTCCCCACTTCTCATTCTCCTCCTCCCCCCAACTCCTCCTTCTGCCACTGGTTCAAACAGCTGATTTCAGAAAAACGAGAGAGCAGCGATGGAGCTAATGCATCCCCAGACAGACATGCATCATTAAGGCTTTATTTTTCTCCATTTAAATCCCGGACTGCCTGCTCTACCAGCCGGGCTGCTTTGGACACATTTTTGCTTAAAAAGCTAACTTTTACAAACATCTGCAGCTATCTGGTTGCTGTTTCAAGTCAGTTCAGCCTCTCTTTGAAACCGAGTCTCAAATATTTAGTTTGAAGCGGATTTTGCAGTACATGTCGTCGGGAAATGAGTATTTACATACAAAAAACGGCATAAATAGGTCGTGAAGGGGTTTAATTAGCTAGCTAACCGTGCTAGGTAACAGCTGCTGGGAGAAGACTGGGCTATCGACTGGGTTTTTTAAATCAAGAAACTCGAAACTGGTTTCGCGTTAACCAGAATCTACAAAAGCAGGTCGAAGTGCGAGCTTCATGGACAAGCCAAAAACTGGAGAGAAATAACTCGTTTTTGGGTGCAAACGCTCCAGTGCTGGCTGAGCTGGTTTGTTACCATCACAGCTAGCCAGCTAGCTTTAGCTAGCAAACAAAGATGATCGGGCTGTATCGACTCCCAGGCGTTTCCTCGTCTACAAAATAAGTCAAAATTGGGTTATTAACTTGTTTTCAGTTCCACAGTGAAACTGGCTTTTAATAGTCTTGCGAGATTTTGTGCGTTACGTCGTTTGTAATGATGTTAACTCGACTGCATCGTGTGATTAACGTTAGCTGACTAGCTTAACTTGGCTAAACTGCTGTTCAGGATCTGAACCAAGTAGATAGTCGTGTCCCGGTTGGTTGGTTTTTATTATTTTTTGTACATTTGCTTCAGGAAATAAACAGATTACTCCGTCTGTAATGATTTACTAGTTAGTTAAATTATAGCTACCTCACGGGAGCCTTTTAAAGTTGTGTGACCAAGATATTTGGGTTTATTCCCCAGTGTGAGCTTGAGTCCTATTAATATGCTGTAATATTTTTCTTTAATGGGATTAATAAGCCTCTCTGCTCTGACCGCTTCCTCAGCCGGTTTGCTCTTATAGAATGGCATTCCATGGGTCGGCTCGACCAGCCGTGTGTGGTAACGTTAACCTGTTCCCTGGATCCGAGTTAGGCCACAAGTATTTCTGTGTGAGCAGCACGACAGGTTCGTCCTCCCAGAACCCAGCCGGGCCGGAACAGCCCGCCAGGACCCCCAGACACCCGGCCTCTCTCGGGGGAACCACGGGCGGAGGAGCCGCGGTCCCCCAGCCGCACAGCAACCCGGCCAGCGAGGTTCCCAGCCCGGCTGAGATGGAGCCAGACAGACCCATCGGTTACGGAGCTTTTGGCGTTGTGTGGTGAGCACAGTGTTTTTAAAACAGTGGAGGAGGAATACAGAGATTATTATAGATTAGACACCTAAAGATACTCCAATGTGCGTGTGTGTATATGTGTATGTATACACACACATATCAGAAGGTTGTGGGTTTGAATCCCAGGTCTGCCAGTGTCACCACTGAAGTACCCTTGAGCAAGGTACCATCCCCACACACTGCTCTGCGGTTGCTGTGTTCCTGATGAATGACTTAAAAACAAAATTATTTTGTGCTGTTCATGCATATCAAATTGACCTTTTATGTACACACATCCAGTGTTCATATATACCTATATCCACTGTGTACACTAACACTAAACGTTTGTAAGTCATTTTTGCATTGCTAATTTTTTTGCACATGCTGGCACAGTCGTCTAAATCTTTACACACTGCTGTGTCAGTGTTACAATGTTATTCGCTACACTAATGTTCCCGTCATTGTGTTGTACTATTCTTTATTGTCTCTTTGTGGTTTTTTTTCCTGTCATTTTCTCTTACGTTATTCATTCTTGTTGCACTGAACATGCTGTTGACTCAAGAATTTCCCTCGGGATAAGTAAAGTTCTGTCTTTTTCATGTCACCAACCTACCCAGGTCAGTGACCGACCCCCGGGATGGCAGGAAGGTGGCCCTGAAGAAGATGCCAAACGTCTTCCAGAACTTGGTCTCCTGTAAGCGTGTCTTCAGGGAGCTGCGGATGCTGTGCTTCTTCAAACACGACAACGTGAGTTCTAGTTCGAGGGGTCGTATGGAGGAGAGATACTACACACTGCCTTCATTTTCCCACATCTGAGTCATAACACCCTTCATATATTCAGCAAAGACTTTTGTATCCTTTTCATGCTACGTAGCCTACAGAGTCCCACACCTGAGTCATTACACCCTTTGTACGTTCAGCCAAGACATTTGTTTCCTCAGATTGGCTGTGCCTACAAATTCCCACTCTCCATATGACACCGTTCAAATATTTTTTTTTGTTAATTGATAAAACCTGTTTAAATGTACAGAATGTGCTCACTTCTATTCCAACAAGTTTTTAACTGGCCTTCCGAATATCTTGTAATATTGTCAATAGTGATTATATTGTAATTTGAGATGCCTGTATGGCATGTTTGGTTATTCATTTATTTGATGGAGCCTTCAACAATGCACAGTTTAGTAGATTTTCATGAGGGTTGCTGATGGGTTTTACTGATGAGTGAACTTTGATCATGAGGATTTGTTTGCAGGTGTTATCTGCTTTGGACATTCTGCAACCTCCACAGATCGACTGCTTTGAAGAGATGTATCCTTTACACTGTGAGCATCAGCTAACATTATATGTCAAAGTGTTCAGATGTAGAGGTCATAATGCTTCTAATAATATACTCTTACTGGTGGATGTTAGGGATTCACCCCATTGGTCGAAAGATAGTTGGACCACTGAGGTACGCTTGAGCAAGGTACCGTCCCCACACACTGCTCTCCGGGCGTTTTGTTCCTGTTCGCTGCTTCACTTGGTAATAGGTTAAATGCAGAGAAATAATTTCACATTGTTTACACTGTGTTGTGCTGTGGTGTTTTTACACGTGACAAATATGGCCACTTCTTTAAATTTTACTTGCTTGAGTTCAGCTACATTGCTGCGACAGTTCTGCACCCATTGCTGACGCATGCATTCAAATTTGCTCACATTATTAAAAGAAAAGCTCTTCAAGTAGAACTATGTGAGCAATAAACTCTGGAGCAATAAAGCACCATCTAGTACCTTTGGAATGAGTAGATGGTTGTGATACAGGACTAATTCAGCATGAGTACCTGAACTCATTAACACTGACTTTTGAGTCTAGTGATGGATCATGTTCAAAGGGATATCAACTGGATGCAGTATAAAGGTGTATTTGTGCCTTAACTCTAGTTGTGCTGTAGATATGTGATCACGGAGCTGATGCAGAGTGACCTGCACAAAGTCATAGTGTCCCCTCAGCCTCTCACCACTGACCACATCAAGGTGTTCCTCTACCAGATACTCAGGGGTGAGTTAGAGCGAAACCTGGGTGGCATGCTGGGCCTGTTCCTGTAAAGTCTAGCATACTACTGCAGTTAAATTTTGGATATGAAAGTAGTTTTCTTGCAGACTTGTGTGATGCTTATTCTGAAGGTATAATTTTATTTGAGTGGTGTATGATAGAAATAATGTTTGTCAAATAAATAAAGAATGCTATGTATATCATCACTTCAGTGATTCCAAACCTTTGAATGGTAGTGTATTTATAAACAGTGGACATAAGTCACTGGATGCTGGCATTATTTTTGCATAGAGATTTGAGGCAGTATAGAACTTGTGAATGTATACGTTTAAGTGTATAATGTTATGTCCTTTCCACTTTTTCAGGCTTAAAATACCTGCACTCTGCTGGTATTCTGCACAGAGACATTAAACCAGGGAACTTGCTGGTCAACAGCAACTGCTTGCTCAAGGTACATCCAAGCTCATTAATTCTCTCCTTTCTATTACAGAAAGTTTATCAAATACCCGTCGTTACTACTACTTTCCATTTTTGTCTACTCCCTAAATAAAGTCTTTCATTTGATCAGATTTGTGACTTTGGGTTGGCCCGAGTAGAAGAGCCTGATCCCTCCCGTCACATGACCCAAGAAGTGGTAACGCAGTACTACAGAGCTCCAGAGGTTTTGATGGGCTCACGGCACTACGGTCCAGCCATAGATGTCTGGTCGGTGGGCTGCATCTTTGCTGAGCTGCTGGGCCGCCGCATTCTCTTTCAGGCCCAGAGCCCTATCCAACAGGTAGTGATTTACCGCTGCACGGTGCATTGGGAGCAAATACAGAGTGTAGGCACTTGCTCGCTTGCAACAACTTTTTAGGGAAGACTTTATACTAGATGTTTGTGCATTGCTTTGAGAAATTGATTGCTTTTAGTCACAAGAGCAGTACTCAGATCAGGTATATTAGTCATTCAGTTCTGGACCCCAAATATCATTAATCCTCCAAAAGGTACTGGTGGAGAAGTGTGTGGGGACAGTACTTTGTTCAAGTGTATCCCAGTGATGTCGCTAGCAGTCCAGAGATTCAAACCCACAACCTTCTGATCTCAGGATGAACTTCCTAACCACTAGGTCACCATCAGTGATGTATTGAAATCACATAGTTAAATTTAGACATAATATGGAGCACAGCCCAGTTTTAACCTATATATTCCTCTTCTGCTTAAAACTGAGACCTAATACTATGAGTCACTATGCACCAGTATCCAGTACTTTCCCCCGATTACTGACTCCATTTGTCGACAAATTAGTTGAATGAAGTGGACTTTAGGAACAAGGTCCATGTTAAGTACTGTAGTTTTCTATCTAATGTAATGCACCTGGGAAAACGTACAATTTCTTAAATGATGAGTTAGCAAAAAGGGAAAGCTCAAAATGTGTAGTGCAGTCTGAAATGTTGCATCTGTTTCTCAACCCCCACCCTTTTAACTCGCTGTCTGTCTGCAGTTGGATCTCATAACTGATCTGTTGGGCACTCCTCCATTGTCTGCCATGGCATCTGCATGCGAGGGCGCTAGAGCACACATCCTAAGAGGGCCTCACAAACCGGTAATATGTCTTGCTTCCAGTAATTTTCTTTCCGGAATGTTTTTAATAATCTTTGCTGTTACATTTAACACGGCAAGCATTTGTTGTTTGCCTTTTATTAGATTGGGGGGTTTTAGGCACCTGAATGTATTTGTCCTGTGAGCAGAGTCAGTAGCTGAGCTGTAAATGGTCACTTCCTGTTGCCACAGTTAAGACACTGTGGTCTGGCAAGTGGAACAAAAAGTGGTGAAAGGCCCAAATTAGGCAAACCAAACACAACAGCAGTGTTCCAAAAACTAGGCTGCAGCCAAAAAACAAGGATCCTTGATGGCTCTGTCCAATGAAGGATTACATGTTTCTGTGTCACTTCAATCATCGCCTATATTTGAAGGAAGCGTTGATGGTGTAGCAGCATAGAAATGTAGCCCATCTGGCCTACAGCCTTGCCATAGGAATTCAACAAATAGGCTTGTTCCTCTTGTGACACTGCACAGATCAATAGCTGCTTAATTTGGTTACTTTCATGCCGGTTAGGTTTTTTGTCCATAACACCACGGGTGCTTCACTATGACACATGCCAGTATCATTTTGCGGGAGTGAGGAGGCTGAAGGTTTCACTGCGGTTGCCCAGCACACCGACAATAAGGTCTATCAGCAACTATGTAGAGACAAATTGTAGTGAACAGTGCAGATCATCTATTAACCAGTGTACTATAAGCAAGTATAATCAGAAAGTTCTATCCTTCAAAGAAATATCAGATATGCAAATGCTGCAACCACTGACCTCTCACGTGACAAACTCATGCTGCCGGTAAAACTTGTCTCAAATGCTTTCTTCTCCGCTCCACCCCCCACTGCAACCATCCTTCTCTCCCTGACCAGTAAGGCGAGACGCAGTTTATCACTGGTGTTTATTACCATGGTTTCCCATCCCTAATCTCACAGGGCCAGACATGATCTCATCTGGCTACCATGACAAATTGTGGGCTAAATGTGGGTGGGAACAGAGACTTATTAAGATGGGTTATATTTCTAAACCAGTCCAGGCCTCATGATGGAAGAACTCCGCACCATGATGCAACAAGCCTGTGCCCATGCTAGTATTACAAGATAGCATAGCTGGGAAAAAAACCCCAAAAATTGTACAGTTAGGCACATAGGTGTGTGTGTGACCTGTTACAACTAAATGAAATGGTTCTGTTGGCTCACAAAACAGTTTCGCTAGCTTCTTTGGCTTGTGTTCTCGATTGATGTTGGATGTTATAAGAGCACAGGCTAGAGGAGTTTGGGGCTAGGGTTTAAAGAGGGCTAACCATTATTAACAAACCAACTCCAGAAGTTTGACAAATTGACATGTGTTCACAAAATTATCCCTGCAAAAAAAGTCTGTTTGCTTCATTTAATTTTTTTTTTTAATAATTAATCACAGAAAACCCCAAAAATACAGGCTTTAAGTGTAGGTAATGTTTGAATTTCATGTATGCAGAATTTGAATTGTGTTCTGTACCAATGTAGACTAACTGTTCAGTTAAACATGGATATTCTGTTCTCTTTGAGAACATTTTTTTTAAAGAACAGCTCAACTTTGCAGTCATTTTAAACCAGTTACAAAAGTGTTTAAAATCTAAACATTTGGTTTACAGTATGATGTGGGTACAAGATTCGTGACCACAACAGTATAATGAATCATGTGAGACTTTCACCCACTGAAAAAGCTTCTGTAGTTTAGTCATTTGGAATGCGAGTCTGGTCCAGAGAATCTATGAAAAGACTAATTACATGTTAAATATATGGCTGAGCTGCACTGTGAGTAGAGAATTCCTTTGTTTGTGCTCTGTGATCAGTGCTTTTTGCAGTGTTTTACAAAGAAGGCAGTTCATTTTTTCCTGAACATTTAGATGTTTCAGATGTTTTTGAATGAAAGAGCCCACTAACCTTATGAAGCTTATTGGATATTGTTCATTGATGCATTGTTTGCTAACGTTGTTTTATTTTCCTCTGTCTGTCATTCTCTCTCATAGCCCTCACTCTCAGTTCTGTACATGCTGTCAGACGCGGCTACTCACGAGGCTGTTCATCTTCTTTGCCGCATGCTAGTCTTTGATCCTGTGAGTACACAACAAACACACCCTCATTATCGCCCGTTTCTGTGCCGATAGCCTTCTTCACATTTGTGAGTCACAGTGTGTTGTGGGAAATAGACATCAAAGTCACCAGCATCAGTACCACAGTTTGAAGTTGAACTAATTGGAATTAAAATGCTCTGAGTGTTACTCAAAACCGCACAGATTTTTGTGAAATGAGGACATGCTGTTTATAAGACTGTGCTGGCATTGAGAAGTCATTGAGAACTTGAGTATATTGATTATAGGTGGATGTTTCTATTTGATCAAATATTGGGTTCTGATATCAAAACCAATTTCCAAACCAACATCATTGTTAATGTTTGTCTTTTAACAGCCCAATTGCCTTTTTCTCCTTTTATTTTTGTGAAAATGATCAGTCCTAATAACATTTCCTATTTTATTTATTGTTTTGTTTTTTTAAGTCTGGAAACAAAAAATTTTAAATAATAAATTAATGTATTGAAGTGTCGTTGTAGTAAAACAATAATGCAGCCTGTGTGAAGATTTTGGCTTGATACAGGTTTTTGATAGTGTGTAAATGTGTGTTTGTGATGTAGGCAAAGCGGATCTCGGGCAGCGACGCGCTCTCACACCCGTACCTGGATGAGGGCCGTTTGAGGTATCACACCTGCATGTGCCAGTGCTGTTACTCTGTTCCCAGTGGCAGGGTTTACACTCGAGACTTCGAACCACCCGCTGAGCGGCCGTTCAGCCACAGCTACGAAGAGAGCATGCTCTCTGTCTGGCAGGGCAAAGGTAAGTGGTCTACTTCCAGCCTTTTTGTTTTCTATTTATCTTACCACGCTGGTCCTAATAAGTAAAATTATTATAGTTTCACAAAAAAGTATTGGTTGGAGTAAAAGTGTTTTTTTTTTCTAAATAAAACTTTACATGCGCAACATAGATTAAGAATCATTCAATTATACACCACTGCTGTAGACATTTTGTGAGTCTTTTGTTCTGTTTTAAGATTGTACATGGTATCACTTGGGAAAAAAAAAAAATCATGTTTATTATAATTGATATGCAGAATTGTATAAATATTTCCAGTGTACTTCTTTTCAGTTCAATTATTTATTATAACTACTTTTTAATATTTAGTAGTTTTAATGTTCTTTGATACATCATCTCATGCACCTGAGCACATCTTTAGTGATGTTATCTGGGGTGCTTGGGTGTTTCGGGTCTTTCAACATCAGACACCCTTACCCAGGCGACCCAGCCTTGGCTGATCAGACCTTGACTTGTGTTCAGGTGGCACTCGCTTGCCCCCATGGTTCTCCTCGCTAGATCCAGAGCCATCTTGAGGCTTTCTTGGCTGTTTTGGTGATATTCTGGTGATGGCTCTGCTCTTTGCTGTACCTGTGATGCCCAGTGCACCGAGGGCTTTGTGGAGTGTGTGCCCCACAAATCCTCTGCAGCCAACCTTGATGGGCATACACCTCACCTTCCAGCCCTGTGCTCGGCAGTCAGTGCCCAGATGTTCATACTTGGTCCTTTTCCTCTTATGCGCTTCTCCCAGGCGGTCCTCCCAAGGCACTGTCTGCTCCATGATGTTCTTATTGGATAATATCTGGCCTCAGAGTGGTGCTGACAATGTGTTGGGGCAATCTCAGCCACTCCTCCAGGTCTATCAAGAGCTGCCAGTCCTTGGCCATCACCAGGATCCCCGCTGCCACCTTCTTCCCGGCCCAAGGCTGCTTTCCTGCCTTAACAAAAGCAATTGCGCAGGTCCAGTTGCTGATCTCTTTCCTAAGGGTGTTTCAGCACCTGGTTATGGCGCCAGGTGTAATGGCCTTGGCCGAGTGCAATTGGACAGGTGCTTTTAATGAGCTCCAGAGTTCCTCTGGCAGGGCACAGCTGGCAGGTTGGGTGTTCACTTCTCCCCAGGTACAGAGGTTCGCTGGGCTAGGCAGGACTTCATACGCTGTAACTGTTATGGAAAATACATGTAAATGCAGTCTAAGTGTAGCTGATCTATATCACACTTTAGTGCTGCTATTATGGAAACATGGAAACAATTTTCTGCATAAAAATGAAATGTTTGCGTTTTGGGGCATGAACATTTTTCCGTAATAGCAGACCAGCTCTTTTGTAGAACACTTTCATAGACAGTCAATTTGTAGGCATCAACAGTGAGGTGGTGAAATGAGCATATCTGTTCTCTGCCTTCTGCTAGAGCCATAGCAACATTAAAAATATTTGTTGTTAACCTGCATGGCTCTCTCTGACTCTCTCTTTCTCTCAGAGCTCATTCATCGTTTCATCACAGAGCACCAGCAAGGCAAACGAGTACCTTTGTGCATTAACCCCCAGAGTGCGGCCTTCAAAACTTTCATCAGGTGAGGAAGGGTGAGAACATAACTAGGACATGGATCGAAGATCTACTCCATATTCTAGTTATGTTAACATTTTGATGTGTCATTCTTTTTAGCTATAACAAAATCTTTGAACAAATTCAAAACACTGAAACATACAAATAATGACGGAATATTTTCTTGAGACATAATTGCGGATTGAAATACTCCAATTTAATAACTAATATGAAAACACCAGCTGCCTTTTGTATGTTAAATACATTTTGAATTGGACCAATAGAAATGTTCCAAGTGAGATGGCCACCTGCTTTGCATCTATTGCAACCGCCACTTTTCTGACAAGACATTCCACAAGATTTTGAATCTGTTTGTTGGAATCTGTGCCCATTCAGTGAAAAGAACATCCGGTACTGATGTTGGACAGAAGGACCTGGCCTGCGTTCAACAAAATGGATGCATATAGACTGAATCTTCTCACTTGCATTCAAACACTAATTGTTAACTCATACAAGTATAATAAATACAAATTTGAGGTAGAATTGTGTGTACTCCCAACATTAAAACCACTGATGGGTTAAGAGTAATTTTTTTTATATTTGTGTGTCTTTGTGTATATTAAGCAATAACAATACAGTATTTTCTACCCTCTATTTTTAGATTTACTGTAGTCTTCACATTAAAGACCATATTTACTAGAGCAAATGAAATATTACTGTTCGTTTAATAATTTGAAACAATTACATGGTATCAACTATAAATATGAGAGTGATGCAGGACATTGCAACCTGTTGTTTGCTTTCAATGAATTCTAACCTACATTTTAACAACTGGGGCAGACATTTCTTCCTTACTTCCTAACTTCACCTGTTTATAATTGGGTTGTTTGATTCTGTACACTTACCATGCTGCTTTATTCTCTGTCTGTTTCTCAGATCCACTGCTTGGCATTCATCGAAAGTATCGCGTAAAGAGGAGAGATGAAAAAAAGAACCTCGTAAGAAGGGGTTTACCATAGGAGCATGTGCTTAAGATGATTGACAGGTTGTGTTTGGTTCTGGCTGGGTGAAGTGGGTCTGAAACATCTTGATGATCTGGAGTTTGACACAGGAAGGAACATCCAAAAAACAAACAAACAAACACCCTAAAGACTACAGTACCCGGTTCTGAAGACATTTCCAAGAGAAATCTGCTGCTGAAAACATTTTTATACTGACTAAAGTTGAGGATTATGAACATACTGAGTTTGTAAAGAAAATCGTTTCATGGAGTGAACAGTTCTGATGACAGCGAAACACGTTTGTGTTAAAGAAGTCTCTTAATGTTGTGCAATACCAATATCTGGCGGTGGTGGAAGGTTTTAGTATTTGGGCTTCAACTGCCAATCAGAAACTTCACTGTTCCTTCATTCTCTGTGAAAGTCTTTGCCATGTTACTGTGTTCCATGTAGAGGTTCTTAACTGTTCTTGGGTAAGTAGTTCAGGTTCCTCTCACCCTCCTTCACGTAAGCTCTTCCTTTAGGTTCTTTAGTCTAACCACCAGTAACATTGTGTAGTATCCACTTAAGCGTTACTCTTTAAACCCTTATTTTTCTGTCTTGTTACGCTCTTCTGCACTGTAGTTGCTTTTATAATTGCGATGCCATTTTTTTCACCTGTCGACTTGGTCTTTAGTTTAGGATGCTATTAGAGTACTGTAATTGAAGAAAACAATGTCTACACCCTGAAAGCACATCTTTCAATGTAGGTGCTTTTTCGGGTGCGTGTCCCCCTTTAGCATTATCTGTGTGAGGAACTGCTTGGCCGCGGCTTGTTTTCGTTTTTATTTAACATAATTGTAAATTGTGTTGTTCATTTGCCAGATTCAGTCTGAAGTAGTTTTTTTAATTTAATTTTTTTTATTGAGAAGCAACAGTTTTGAGATGTTTGTGTGTGTAGAGCAAGCTTGGAATTAAGTTTGTTCAGAAAAGATGAGTCCATGTTTGTTTGCGTTGTTCATGAGTGTGTTTAGGATACATGCAGTGTTGTGCTGTTCATATTTTCATTACCTCGGTTGATCCAATGTGCACTGACTGTGAGTATGTTTAGACTAAACCCAATTATTAACCATGTACTGTACAGGGGTCTGTGCTAATATCTAAATCCACAGAGCCACACTGCTGAAGCTCTACCCCTCTCTCTGTCTGTCTCCCTCACTCACTCTCTCTCATATTGGGGGCGAGGGCTGTAGTGGCTGGCTGATGGTCTTAACTCAGATCGCTTTTGGAGGAAAATGCTGCTGTTCATTAATGATTCATGTTCTCACTTCGGTTCTCAACACACATAGTCTTGAGCTCAGGTTTCATATCACAGACTAGACTGTAAACCACACAGGGACTCTCGTCCTGGCCGGGCCTCCGCGGCCGATCCCAGGTGCTGTTTGTGAAAAGACTTCGTAGGACTGGTCGCGCTCTAGAAGCTTGAGACTGCAGTGCATGTTGGCCACCACTAAGTGGCAATACATACACAGGCGAACGGCGCACTAGTGGACTGTTCCTCAAGAATGTCCCCTCAAACGGATCCGCATGTGTATATTTGCTTTGGGATTTGCAGTTGCAGTACTTCAGGAGTTTGATTTTTACAAACCTTATTTAATTTGATCATAGGAGTATTGCGTGTTCTTCTATGTTTGTCAATGTGTTGTGACCAATTTTAGGATTTTTTCCCCTTTTTTAATGTTTTGTTTTAATTTCTTAAAGTTTTGTTGTCTGACCACTTTGCTGTTGTGTTAGTAGGAGATCTAGCAGTGTAGTGACATGAAGAGAAATGTCTGAGTCTGGTTTTCTTGTACTGACTGCCAACTACAGAGTGAAGAAGTTTCGATTAATGGTGAGATTTGCATTAGTCATGAGATCATAGAACTTAGACATTTTATGATGAAGCCGAATACTTGATATTGTGTTAATGACTATTATGACTATGGTAATATTGAGAACTTGTTTTAAAAGATGGTTGTTGATTGGTTTTGTTTTTTTGTTTGTTTTTTGTTTTATTTATTTTATTTTTTTGTCATTTCAATGATTTTTCCCCTGGACTTTTGTGTTTGCAACAAATACTTGAAATTTTTAAGAAAAATGGATGGCTTAGGGTGAAATAGTCAATAAAGAGACACTGGAGACAATGTGCCTCGTCAGATGAATGGTCAATAGGCCCTGTGCCATGTTTTCAGGATGGATCTTTTAAAGGTTTTTATTTTTTTATTATTTTTTTTTTATTTACTTTTTGGGTTGGGGGGGGTGCTGAGATAGGAGTCCATAGTCAAACCTTTTAACCTGGTGTTACAAACACTGAAGTTTATTCAGCAAAGCAGTCTGGAGGGTAATTATTAGGCCAATTCAGATCACCAATACTGCATTTAAATACAGACTTTTCTATGGAGTTGTTCCCTCTTTGCAGCTATAACAGCTTGCATTCTTATAGGCTTTTGACATGACTTTGCAGTTTCTATGGTGAATTTGTGCCTGTTCATTCCGTAGAGCATTTATGAGGTCAGGCGCTGATGTTGGATGAGAAGGTTTGGCTCACAGTCTTCGTTCCAGTTCTTCCCAAAGGTGTTGGATGGGGTTGAGGTCGGGGCTCTGTCCAGGCAAGTTCTTTCACACAACTTATTCAACCATGTCTTTATGGAGATTGCTTTGTGCACTGGGACACAGTCATGCTGGAATGGAGGTTCTTCCCCAAACTGTGTCCATAAAGTTGGAAGCATGGTGTGTCCAAAATGTCTTGTTATACTGAAGCAAGGAGCCCTGAAAAACAGGGTGTCCCTATACCTGTCCATATGGTGATTATAGTCCAAAAATTTGTGGACACCTGCTTATCCAACATTTCTGAAATCAAGGGTATACTTTTTTTTTTACCCTTTACTACATTTGGGAGGGTTTAAACGCTAGAAAATACCTGAGTTTAGAGTTCAGCCACAAGAGCATTAGTAAAAAAAGAGCTTTTGGTTGGAGCAGCTGTGTCAGCGTGGTAAAAGAAACTGAATTACCTTCTTAGTAGGTCCGAATACTGTTGGAAGTTTGAATGTCGTTTGAACAGTATATATTTAAAACACTCCAGAATAAAGACCATATTGTAAAAGTAATTGCTGCTTGTTGGCAACCTACGACTGACAGTCTTTATAAACAGCTTGTCAATGCAATCACAATTTAAAGGCACATTCTTGCTGATCACATAGAGTTTTGTGAAATGTTCTAATGGTGAAATTCAGTCTTTATTAGGTAACTCTTGACAAGGAAAGGCCTGTCAATATTCAGCCTTGTCAGGAATGAGCTTGCTCTCTCACTGTGGTCTGTGAGTGCCCTCAGTAACTTGTAAAATCTGACAATGTATCGGACACATTTTCACAAACTGGGAGCAAATCTAACTGATCCTGCTTGTGAATCACTGTGTTGAAAATTTAATGTGAATTAACATTTAATAGCAACAAATTTAGACTAAGTAGGTCATGTTTATGCAATAACCTCATTCGGTTAGTGCAATATAGTTACAGTTTGAGCAAAACATAACCCACTATGAACAAATGTGCAACACAATATCCATCTAAAGTAAATGCAGCCATTTCATATAGAATCTCTAGAAGGAAGGATTTCAGATCAAACAACTCTGCATGACTGCTTACATCCTTAAATTCTGTCATTTGAAGGGTATAAGCATGCAATAAAGTAAAAACAATTTACAGCTTGAAAAGCTTGATGCCCAAATGTACTCTGTGCACCTGCATGCTATGTATGTAAGGACAACATGTGCAATATTTAGGTGCAGGGAATCGCTGGAGGACAGTGAAGGTGTATCTGAGGTTTTGTTCACATCTTGTTTTGCAACATTAAATTGAAACGGCAGAGGCAGCACCTTCACTTACATACAGAACAGACCAGTGCTATATGAATAAAATGCATTATATAAATCAATTGAATGGAAGGAGTATGTGACCTCTCCAGCCACTGTGGCACCTGATGTACAGTGGTGTGAAAAACTATTTGCCCCCTTCCTGATTTCTTATTCTTTTGCATGTTTGTCACACAAAATGTTT
>JBBPDB010000028.1:7267610-7304029 GCA_037974465.1 Brachypetersius altus | reverse complement strand
ATATTCACCACCGTTTATCTATCCGATACTGCTATATTCACCACCGTTTATCTATCCGATACTGCTATATTCACCACAGTTTATATATTCCAATACTGCTATATTCACCACCGTTTATCTATCCGATACTGCTATATTCATCACATATTATCTACCAATTCCGCTATATTCACCACCATTTATCTATTCAATACTGCTGTATTCATCACATTTTATCTAAAACCTTTTGCTGTATTCACCACTCATTCACCTACCAGGGGTCGGCAGCCTTTAACACTCAAAGAGCCATTTAGACCCAGTTTCCACAAAAGAGAAAACAACAGGAGCCACAAATCCACAAATAAAGATAGCACAAAAGTAAAAAACAATATATGCAGTGTTATGTATAAAAACTGGGCCAGTGTTTTGCTTGTAAGATTTTATTTATTCAAAGAAAACATTTTGAACATTTAGACCTAGTATTTTAATGTTACAAGATCACAATAATCTTTCGAACTACAATTTTAAAAACATAAAAAAATACCCTTAACACCTACAGCGTCAATTGAATGGAGAGACCATTGACCGGAATCAAATTCGCTCACATACTTGACGATTCTGATTCTGACATGGTGACTGGTGTGGGACTCTGGGTCCAAAGTCCACTGGACACTTGCTGTGTTTGCTGGCTGAAGCTTGTGTGGATGTATACCAGTAGGCTGAATGACTAAACGCCCGAAAATACTGCAGCAGCGTCGCATCAGAAAGCAACTTGTGCGAAACTGGGCACTGCGTCAGTTGACGCACGCAGCCGTTATAGGCATAGCCGGTTAGCGGCCATTCTATTGTTTAAATTATTATTTCTTTTCCAAAGCCGCAACATGAGGATGAAAGAGCTGCTGCATGTGGCTCCAGAGCTGCGGGTTGCCGACCCCTGACCTACGCTATTCTGCTGTATTCACCACTCATTCACCTACACAATACTGCTGTATTCACCACTCATTCACCTACACAATACTGCTGTATTCACCACTCATCTATCCAGTACTGCTGTCTTCACCACCTTTTATCTACACAGTGGTGCTTTCATTAACAGTTCACTAAGCCAGTACTGTTATATTGACCAATTCTGCTATATTCATCACTCATTCACCTGTCCAATACTACTTTCTTCATCAACCATTTACCTACCCAGTTCTACTAATTCACCTATCCAGTATGGCTTTATTCATTAACTGTTATCTAACCAAATACTGGTGCATACATCAGCCATTGACCTACCCAGTGCTGCTGTCTTCTTCACCTTTTTTCTACACAGTTCTGCTATATTCATCACTCATTCACCTCCTCCGTACTACTATATTCATCACACTTACCTACCCAATACTGCTGTTTTCATCACTAATTCACCCAATCCATTCTGCTGTTTATCACTCCTTCATCTGCCCTATACCACAACATGTGGTTATCCCCCCTTCCTCTTATTGCTATGTTCATCACTTATTGACCAATGCAGTACTGCTGCATTTATCACTGCTTCACCCACCACACACTGCACTATTAACAGCCCATTTACCTGCCCCTACTACTTTGTTTCTTCTTCTTTCTTTCTTTCCTTCTTTCTTTCTAATTAAGTTTTCTGTCAGCAAGCAAATCTTCAGATAATTTTGGCCCTTGCACTCTGTCTCAGCCTCTGGCTGCCTGTTGCGAATGATGGACAGCATTGCTTTGCTTCATTAGTTTAATCACTGTAGTGTTTCTGATCTTACTAATGTTGATTGATCTAAAGTGCTGTGGATTCTCTATAGCCCTCTTAGTACTTCTGTTTGCCTCTAATGACCCTGTGTGCTCCCTCCACTGGCTCACTCGCTCACTGTAAGTTGTAGAATTGAATCACAGAGTGCAAAACTAATATCACAGATGCACTGCTTGGCCTTATGATTTTCGCTTTTCTCTGTCTGTTACTTACTGCTGTCTCTATCTCTCTCTCTCTTTTTCTCTTCCTTCTGTGCATCAGTACAAGCAGCAGCACACTCTGCTTCATAAAGTCAATGGAGCTCTCATGCTGGTCACTTTCTTCGTCTGTCGAGTTCTTCTCTTCCCCTACCTCTACTACGCCTATGGCATGTATGTGTTCTCTTTCTCTCTCTCTCTCTCTCTCTCGCTCTCTCTCCCTCACTCTCTCTCTCTCTCTTTCTCTCTTTATCTCTGTCTAACTCTCTCCCTCTATCTCTGTCTAACTCACTCTCCCTCTTTTTACATTAATTAATGAGCCATCTGGTGCAGGCAGGTGTAACCTAAGGCTTCAAGTATGGATTGTGACAATTATAATTTCCTATAGCTGATTTTGGGTCACTTTGAATTTTCAGCCTTTTTTAAACCCGAACCTCATACTGTGCGAATCTCACACTGAATGAACACGTGAAACACACTAGCACATTTACAGGACTTTCTTCTTGCCAAATTCACTCTGAAAATAACATTATTTTATCTTTAATGAGCCTAACTAGCATTTTAAATTTGTAAACGAAAAATACAAATTAAGCACTCCATCAAAAGTAAGAGATAACTGGCTATTCAGCACAATGAGTCATGCATAATTATGCTTTAAATTGAAATGCAGTGTGAGTGCACTTACAGTCTTAATTGCCGGCACCCTTGCTTTAGTTGGTTTAAAAAAAGAGGTCATGAAATAGACGGTTACTCACATTTTGATAGTACACCATTCAGACCTTTCATCCATTTTAGACACCTAAGAACAAAAGTACTTGCTTTTGTAGAGAATGCTCTGGACGTTCTGTCAACTTGCCTTTTGGATTCTCTTAATAAAAATTTGCACATGCAAAACTAGTAGTACTAAAAATATCTGTCACCTGCTCTGTGAAAACAAAGTTAATCCTTGCTTTGTTGTCCTGAGCCCTTCTAATTAATATGCATACACAAAGAGAATATTATTTTACACCATAATGAAGTCATTCTCCTTTATTGAACTAATTATGTTTGTTTTGAATGTGCTTCATCTTCAACAGTCAGCACCTGAATCTTTTGGAGGGATGCACATTTCTTTACATTTGGCCCTAACTATGTGATCAAATATAAATACATAATATATATCACAGTTACTAAAAAAAGTCAATAAATGACAGCAGTTTCAAAAAGTAATGCCATGTCTCTAATGAAGTGGTCTGGGCAGTTAGACTTTCAGTTCTGTTGTCTATGTTTACTGACAGAAATGAGCTAAAAATCAATTTCGCTAAAAAGAAACCGGAACTGGACACAGAAAATGATGATCACTGCACCTCTGTGTATGATCTTTAAGGCATTTAAGGTCTTAAAGTCCCAGTGTGCAAAACACTTTATTGGAGCACAAGATAACTGGTGTGTGTGTGTTTTTGTGTGTGGCAGGTACGCATCCATTCCTCTCTACATGGTGCCGCTCTCTGTCCCCTGGCATTGCAACTTGGGAGCGGCTCTACTCATGGCCCCGCAGGTCTACTGGTTCTCTCTGATCTGCAGGGGAGCTTTCCGCCTCTTCAGTGGGGCATCCCGCCACCACCAGCGCCCCCCACTCAGCAGCACAGACTCTGACCCAAAAACTCCCGTTCTGCCCCCCGCCAACGGCTACAGCCCCCGTGAGACAGAGAGAGAGCCCAGCTCGCACTGAAAACGAGAGAGGATAGAGGATGGGAGGAAAACAAGGGTTGTGTGTCTGGAAAGGGGCTGGTTTTAGGCCTCAGCCTAAAACTTGAGGCTGAGTACTAACATATTACAAGCAGTGGATGTCCCACTGCTCTTATTAGGTGTGGGAAGGGGTTAGGAGACAAGGGCAGAGAGAGAGAGAGAGAGATGGAAAAACTGTAAACATGATTGTCTCCATCCTTTCTTTTTTCCTCTGAGGAAAAATTCCAGGAGCATGTTCCTAAAGCCTGTGTCATACTCTTGTCAAAGCAAAACCCGCTGAGGCGGAGCAAAGTTCAGACCAAACGCAGATTGTATTCTTCATACCGAATATGAAATAGTCCATGATTGAATTTCATACGGCTGGGAGGAGGGAGAATGTTGTATATTGTACAGCCTCGCTCGCCCATCATTTGTACATGACCATTGCCATATTAACCACAAAAAAGGGGAAAGCCGCTGCAAACGTGGATAAAAAAGGGTTATGCCAGTATTCCAATCCGCTGCTCTCCACTGACCAAAACGGACTGAAGGGTGAGGAAAGATGAAGGATGGAGAGAGGGACCCTTCTCTTTTGTCTCTGTCTCTGTGTCCCTTCATTCGTTTCATCGTTTGATGGAAGGGATTGGCAAAGGGAACAGCTCTTGTCAGTGTGTACATAGACAATGTCACTGGTGTCAATTTTTCAGTTTTTTTTTTTATTTGAATATTTATTATTATTTATGTAGAATGCAATGTTCATTATTTATTTTACCTTCCTTATTTATTGGTTTCCACTAGATTATTTTACATGTAAGCTACCTTCTGCCTCTGATTTGCCACAATAGGAAGAAGAAAGATGAAGGAAAGTTGAGAAGGAGCCAAGAGAAATGAGGTTGCCAGTTTTGTAGAAGATACACAAAAGGTTTGATAGAGCACCCAAGGGAGCTGTGGGGGTTTTCTCTGAATGTCTATGCCCCATTACCTCAATTTTATTTTAGCCCTGCATTCAGGGCCTTAGACCCTAAAGTGTGCCAGCACCCAGATATGTGAGCTTTCACCTTGGTTAGAGGAACAGCTCGATCGAACATGCCAACTATGAATACTAGTGTTTCTGACTGATCTCCTCTTTTAAGACACAGGTGAGAGTATAGGTACCCTGTGGAGCTCCTGTAACCTTTTGCAGTGGTTATAGCCTGCAGATTGAATTTGAATGAAGTCTGATGGCACTATAAAGGTGAGAATGCACTTGGTGTTGGACACACTGCCCTTTAGCGTACACGCCACATGCTTTTGTTCACACACCAACATCAGTTAGACCATAAGCAGTATTATATAGGAATTAGAACAGTTCCTCTAACTTTACATGTACTCATTTGGCAGACGCTTTTGCTCAAAGCGACTTACAAGTGAAGCGTAAACATTTTCAGCGTGTGTGTGTGTTTATTTCAGGACCAGAAGTTAAAGGGGCTCTTCTCTGAGATGGGTGCTGTACTGGTCTCTGCATCACTGAGCTGGTATCAGACAATGCAATGCACTGAACAGGCTGAGAGGGCTTTTCCTGGATCAAAGTCCCATACTCCTTAATCGCTACTGTAGGTTTTTATCGAGGGAATAGTTTTACGTCTCTTATTTATTAGAACATTTTTTATTGACTCCATTCACAGAGTAAATGTGCTCCAAGGCGTCAATGTAGCTACTACAGCCACATGTTTAACGTTTTAACTCTCACAGTACTATGAGTAGATAGTTGTAAACTGGAGCATCAGCAGCACTGAATCTAAGGGAACCAAAAACCAAAACGGGGCCAGTATCCTTGAGCGCGCTCAGTAGGGCAAAGCCGTAGAAAGAGATTTCCTTTAATAAGAGCAGGTGCACTCTTTTGGAGCTTTATATAAGTTTTTATCAGCTCCGTAAAACTAAAACTTACAGGTATTTGTTAATACTCTGGAAATATTTAACAGCACCCTGCATCTTATTCGTCAGAGTAGACTCATATTATTCCTGGTATGCGATATTACATGTATTTTCAGGATGATATTTCTGATTCTAAGGTTAGGATTCAATTTGGGTTTTTTTTGTTGTTAAGCTAGGGCACACTCAGTACAGTCTGGTTTCGTACAGTCTTCTATATTTTATGAGTAAAACTGATTACAGTTGTATGCGTACCTTGTTTGAGCATCCTCGGTCAAAAGAAATGCTTTAGAAAATGAGCACACATCCTCTGCTGGTCACACATATATGAAGTGAAGTGAAAGTGACCATTTGTCATACGTGAACACACCACAGCACACAGTGTGAACAGCACGAAATTCTTCCTCTGCATTTAATATGGCAATTTATCTGCAATTTTAGTGCACACATTCTGTTTATTTACTTAGTTTAACATATTGTAATGTACTTAATCAATATGTAAAATTAAAGGACTAAACGTCATTAAAATAACTGTACATTAAAATGTGTAGAAATGTGTTAGGGATGTGAATTTATTGTCACTTTGACCAGGAGTGCCCAAACTTTGCTACATGACTGCATTTATTGCACAGACTGGTTTGGCTCAGATAAATAAAGACTCTAAAGTAGAGTTTTTTGGTGCCTGTCGAACAATATCCCTCTGATAAAACCAGTCCGTTGAGAGTAGGTGCATGCATAGCTTCCCCCACCCATTATACTGAGGATCCACCCAAATATACTTTCATATTCATACAGTGTAGCATTTTTGACAGTTACTCCTTCAGATTTGCACAAAAAAAGGTCAGATATAAACAACTTTGAATTTAATGTTATTGCAAACATGTTTTGATGGGCAGTGGCAGCCCAGTCTAAATTCTCGTTTGGCCGTGCCCTGCTGAGCGTGCTCCTGGCTGTAGCAAAAGTGTTGAACATGACAAGGGACCCTCTAGAGGGGAGACACAAGAGGTGTTAAACAAATGGAAGATAGCGACCTCTGTACGTTCTGACATTTTGTTGCAATGATATTTATTTTTTTGAGTAATTTATGTATTTATTATTTATTTGGAGAGGACTGAATGTACATAATGAATCCATCTGTAAATGTTCTGCTGAATGGGCATCTGTGGCTGCCTGGCTGAAGGCCCTACTGTAACTCTACTGTTCTCTCAGCTAAAATATACTCCACTGTCTCTTCCTGTACTCAGACACGTGTGTGTGTGTGTGTGTGTGTCTGTCTGTCTGTCTGTGTGTGTGTGTGTGTCTGTGTCTGTGTCTATGTGTTCGTGTGTGTGACCTCCTTTTGCTGACATAAAGGTACTTAGTCACTGTGTGTGTGTGTGTGTGTGTGTCTGTGTGTGTGTGAGAGAGAGAGAAAGAGATACTGCAAAGCAGTCACATGAAAAATTAATGTAGCTTAATTGCACGTATATACTGATCTCGATAAACGGCCTGACCTTAGTGCCTCTCGGAGCATTATTTAAGCATGACTCTACATCTGAGGTCATGAGGTTTTTTAAGGAAACCGCATAGATACAAAATCCTATTGGCTGCATTTCAGGGAGTTGGTTACAACACAAAGACTTTGCATACATTTACGTGCGTGTGTGTTGAAGGAAAAAAGCAAACCTGTGCCTATAGGGATGAAATGAGATTAAAATAAGACTTCATTCATGCCTCATTTTAATCTCATTGTGGTTTTAGGGGATGAGCTTTATGCTCAGCTTTGAATACACCGACCGAACTGCAGCCAACACGCTGGCATTTCTTGTCCTGCCACAAATCTGGTGTCTGAATGGCCCTTGCACTGTTAAATGTGTTGTGTGTTTTAACAACGGATCTCAAGCTGGTCCAGACGGTCCATTATTTGCCCAGCTTGCAACGCACACAGAGCAAAAATTTGAACTGTCTAAGGTACTTAAAAAGTGATTTAAGAACCACTGGGTCAGCTCATGAAGGGCTTAAACATCACGTGTTAATGACTGGTTAAACCAAGCAGGGAGTAAATGAAGTGTTCAGGCCCTCCAGTACACGCTTAAAAGCACCAAAAATCTACATAGAGTACAGTGCTGCCCTCTGGTGGTCATAGTTTGCCATTTTTTAAAATCATAACCATTAAATATGAACCATCTTCTGAGACTACAACGTAAAATGATAATAATCCAGCTTGAATGTAGCAGTGCTCACTTAGACCTAAAGATTGCTTTATTAAAACACATTTAAAACTCAAAAACCTGCAGTTATTCTAAGCAGCTTCAGAATACTGTAAAGTTATGTAGGGGTGTAAGCAGGAATTACATGGGAGTACTGTGATACTGCAATATAAAAAATGGGACAGTATGCATCATGGACATGTGACAATGCATCCTGGAGAGTAAGTAGTCTATTAATTATGATATTTAACATAACTGCACACAAGTCCAGCACATTTACGACACAACTCCCTCAAGCACATTCTAGCTTTAGTTTCATTTGTAAATAGTGAAAGACTAAATTGTCTGTTGTGAGTGGACTGTATCACTACACCCCTACTGTTCTGCCATGATCAACATCGTTATGTTTTGTCGTTATGTTGAAAGCTACCAACACACATGCAAACCTCAATGTCCAGAAAAACACAAAGGTTTAGGGTTTGTGGGAAAGCACCCTGTGGAGAGCAGCAAAGAAAACGAATCTCCCCTGGCTGTGCAGCCAAACCACACGATTTAACATTCCCTTCATAATAGCGACTGGAATTGCTTACTGTTGCAGTGCTCTTCATGTTTGTGTTCTGATGTTGTTTTTTCCAGCTTAAGTGATTGCATTGCACTGTTGGTTTTAAATTCCTTTAGTCTATAACTACCAGAAATTGGACTCATTAAACTGTTATTACAGTCAGTATTGCTTAAGCAACAGTTATGAAGCAAACATGAGGGGTTTTTTTATTTATGGATGAAGCAACAACCCCAGAAAGGGAAAACACCAGTGCACAGTGCTGTAGGGGTATTTAAGTTTTCTAGTACTCCTGAGAAAAGCATTCAATCTCAAGTATTAGAAAACTGGACCCCAGGCGCTCATTTAAGCCTTCAGTAAAAAGGCCTTCATTCAGTACGGCTCAGACATAAAAACTCTAGATTTGACCAGAGCTTATTTCCCACTGCAAGAGCTTTACTGCAAGGCCAACAGTAAATGGCAAAGGATCAGTATTAACAACTCTAAATGGTTATAAATCTGTTTTCCAGCTCTTGAGCCTGGAGTCCACCTGCATTGCGCAGGTTTGTGGTGTCCCTGCACCTGAGTCACAACAATGAAATTGCTCTAATGAGGTTTTATTTGGAAAATCTTTTAAGTGCCCAAACCTTCAGAAGTCCATAGAATATAGACACTAAAAAATGATGTAAGTCAATAAAGCCATAACTTTAATATTAATGGAAATGAGTGCAGTATTTCCGTCATCAATACAGTTAGCAAACCTGTAAGGCTCTCTAATGAATAGATATTTTTGTACAAAAAATAAAGATGAATGTGATCGTAGGACCTGCATATTAGAACTAATGATATAGTGGAGAAAAAGGCCAAATAAAGGGATACAAGATAGGCTTTTCTATATGAATAAGTTGAATTTGGGCCACCAATTAGAGCATTCTGTATGGAATGTTATTGTAATCAATATTAATGGTGATCAATTCTCCCACTGCAAAAATGATTTTTAAAATCAAAACAAATATGAATGGATGAGCAATTTCATATTTCTATTGAAAAAAATGGAAATGTGAAAAAAATAATCTATTATGCCCTAATAAATGCAGAAGGGTCATCACTTAGAAATGGATGCATCAAGACACATTGATGCAGGGCTAAACAGTAGACTAAGGCCACAAAAAAATTGTTTTTATTGATTCTCTTACATTCTTCAACTTGTTTTTTCATGATCACCACTTCAAAAGGTATGCAAGGATTAATTGTTATTGCAAACTAAAGAATGTAACTGGAATGGGTGTAGGATGTAACACCTTCCTTCCCACTGCCATTACACTCTAACTCCTCCAACACTCGCACAATAACGTGCAATCACCTACTGCTACCCAGATGTGCAATGTCTTACTAGGTGCTAAATCATCATCAATCATATTATTACGACCTGGCTTTGTGCACCAGGGCACACTTTAGGGAAGAACCAGGGCTTTGTGCACCAGGTTCTTCCCTAAAGTGTCCACAAACTTGGAAGCATTGTTGTCTAAAATGCGTTGGTATGTAGAAACATTATGACTACTCTTCAACCCATACCCTGAGAAATGGGTGTGTCCCGATACTTTTGTCCATAAGATGTGTGTATTAGTACTACTCAAAAAGTTTGTGGACACCTGCTTAGGCTTTTCTAAAGAAATCAAAGAGTATTTTTTAGTGAGGTTTGTCACCTTTGCCACAGTAACAGCCTTTACTCTACTGGGGAAGATTTACACTAGATATTGGGACATTTGGATTGGGTTTATTGAGTTCAGCAGTTGCTGCTTCAAAGTATTGCGGATTTTTCTGAGAACCACACTAATAATTGTTCACGGAAACTTCTGCGCTTTTGCGGAAATTGCAGATATTCTTGCATTGTGCCGGTTGTTTATGTTTGGCTGCGCGGGTTGCAAGGCAATCAGACACCTGAACAGAATGAGCCTTCCAAACAAACAACCAGCAAAGGCAATAGGTTTAAAAGTAGCCAATTTGAGAACATAATTTTATTTTTCCTTGCTGCTGATTGGCTGCTGCCCTGTGACGCATCTGTGGCAGCTGCAGTCCTGAATTTCCCCCATTTAGCTTCTGGAGTGGTCTCCTGTTGTTCGTTGTGTTCTTTGTGAAGCCCTGTATTTTTATTACTGTAAATTAAATGATTACTGTACTTACCCTGCTTATACCAAAGAAAACGACAGTGCATGCCAAAGAAAACGGCGTGCATGAATTACAGTACAGTCTATACAGGGATAACATCTGTATTTTACATTCTAGTACTGCGGGAGTTCAGTGTACCCTGTACAGTACGAATACGGGTTTACCTTTACATTTGTATTAAGCAGAGCATATTTAGGGGAATATTTAGGGTTTACATTTTAAAATAGGCATTTTTAGCCATGATAAATGCCGTAAATGTAAATGTAATTTTTTTTAACCACATCGGATCATCGCGATCAGTCCAGTTTTCCGATTCTGATTGTGGGTCTTGGGTGAGGCTCGTGTGTCCTGCAGGGGGCTCTGTATACCCAGGCGCGTGTTTTGGGTCTGGTGGGTCTGGAGGGTCTGGTGGTCCTCTGTTCCTCCGTCATATGGAGCCGGTCTGCGGCCACACCGCGATGGCTATGGGGCTGACGTCGAAAAAACCCTCGTCAAGGAACGTCGCAGTGGAACGCAAGAACCTCGTCACGGTCTGCAGGTGTGTTTTCTCATTAAAACATACAAAATAAAACGGCCAGCATGAACAAGAGCACGTCGCTGGCTATAAATAAACAATAAACAATCTAAATAAACAATACACGTTTTGACTTGACGCAGCTGTAGATTGGAGTGTATTTTTAATTTTCAGATACATATATATTTATAGTGGCTGCTAGGAAATGGCCACATCAGGGCGAGTTGTGTTGAAGTCAGCCCTAAAATTAGCTCTATAAAGTCTTCTCGTCCTGCTGGGGTAAAGTGGTTTACCCAAAAACAAATGCTGGGTTTCGAGACCCGACGGGAGTGTTTAGACCGCAAGAAAAAAGCATCACGCTTCTAAAAATAAAGACGAGCAGAGCTGAAGCTGAGCTTTTCACCTTCAGATGCTCTCCTCTCTGTGTGCAGTCCCGGTTCAGATGAGAAGGACGAACGTATATAACACAAGTGACGGTGTGCATGCTCTCCTTGAGACCTTTCTTTAATTCTGTGGAGTATGTAATGCATTTCTGACTCAATGCTCAAGCTGACCAAGCTTCTCGTGGTCCGGTCCACCTTAAATGGTGTGGCAGGTCTTATTTAAGGTGGAATGGAAACTTAAAAATGAGGAAACTGACTACAGACAGTGGAGATGCTGCAGAGGGTCTTAAGTTTGCCTGAGCAGCTAATACGAGCTTAGACGAGAAGACCATGCGGGCATTTTATTAGTTTGTATTATATGGTTTGTGAAAGGAGAGTCAGAAATAAAAAGGATGCTGAGTGGAGCCCCGGCCTGCCTCAGCAACATTGCGTCACAGCGTCCGTGTAGCGCCCCCTTGGGGCCTGTCCCGGTGCAAGAAACTGCGGATTAACACAGGGACTCCAGGGGGTGCCTTTAGTCTAATATCAGGTGCATGTAAAAAGACTATTCTAAAGTAATTTACGATCCAAGAGTCCTCCCCATAGACTAAGCATCATCTCTCATATATATGGCATGTATATGGCATACAAATTTGTATCTATCTATCGATCTATAGATCTATCTATCCATTTATATGTATATATGTATTTGTGTGTGTAAATACATAAGATACTTCAAATGCTCTCTCTCTCTCTCTCTCTCTCTCTCTCTCACACACACACACACACACACACACACACACACACACACACACACACACACACACACAAATAATGTTTTGGTCCTCCTTGTGTCACCAAAACAGCTCTGATTTGTCGAGGCATGGACTCCACGAAACCTCTGAAGGTGTGCTGCAGAATCTGCACTAATAGATTAACAGCAGATCCTCTAAGTCTTGTAAGTTGTAATGTGGATCCATGAATTGAATGGATTTGTCCAGCCTATTCCTCAAATGATAGATTGGGTTGAGATTTTGGGAAACTGGAGGCGAAGTTAACACCTTGAACTCCCTGTCATGTGTTTATATATATGGTGGCATGGGTTTCCTCCGGGGTCTCTGATTACCCCCACAGTCCAAAGACATGCATGTCAGGTGAATTGGGGTTTCTAGATTGACCATAGGTGTGAGTGTTTGAGTGGTTGGTGTGTGGGTGCCAGGTTAAGGATACCCAAGACCATAGGGAAGAGTAAGCGATTCTAGAAATGAGTGAGAATTATCTCTTAGTATTTGGGTGCCGTCAGGATGATTCAGGTTCAGCGTTTACAGTTTCTCTTGTAGAAAAGCTGTTTGTTTAAAAAGGATGTTTAAACTCATCTGTTTTGTGAAAAAGTGGTGGTGGAGTGCTAATTAACACTTCCTGAAGGGAAGTCTTTGATTTTCAGAAACTGCAGGTGCATGTGTTAAATAGGGGGAACACATAGTTTCTGAAGTAATTTAAGACCTGTAAATGTTACTGCATTTACCGCAGATGTTCTCGGAAATCCCTGGGTCTCGGGGGGGGCCAAGCTGAAAAAAATATTAGGCACTAATTAAGAAATGTGGGAGCGTGTGATGTAAACGTGTTTTCAGCTGTGAATGGGCAATTACCCTCGTCAAGCTCATTAATTTTATTTATAATCCATCAACTTGTGTGAGTGGTGAGACTTCTTTTTAAGGTCAAGACTACATAAGTGGAGAGAGAGTGAGAGAGACAGAGAAAGAGAGAGAGACAGAGAGAGAATGCTCACTGAGTGGGAATGGCACTTGGCTTCTGCAAAGGCCACTGTTGAGTTTCCCCAGATGGCTGTATACATGTCCATACATTGTGTGTGTGTGTGTGTTTCAGTTTACTGTCCAGTGCATGGTGCCAACATATGTGCTGGGTGACTCATGGCAGAGCCGCTTGAAAAACACACAACAGCTGATGCATTGTATATTTTTTACAGGCCATAGCTTGTTAAATCATGGTGTTTGTCATGTGTTGAGTGGGCATTGACTATAACATCCTGTTGATGATGGGGAGTCGTTAGCAATGGACTCTGTATGGTTACTGCATGGACAGAGAAGACGGTCACCCCGGAAGGTTCCGTTGTCCTGGCGTCATAGAAACAGCAGTCAAGGACATGATTGTTCCAGGAGAGACAAACGATTATGATATCATCCAAACACACCCTCTTTATGCATTAAAGGGCCTATATCCTACCTTTTTTCTTGTATTTGACTTTTCTTCTAAATTCAGCTTATGGCATTTTCCAAAGTATGTTCTGAGTGGCTGTCTTGGAATGCACCTCATTCAAAAAGCAGTATTCTAAAAATTCCTTACAGCTCAGGAATGAGTGAATGAGGCTGAACTGCTGTAGGCTGACATCAAACGTTGTGACATCATAACGATAATTTCAAAGCTGGCTCCCTTTGGTTTTTGAGTGAGGTTTCTATTAATAGGGTATTAATTTGGAATAAATGGTAAAGATTGAACATTAATTTTAAATAAAAAGTATTTAAACTTCTATTTTTAAAAAAATGAGGTTTTCCATGATATTGATCCTTCTATGCCGTGCTATAGTGATATAAAATCTGAGCACCATTACCAAGTGTTTTTGTTCAAATAACTACCTGCTTAAAATGAGTCAAACAGGTTTTTTTGGAAAGATCCTTTGACTTCTTGTGGTTTTGTAAGTAGCATTCAGAAGCATCCACATGTCTGTCTATGGTAAGCAACATTTTGCTGATGTAGCAGATACCTTTCATTGCAAAAAATTCTGGCAAATTTCTTTAAAGAGCCATCCACTGCAAGGGTCTTTAACAAACTGATGCCGATTTTTCTTTAAACAAGTATTAATTGTGCCAGTGAACACTTGTTACACCTTCTGTCCTAAGCATACGCATGTTTGTTATTTGATATACCTTTCATTTAGTTCCCTGTAGAACGTGCAGGCATGTTTTTTAATGTGGCTCCACAACCACAGATTTGTGAACAGGCAAAATTAAAGACTACTCGGGCAGCAGACAACATCAGCAACTGTTTATTAAACATGCACCACGGTCAGAACCATCAATTCCCAAAGTTCTAGCATCCAGGTGGCTGCAAAACACTGGTAAAACACACAACATGCTAACACAGCAAGAAGGGGGGAAAAAAGATTTCAAAAATGGGCTTTGGTAAGGACGAAGACATATTTGCTGACAAGAACACTGGCCAGTACATTTTCCTGACCATGTCAAGACAAGTGTAATCTAGGACTTCTTAATACAAGCTACATAAGACAAGAACGTGAAATGAGTGAGAAGGTTAAAACCTGAAATTTCATTAATAGGTGCTAGATAAGATATCTAGGACAATGAATGACTGTTATGTTTAAGACAAGCGTATAAATGAGCTAAGTCTTCCTTTACTGCTTAGTGTTTTTGAGGACTATAAGCTTTGCAAAGCTGAAACCTCCTGTGTGTCCCAGTCGCCAGACTGTGCTCTCCATCCTGAACTGGGCTGTCTGTTGATGAAATTGGTGCTTGTTTTGCGTTTGCGTACCTAATGGGATGGTTAGCAACCGTCTTCTGCAGCTCTGGGGAGAAGGTCCTCCATAAATTTGGCACCAAAGAAGAAAAGTTGTGAATTAATGTGTTCCCAGAGTGGCATTTTCTGACTGTGACTGCTAGTTGTGAGCAGCCCGGGTGGAGTAAAGACATTATTGGGCAGTACTGACACAAAAAAGGAACAGAAAATGAGGTGTTTCATTTCCTGTGAGCCCTCCAGTGGGCACTGTAGCGCTACTGGCAGCTGAGTTAAAGCCAGATGGGTTCAAATTGATTGTGTCATGAAAACTCTGGGCAGAGCATTCAAATAATTTAGACTAGGACGTGTGTAGGTATGTTTATAGTAGACTAATGGAAAGAGACAGGCATGGAGATAAGATGGAGTTTATGACTGTAAGAGACACAGTTGGTTCTCACTGCAAGCTAGAACTGTCCCCTTCACAAATCAGTGCTCATGTTTTTAGCATTAGTCACAGTGCAGTGTCCTTCCTACCATTCAGGCACACAATTTGTGTTTTACAGACATACAAACTTAACACAGTCACGTGGTTTACATTTACCTCAAAATATAACAGGAGTGGGAGGGACCATATATCATTGCTGTCAGATTGAAACTTTGAGGGGAAGGAAAAACTTTCTTTAACTTTCAATGTTAATGAAGCAAAATTTGACTCGTTTTGAACCATTTCTATGCTTCAGGTTATTATGAAGTTTGGACACAGTGTCAAGGTATTCTTCTGACAGCAACAATTTGTGAGTTTATGTTTTCAGGGACTGGAATCCACATCAGTGTTCACCAGCATATTCTAAAGATCTATGTATGTTCGAAGCCAAATGTGTAAAAATGTCTGGGATCAGGTTTTGGCTTTCATATCCCAATCTTATATGGAGCTGATCCGCCTGAGGAGCTTCACTGTTGGGGTCTCAGTTGGAGTGGTGTAAACACACTGATGAAGGACTCAGGTACAGTAACTGTGACAAGTAACAATACAGTGATCGTCATAGGGCGATCCTAAGGGGCTTCACATGTAAATAAAAGGAGAACAGGGCATGATGACGTCCATTCCAGATCAAAGTTGAGAGGTCAGAGATCCAGCAGTTCTGATGAAAGTCTCTGGGTAAGTCTCGGTATGTTCGAGAGCATGACGCGGCCTCCCTTAGAAGGTCCACAACTCTCTGAGCCTTAAAAAAAAACAAACAAAAAAACCCAAAAACAACTTCCACTAAACTCAGTAATTTTTGGTTGAACCAATAACCCACAGTAGTTTGTCTGTTTCGTCGTGCTGGCAGTGATTTTAAGCTGGTTAAAAAGCTATGGGCTGCTGTGGAGACTTTTGACAGAAGTGCAGGCCCTTGAAATGCTAATCATTTGTATTAAAATTTGTGTGGCAGATGCTGAGAGAAGTTGATGGCCGCAGCATGTTCAACCTAAAGAAAATAAAATGTGAGCATTAATATTCTATGGATATTTTTTGCCTTTCAAATTCCTACTTTTCTTCATTTTAGCTTCCCACAATGAGGGAGAATGTTGGGTGGAGGTTAAGAGGAAGAAATTATATGCATGAGCAACTGTGAATTAGTGCTGAATAGCTAAGAAGGTTTGGAATATTTCTATGTGTCTGGAGCTGAACTCGCAAAGAGTCTCTGCAACAGCACGTAACTGAAGCTGCTGAGGAAAAAGACATGAAGCTCTTTTCTTCCTTACCTCTAAACAGACAGCAAAAAGTGTCTACTGACAGATATATCCTGCATTTGTCTTCAGGCATTATTGATTAAGACACTTTTTTGAGTGTTCACCAGGATAAATTTATTTTGGTCCCTTGTGTTCACCAGGATAGATTTATTTTGGTCCCTTGTGTTCACCAGGATAGATTTATTTTGGTTTGAATTCTGTCCTTGATATGATTCTGTGGTTATTTGAATGCAGTGACATTAGATAATTTTCATGTAGTGTCATTTAATGTGGAAAAAAGTGGAGTCAATCCATACCTGTCTCTTTTTTATGGAAGAATCTGTAACTACTTCACTACAATTTACATTCTTAAATACCCCACCCTATATCCTTCCTTACTCTCTGCACTACTCTGCCTACTACCGATGGCACAGATACACCATGCTCTCAGCTGGTGAGTGTGAACTTCCATCAAAACAACACTGTATGTATCTCTTGAGTCAGCCATCATCAACCCTCAGAATCACATACATCTGCCGTATACTCAACACATACTTTAGCCATTTATACCTCATACAAAATGTCAAACAGTAAAGTGTCAAATAGTAAAGTGTCCTGAGGACATCCACTCTGAGTACTGTGCTTAGGGTGTATTTGCTTGGGGTGTATTTTCGAGGGACCTGGTCTGGGACAATCTTGGTTTGTAATGTTGGTGAATTGGAGGAACATTTTTAAATACTGATCCTAGGTCTTGAGCTTCAAGAGTGAAGACACCATCTGGGAGACAAGGAGGGAGGGAGGAGAAAGAAGAGTTTTAGTGACTAATAAAGATGCTGATGAAGGTAGTCGAACATCAGGGAAAGAATGGGATGATTAGCTAGGAAGTGAACTAACAGAATCGATTGAAATATGACCTTTGACTTGCAGAGACATGTCTAGACTGAGAATGTGCACGTTTATGCTATTAGAGGCTAAACGACAAACTCGTGAAATGTGCCATGCCTCTGAGGCAGTAAAAAAAAAAAGAAAAAGATAGACAGACTTGCCTCAGAGCGTATTAAAATCCCATAAACCTGCCCTCCTGAGGGAGTGTTTCAAAGAGCCATAGCATGGCTTTCCTTGGGCTCGCTGCCAAGGTGGGCGAGAACAGAAGCACAAAAGCCATTTGTTAAGGGGCTGTACATTTGTTTTTCAGTGTCAAATCGTACCAAGGGCATCTTGCTGCCACATTCGCAAATTAGCATTTCGGGCATGCCAACTCTTCTTCCAACTTACTTGAGAAAGGCAGCAATTTAGCTTTGCATTTGCCCACTCTAGCTTGGAGCCCTACGTATTTACGCCTCTGCCATTTACATGGGTTTGTGTTGAGGAATAAAGGACTCCTTGCTTTGAAAATCTATTGTCACTGTGGAAGAACCCAGTTGATAGAGATATATGCACTCTCAACATTTGGACTTTCCCCTTTTTCAAAGGCTTTCGACATTTATCATATAACTCACAAAGTAGGATGGCTTAGCCTCATTTAATTTTAAAATGCTGCCTAAATCATGCTTGGTAAAGCAGGTAGACAGTGATATTTAGAACACTTATTATTTCAAAAAGCATTTGATTCATTGACATTGTAGAGCAAAAACCTTACAAATGAGAGGCATCTCATGCCATCATTTCAGTATGAAGTTGCTCTGCAGTTACACATCTGTTACTGTTGCAAAACCCATCAGCACCAAACTTTAACAAATAAGTAATTAATCATTAAGAACAATTTAAACATTGCTGTATTTATATTTAACTGCCAAGAAGACCTGGTTCGCTGCATCTGTAATTAGATTGACAGTGAAAGGAAGAACGTCAGCTGTTGCATTGGAAAACACCTCAGCGAGACTCTCAGTTCACTAACCTGCTTCCAGGACTTAATCCAGAGGAATTCATCGAACAGAAAAAAAGTTGACGTCAAATTCATTCCCAAAGTTTCCCAAATAAATAAATGAAACAAAACTTGGTTTGTTGATGCCCAAAAGTATCCCCTCAGAATTCCACTGCGATGGTGCCATGTTTCTTTGACAGTTTCAGGTTTGTTTGTTTTTTTTCATGCTGGAGAAACCCCTCAACTCCCAACCCTAGTACCCATCACCCTTCCCATAGACCCTTTCACAGACAATTTGAACTTCCAATTAAAGAGTCTTTCTCTTGGGCAAAAATGCCTTTCGGAAAGAGGTGGTCTTGGTGCCCCTGCTGAAAGAGGCACCACCCAAGGAGATCTTGGTCTTGCCACTGGTGACGGTGGAGGAGCCTAAAGTTGTGGTGCTCTTCCCACGAGAGATGGAGGAGTTGCCCATCAGGATCTTGGTCTTGCCCCTCTTGATGGACGTGCTTCCCAGGTTGAGGGCCGTCCTGCCCTCCGTTATGCTGGTGTTACCCATGGTGGAGGAGAACCAACTTCAGGTGGAGGACAAATAGGGGGTCTCCACCAGCAGCCAGCCTGGAAGGTGTTGATCACGTTGGGGCTGAATCTTGTCTCCTTTCCCTCGGGGAGGTTTTTTTCTTCCTGATTTCACAGGATGAGGATGTAATGGCTCATCACATTCCCTGGCAGCATACCCCAGCGTTCGCAGACAGTGCCTGCCTGGATGTTACAAGATCCGTGTAACAAGTTCTGGGATGGGACCAGAATGCTTAGCGTGTTCAGTGCAACCCCCATGCAGCAGCATAAAGCCCCTTGTTGAGCAGGACGACGTGGGCTCCACAGGGCCACATACCTCCCCTGTGTGCCGTGAATGGACAGAGGCTGCCGTAGGAGGCCGCAGCACTATCTGGGGGCCGGGGGGACAGTAGATGTCATTGTCCAGTTGCTAAGGCGAGGCCGTAGAACACACTGAAGGACACATTGTTGAGAGGGTACAATCGGTGGTGACATCACTAAGTTCCTTAGCATTGTTTACCCGTGGAACTGCTCCAGTGGTATCTTGGTGGATACTGTACATAGGTGCTACTAAAAGTGTGATTGCACAAATAGCGTAGGATATTGTATGTTTGGTTTAATCCGTGTGATCTTCTTTAACGTTGCAAGAGGACACCAACAACATTGAAATATTTTTGAATTCTTAGTCACAAAATATTCCAGTCTTTTATATTTGTACACAGCAAGCTCCACTTAGCTTTTATCTTCAGTTACTGAGATGAGAACAGATTTGTTTGACTACCAAAATGAACAATGAAACCTATTACAAAGCTTGTGTTCATGTTGAGGTACAATTTATTAACAGGAATTATTAGTTATCCTAGCTAGAATAAGCAGTCAGCTTGTTGCATTAGGATATATACTGTATGTCTTTACTACATGTGTTGGTCATGTCATCTAAGTGTCTGTGCCGTCGACTTATATGACAAGACCTCCTGAAAAACAGAATCTTGTATCATTGGTTGTCTTGGGACACATGGCCTCGTGGGTGTGTACACATTACAGCATACCAGCTGGTTCATACTGAAGTCCTGCCAACATACTGACAGCTCTTGCTTTCAATTTTCAACACAGTCATGACATTAGAATAATTCCCATAATCATCACACATCTGAATATATTTCCTTTAAATCAGCTTAGACTTATCAATCATATTCCAACACAGGAACAAAAATTTCATACAAGATTCCAGGCTGATTAAAGGTACCGTAAATTGTGACACTAGAATTCAAATCTAAGACATGCAGCACACTTGCATCTCACAGAGCAACTGACCTGCTTGAGCATTCTTTATCCCAAAGTCTGCTTGTCGTGTGTATATACTTGTGTTCATGTTTATGTATTTCAGTCAGAGATGAAAATCCCAGTAGAGGTTCCATTGAGTTTCTTTGCCTCTTTTGAGGAGCGTTTTTATTACAGTTACTGACTTCTTCCCTTGACTTAAAGTGGCCTTACTTAAGGAGCTAGTGGTCTCTCCGTGTGTAACCGTGGTTGTACCCACCGCAAATGCAGTTTCTCCCCTCCTCAGTTTGGTCTTGCTCCTCGAGATGGTGGTCCTTCCCCATGAGATGGCGTTCTTGCTTCTTAGCAGTTTGGTTTTCCCTTTCGTGAAAGAGGTCTTTCTCATTAAGATGGATGCTATGCCTGCAGATCTCCGTGAGTCCCTTCCTGATTTTTCTTGCTGTGTTTCTTTTGTCTCGTTCTCATCTGATGTCTCTCTTGCTTTCGTTGTTTTCTTTTTACTCCTCATTCCGAAGATTGTGGTGCTCTTTCCCATCTAAGTAGTTCGGCGCTTGGGCATTAGGGCCTTGCGGAAGGAGGTGGTGGTTTTGCCCCGGCTGAAACTGGCTCTGCCCAGAGAGATGGTGGTCTTGCCTCTCGTAATGGTGGAGTCCCCCATGGATGTGGTAGTGACTCCGCGGGTGATCGAAGACTTGCCCATGGTGATGGATGTCTTGCCCCGGGCTATAGAGGAGCCACCCACAGACAGGGCTGTCTTCCCTTCAGTAATGCTGGTGTTCCCCATGAAGGCATGAAGGGTGTCACCTCTGGAAAATTCTGCCAGTCTTCTGAATTTTGGTTGTGTGGGTTAGAGCAGTCTCTGCATGCCAGAGTCCTGCAGGTTGGCTGGTGCAGGAAAGCCTTGCAGGGTTGGGGGAGATCCACGGCGGTAAAACTGTACCCGTTCAGAGAGCAGCCCTAAATAGATCAGGCGACTACTCGTAGTGTGAGTGGGTGGAGAGAAAGAGTGTGTGGGTGTTTGTGTTTAGGGTATTCTGTCATTTCTGTGAAGCTGATCTTAAAAAAAAAAAGCAGACACAGAGGTTGGAATGGAACCCAGGCAAACGGACAAAGGTCGTCACGCCGACAGTAGCATTGCCCCACAAGGACTCTGATTGTGATTGCCGCTGTGGTAATAGGGAAGGACATCTGAAGAGGCACATTGTGTAGCACACAGGACAATTGGGGGTGACCTCAGTGGCCTACTGTGGCACCACTCCCAAAAGCTGCCGGCCCTTCAGAATGGAGAACTGAGAGTGTGTGTGCGCGTGTGAGAGGTCACTCTGGTACGGTGATTCTCTGGAAATTCTGTCGAAATATAAATGCTTTTTTATGTGTCTGTTTCAGATTTTCAGTAAAGACCTTATTGGAGAAGTACACAGCTGAACCCATCGATGACTCATCTGAAGAGTTTGTTAACTTTGCTGCTATTTTGGAGCACATTCTCAGTCATCGCTTCAAGGGTAAGATCATTAACTCTCTTACGTGAAAGTAACTGTTAATCAAAACATATTAGTACTGAGCTATAATACGTTTTTTGTTGTGTTGGGTCAGGTCCAGGGGGCTGGTTCAGTTCAGATGGACAAAGAAGTTTCTGGGACTACGTGCGCCTGGCCTGCAGTAAAGTTCACAACAACTGCATCAGCAGCATTGAGAACATTGAAAACATCAGCACCTCCCGAGCCAAGGCAAGAGTCATGTCTCCTCTGTTCTAAACACTTTCTCTCCCCTCCTGACTGCAGCTTCCTATTCAGCGCCCTGAGGAATCAACAGAAATTCTGCCACTCGCTGTGTAAATATGTCATTTTATGCTTTCATCTGGTCCACTGTGGAATAACCATGGTGCTGCATTTAAGAACACTCCTTCGCTTTTCTCTGGCTACTTTTCTTGTTCAGTCTTGGCTATATGTCAGTTGTCCATTTTCTCTGATGGTCTGTCCTCCTGTTTTCTGTAGGGCCGGGCATGGATTCGCATGGCTCTAATGGAGAAGCGTCTATCAGAATATATTGCCACAGCCTTAAGAGATACTCGGACCACCAGGTTAGAAGGGCCTTGCATTGTTTATGTCTGTTCAGACCCTACATGAAAGAAACTACAGAACAAACAACCTCTCACGAACCTTGAGAATGTTAAGTAGTACTACAAAGCAAAATAGTGTAGCACTGTTGGGTGAAATACTTGTGGGAAATATGTTGTTTTTTAGGCCTAGATCACTTTGGCTAGCAATGTGAACACAACTTTGTGTGTGTGTGTGTGTGTGTGTGTGTGTGTGTGTGTGTGTGTGTGTGTGTGTGTGTGTGTGTGTTTCTGGTCTGCAGGAGGTTTTACGATGATGGTGCCATAATGCTTAGAGAGGAAGCTACAGTCCTGACAGGGATGCTGATTGGACTCAGTGCTATTGACTTCAGGTGAGAACGTCTGTAGAAAGTGATTTACTGCGAGAGACCAACTTTACAGTGTGCATCTACGACTGCCTAGTGATTAACACGTCACTCTGCCAAGCTGTGATTCGAAATACTTTAACACCATAGCTGTGAACTACAGAGACACAGTGAACATTTTAATGATCTTGTCTCCTGTATTTCTCTCTTTCTCGCTCTCTCTTTCTCTCAGTTTCTGTTTGAAGGGAGAGGTATTGGATGGAAAGACGCCGGCTGTGATTGATTACACACCGTACCTGAAATTTACCCAGAGGTGAGAGATATCATTTCAAATGAAGGATGTCTTCCCCTTCATGCGAGAGTCTGGCCTGTATCAAACCTGACCTCAAAGTCTGAGTACTGATAGTGTTTGTATATTTATTCTGTCATTATGAGTATCTAAGTGATGCTGTTGCTATGCTTGCTCTGTAGCTATGACTACCTGAGTGATGAGGAGGACCGGCACAGTGTGGACAGCAGTGCGAGTGAGGACAGTGTGGCTGAGCACCCGTACATTCCCCTGGTCACTGATGAGGAGAGCTGGAGTACCAAGTGCCGCAAGATGGAGCAGAGGTTCAAGATAGTCTATGCTCAGAAGGTGAACACACAAAATATATCCCTGGGGGGTGAGGGGTGGCAGACAACCAGTCAATCTGGTGTGGCCACCATTTTGCCTCATACAGTTTCTGTCGCATAGAGTTGAACAGGTTGTTGATTGTGGGCTGTGGAAAGTTGGTCCACTCCTCTTCAATAGCCTCTTCAAGTTGCTGAATATTGGCAGGAACTGGAACACGCTGTCGTAAACGCCAATCCAGAGCATCTCAAACATGCTCAATGGGTGACATGTCTGGAATTGTGGAATTGTGTACAGAACCCTGCAATATGGGGGCTGTGCATTATCATGAGGTGATGGTCGTGGATGAATGGCAAAACAATGGGCCTCAGGATCTCGTCACAGTATCTCTGTGCATTAAAAATGCCATCAATAAAATTCAGCTGTGTTCATTGTCCATAACATACGCCTGCCCATACCATAACCCCACCGCCACCATGCGCCACTCCATCCACAACGTTGACGTCAGCAAACCGCTCAGCCATCTGCCCTGAACAGTATAAACCGGGACTCATCCGTGAACAGAACGCCTCTCCAATGTGCCAGACGCCATCAAATGTGAGCATTGGCCCACTCAAGTCGGTTACGACGACGATCTGCAGTCAAGTCCAAACCCCGATGAGGACAAAAAGCATGCAGATGAGCTTCCCTGAGACGGTTTCTGACAGTTTGTGCAGAAATTCTTTGGTTATGCAACCTGATTGTTTCTGCAGCTGTCCGGGTGGCTGGTCTCAGACGATCACGGCGGTGAACATGCTGGATGTGGAGGTCCTGGGCTGGTGTGGTTACACGTGGTCTGCAGTTGTGAGGCCGGTTGGATGTACTGCTAAATTCTCTGAAATGCCTTTGGAGACGGCTTATGGTAGAGAAATGAACATTCATTTCAACAGCTCTGGTAAACATTCCTGCAGTCAGCATGCTGTGTGATCAAACTGCACATTTCACCTGTGATGGAAAACAAAAGTGTTGCATTTATATATGTATATGTATATGTGTGTGTGTGTGTGTGTGTGTGTGTATGTGTGTGTGTGTCTTATAAAATGTGTGTATTTTATTTGTGATTCTAATTAGGGTTATCTGGAAGAGTTGGTGCGGTTGCGAGAGTCACAGCTAAAGAATGTGGAGACAGAAAATAAGAGACTAAATGCTAAACTGGAGGATCTGCAGATCCAGAGCCAACAAGAAAAGAAAGAGCTGGAGGCCATTATACTTGAACTACAGGCACAACTGTACGTACACAATCAAAATATGTGTTTATGTACATATTAATAATGCACTATAAACACTGGCC
The DNA here is from genome assembly GCA_037974465.1 of Brachypetersius altus. NCBI lineage: Eukaryota > Metazoa > Chordata > Actinopteri > Characiformes > Alestidae > Brachypetersius > Brachypetersius altus. The sequence goes on along the minus strand of JBBPDB010000028.1, from coordinate 7,279,399 downwards.
CATTGCTGATCCATGTTTGGAGATATATATATAAACATGGATCAGCAATGAGTCAGTTTAAGATGTTTATAATAAAATAGGCTCCAGAACCCACCTGGTTAGGATAAGCAGCTCAGATAATGGCCAGATAGATAATTATGCGTGACACATTTTGATTTGATTTATGATATTTATATGGGCAATCATTTATTTTTCCATTATTTTTTATTAGGTTCAAGTGCCAGTTTGGGACAAAAATGTTAATTATATCATTATGACTTATTATGGCTAATAGAAAGTACTGGAAAGGTTTTATGTGTCCATTTAGGCCGCATAACTAAACTTTTTAAACTTTTTAAAGGGCTAATAAAAGTAATAATGCTTAGTGTTAAATCTAAATCAACCCCCCTCCCAACTCAGTTATATCTATAGCTATACCCTTCGCTCTTACACCCTCCCTCAACAAAAATGTTCAGAACTCACTGTGTGACGATCATTCTCTCAGCTATGTAGTTAATACATGCATATAATTAATACATAAACATGCAGTCCCACATACAGAAAGACATGCAGTGCCATAAACATTACAATAATAACACCATTACTCTCTGTGGAATGCATCTTATGCATGCCATTTTCTACCCCCACATTCACGAGATTCTCTCTCTCTCTCTCTCTCTCTCTCTCTCTCTCTCTCTCTCTCTCTCTCACACACACTCTCTCTCATTTCTCACACATCTTTTTTCTGTTCTGTTGGGCTCCTGTGTACTGCAGGACTGGTGTCATTCCATGTGAATCTGCCCATTTGCCAAAAGACCAATCAGTCACATTAGTCAATCGGTGGCCATCAACACGGACTGCCAATAACCAAGGAGATGTAAAACTATTTCGCCGGTAAGTATGTGGAATCGGAGAGTGCAAATACACAAAATGCATTTGTCTGAATATTTTGTAGAATTTACAGAATATATGTTGTAGGAGTCGGCTTTACATACTTTACACTTTATACAAGAAATAGTAGCATTAGAAATATTAATACCACTTAGATTGAATCGACTTTTTCAAAATATTGTTGTCACAAATAGATTGTCACAAATGATACACGTTTTGAAATTGAAGTTATGAATAATTTCCTTTTTTTTGTGTTCATTCATTTGTTTAGGAGAAGTTTTCACAGTTTGACCTTTTCTAGTGACATCAATCTGAATTCAAAAGATTCCCTTAAGAAGGAGGAAAAGCAGAATGGAGAGACTGCCTGGTGCTCGGCGGGTAAACGCACACAAAGACACACGCGCACATACACACACACACACACACGCACACACACGCACACACACGCACACACACACACACACACACATATTTATATTCTGGCCTACAGAGACCCAGTTTGTTGTAATAAACTATCAGCTGTATCACTGGCTGAACTCTGAGTGGGTGATGGATTGCAGGTCTTCCAGTTACACTGTGGGTGAAAACACGTGTTTCTAAATATGATGTTGTTGTTTTCTTCTTTTTTTTCTTTCCTTTCTTTTCCCAGCCAAAGACACCACTCCGTCTATGCTGGGCCTGTGTGGTTCTCTGGCCTCTTCCCCCAGCAGCAAGTCTCTGGCCAGCCTCAAATCCAACGAGTATTTGGTCAACATCAGCACAGAGCCCAGTCCTGCTCTGTCCCCTAGCTAGAGGGGTCAGAGTTCAGCCTAACAAGTGAAAAGAAACATGACCCCTACCCTCTTTTCAACTTTCTTCACCCCCATTCAGACTCATCAGGATCATTCATCATTAGGAAAGAGCCTAACTGCTCTGGTCAGGGATGCCTTTCTCAGTCGTTACTGAGAAAGTATTGAATTTTAGCGTGAACGGTGTTGTTATCCTCTTCCATCTCTAGTGAATTTATAGTAATTCCATATAATCTCCCTTCATCTCTTCCATCCTCCACTTGTCAGAATGATCATATGATGAGAGATAAGAGGCGAGAATGAATTTGTGCTTGTTTGCCTGCATGAGAACTGATGAGAATTCCATCTAGAATGACTGTAAATGTCTTCACCTGATGTGCTTGTGCCACCTACATTTATGCCTGGCATTGTGTGTGTGTGTGTGTGTGTGTGTGGGCAGCAGCAAATGTAAAATTAAAACGTAGACCTTCTAATGGCTCTCCTATGTTTGTAAAGCTTTGGTTGCTTGATGAGTTGTGCTGCTTTATTTGTATATAATACACCGATCAGCCATGACATCAAAACTGCCTAATGTTCCAAAGGTCCCCCAGGCACCAAGACATTAGCAGCGGATCCTGCAGTTCTGAATGTTGCGAGGAGGGGGCCTCCATAGTTCAGACTAGTTTGTCCAGCACATCCTCGCTGCTCAATCTGACTCAGATCTGGAGAGTCTGGAGACCAGAAAAACACCTTGAACTCTTGGTCATGTTCCTCATCCCGTTCCTGAACTATTATTGCAGTGTGGTCTGCAATTGTGTTTAAGTAAATAGTAAGTATCAAAGTAATATCCACATTAATGTCAGAATTTCCCAGTGGAACATTTCGGTAATCAGGGGTCAGCATGGGCACTCTGAACGTTCTGTAACTTTGCAGCCCCATATACAGAAAGCGGTCATACATGACATCTTTATATCATAGTCAGGATTAAGTTTTTCAGCAATTTTAACTACTGCTCTTCTTTGGGATTGGAACAAATGGGACAGCCTTTGCTCCCCACATGCATCAGTGAGCCTTGGGCACCCATGACCCTGTCTCCGGTTTACCTTTTGTCCTTCCATGCATAACTTTTGTTGGTTCTGACCACTTCGTTTAGGGAACAAGACCTGTCATTTTGGAGATGCTCACACCAACTTAACTAGTGGTCACAATCTGAACTAAGTTGTAGATTAAGTTGCCCGTTTCTCCTCTTTCAAAACACACTAAGAACCAAGAGTGTTCAATCACTACCTAGTATATCCCATCCTTTCACAGAGGCCACTGTTACAAGATAATCTGTATTATTCATTTCACTAGTCAGTGGTTTTAATGTTTAATGGCTGATTGGTGTATTTGGTGCTTAATTTTTTGGGGGAGTAAAATTATCCTTCTTTTGGTTATCTCAGTTCATATTTGTGTGCATCTGATTTTACTTATAAATCACTGAAATTGATGTGTGTGGAAGGTTTTTATTTTCTAAAATAATAGATCAGATGTTAACTTTTAGACGAGATTGAAATATGTGAACTGACTGGGTGAATTTGTACGAACTATTGGGTCCTATTACCTTGAGGGAAGGGACCTCTGGTGGACTGTCCTGGTTATTGACATCAAGCAGTACATATTGTCTTATTTTTGTGCAGAAAAATAAGAAAGCAAGAAAGCAAGTCGCAACGTGATGTAAAATGAATCATGTTTTGAAGACATTTCATTTTTTATAAGAATAAAAATACAAAACAACAAGTAACCACTAAGAACATAACGCCATAATTGTCAATTATCTTTCTATGTAAACCCTGCCTTCACTTGTACACGCTAGGAGGAAAGAAAGATGCAATATTAATGTGTGACCTTAAAAGGATTTTAGAAAGATCTCCACTAATCCATAATCAAGTTTTAAACTCCGAATATGAGTGTTAGTCGTGTGGGCGGGGAAAGCTGCAGGGTAACACCCACCAGAAACGATCGATACTTGTAGCGTCCAATAGGATATAAGTAGTATCTCGCAGCAGCCAATCAGATTTAGAGCATGTGCTTTGACACGCCCTCGCCAGCACGAGTATGTAGACTGTTGTCAGATAGTGAAGAAACTGGCAGGAGACCAACAATGTAGAGGAGCTCCACAAAACTTTAACATGTTCAGCCCAGGCTCCACTAAAAGGTCGGTGCGTTATTGTTTGGGTTGCTTACGGAGAGGTATTCCGTAAGAAAAAGCCACAGTGTTTTCATTTTTTAAAGTCTTTTCTTTTAAAAAAAACTTTTGGGGGAATAATTATCTTCACAAAAGAAATTAGCTGGCTGCTAGCAAGTGAGCTAGCATAAACAAACCAGATATCTCTTTGTATGGAGGCATCGAGAGAACTTCAGTAGCTGAGGTCTTGAGACACATATCTGGAAACGTGGGAGATTCTCAGACTTTGTAAAGGGCCAAAACAAGAAAGAAGCGTGCTTTTGGGGGCATGTCGTGCTGGAGTGGAAAGGCCCGGGGGGGCAACCAGGGTCTTCAGCCTCTCAGAGCCACTGTTCCCTTTCAGCTCTACAACAAAACCCCACCACGTTGCTGCAGAGATGCACTGTCAGGTATGGGTATGGCTAGACCTATTTAACTTTTTTCAAAACCAGCAAATTAACATGTTACAACAACATAAAAATATAATTTTCCATGAAAACATTCCATTTCTATAATCTCATGTGACACAGTGGCTTGTTCTAGACAAAGCTATTTTTTTGGTTGAAATGCACAGTTTTCATAGCATTTTTCCATTTTAGTTAACTTTCCTGAGGAAAATAGGGTCACAGTAGTCTTCCTGTATGTGCACTCACTTTGTGTAAAAAAGAAACAAAAAGGAGTACATGCTATTGAATAAGCTGCAGGAACAGAGCAATTCCCATATCACATTTTGTTGACACATTATTTTAGACAAGAGTCATGCAAGGCTGATGCAGAAAGAGATTTCCCACTATGGCACCTTATTTGGGTGTAGTATTATACATGTTTTGCTTTTACATGCAGCTTGGACCCAATCAATAACTTTCCAGGCTTGGGATGAGCAGTTAGTGCTGTTTGAGGTCTCAGGATTGAGGATTGCTGGTTTTAGGTGTAATCCAGAACATGTTGATTAGTTTTTTATTCCTTATTCCTTACCATTATTCATGCATTTATTTTCACTGCATTTGTACAGTGTACAAAATATACATATAAAATATAGAAGTATAACATGCATATTAATTAAGGATGAATACATTGGCATGGGAAAGAAGGAAGGCATTGTGTGTATCTGAATTGTGATTTTAAGATCAACAGCAACAATGCAGCATTAGGTATGCCACTAGTCCAACCATGTCGATAAAGTGCAGTTAAGGTTGCCGCTTTGCATAGTTATGTTGTATGATGTACGATTTTACCTTCATGGGCCTTCTTTTTTGTTTAACTCAAGGCTACTAACAGCATGTGGCTTGGTTTCTCCACTAAGGCTTTTAGGCCCTGATATGGGCCTCTGGTTTTGTGGAAAGCTATTATGACTAGAAAACATCAATTGTTTTCTTTTGCATGAGAAGGGTTTTAAAATCTAAGAACAGTCTGGACAAGTAATCACACAGACTAGGTCCCCAATAAAGAATAAAGTGATTTTTCTGTGTTGATTCATTGTTAACAGTGCAGTTCAGTCTAAAATTAGGCTTCAGCTATGTTTGATTCTTAGTTTAGGATACTTGGGCTCAGTTATTTGGTTGTGAGACGGTCAAAATTGTATAGAAGCATTGTGTTTATGGACCAGGCTTTTGAAAAGTGTTTGATTCATTGGTCCCATCAAATTTTCCATCAGGTGAGAAGCAGTGTACATTAGCACGTCTGGCTGTTGGGTTTCTGCTCTGTTCATGGCTGAGCAGTGTGTGTAACTCAAGTCCATGTGCCAGAGCGTGTTTATTTTAGTAGCCAGCTTTCTGTGCTCATGGGGAATGGAGCTGTTGGGGGGTGGGGTGCGGATAAGTTGAGCAGGGCAGAACAGTGAACCAGGTTTTTGCAGTGTTTTGCAACCTACTCGACACCACATGCTTGAGGTTTAACATCTGCTGGTGAGGCCGGAGCTCTAAGCGCGTTTTCAGCAGTACAATGAATGAGGCCATGGTGTGACACCAAAGGCTGGTGGTGGTATGGTGGATGCTAAATATCAAAGTGGCAGAGAAGAGCTGGGTCTTTCTGGGTCAAATCACTGGGCCTAAACAGCACCTGTATGAGAAACTAGAGACAGTGTGTGGTACAAAGTCATGCCAAAATTGGGAGTTTCTAGAACTCCAAAAATCTACATTTGTAACAGCCAGTCAGTGACAGATGGCTGCGGGGAATAAAGATGGTTGATTATTCATGACTTTTCTTAACTGTAACAGACACTGTATGCTAGTAACCAGACCAGGGTCCATATTTACCAGCTATCTCAAGAACACTGATCTAAGATCACGTCTCATCACTTCCGTGGACTATGCTGACCTAAGCTCAGCATTCTTACTTTCAGACATTTGATGAACATGAGTTTCAAAACCTAAATGTGTGCGTTAGAAACGTTAAATGTTAAATGTTGCTTCAAGATTTCCGATTTGTAAGCACTGTCTCAAACAGCACTGTCTACTTTCTGATGCGTTGGCTCCAAATATGTGGGGTGTTTATTTTATTTGCCATTGAGCTAACTATATAACAATGAATCACACCAGAGACTCTACATAAAAGCAGAATTGAAAGTATGCAAAGCAATACAAGAAAGTGTGTTTGTTGTCGGAACAAACCTGGAATATGCATTTTTATATTTTTCAAGCTTTTAACATAATTTTTAAAGTATCAGCAGTCATTCACACTGTCAAAGTTTTTCGACGAATGGACCAATAAAAATGGTCCAAAATATGTTGAATAAAATCTTGTAACATTAACCTACATTGAACATAGTTATTTTCCTTCTCGTGTAAGGTTACTTGAAAAGGTTTTGTCCAAACACCAACAACATTACAGGTATCTAAGGATATATTCAATTTATATTGTGTTGGCATACAATATGTTCCGGTTTTTAAAATAGGAAAATCCCAATAGTCTGCATTACATTTACCACATACTTTTTAAAATAGTTATTCTGTAATGTTTCTCCAGTTGAGTGCAAAACAAAGGCTCGTCCTCCAAAGCCGACCCTGCGACGGACTCTTTCTCTGGACACGCTGGTGGGGCCATACCTGCAGGGCCACTGGCCCAAACAGCCAGAGAGTCAGAACGTAACCTGTGTCAACGACAAAGCCACACAGGTAACCTATCCGCTTTTACTACGCAAAACAGTTTGCTACACACACAAAAGGTGTTAAGCCAAAGTGTTGATTTGATCTTTAGAGAGTACTGCTGAGTGGGCCTGATGATGTTTTGGATGATGTCGGGACCATTCATAATATCTGTGAAATGTAAAATTTACGTATCTTAAATCTGTTAATTTATAAAACAAGAAGCCTTGTTATAAAGCAAACATATTCTTCTGGGGGTTCAGGGTTGATCTTGAAGAAATTTTAGAGAAAGCTCAGCTATGAGGTGCAGCCATGTTGTTCTTTCTAAATGGCTTCCACATGGGCTTGAAGGGCTTGCACAGAAAAGACTGGCGGATTTCTGCTCTGTGAAGTTAACAAAATGTCTAAGAACCCCCCTGCTGGGATGCGGTCACTAGTATTTTTATGGTCTTTTTCTGATGGACAGACTTCTGTGGTTTTGTGGTTTCTTTTTTTTTTTTTTTTTTTTTTTAAAACCAGTTATGTCTTCAGTACACTAAGTACTGATATGTGGGTTTTTATTGTCTAGAAAAGAAGGGTGAAGAAATTTAGGTCTTCTATCACAAACGCACAAACTAATGAGACCTTTTGCAGAGATGGCCGTTTACAGTGTTGTTTACAATGGGCTAGAATATAGGCTTGTTGTACTTAAATCAAAGTTAAACTTGCACAAACATAATGTGCCTTTTTGTTTTCTTCAGGGTTCAGACTATTATCCGGACCTAAAGTTTGATTTGCTGGGCTTGATATTTTTAAGAGGCTTACATTTAGACCTAATATATTTAATTCAAAGATAGTAACAGGCTACTAAAGTCATATAAAAGCTACTGCAGAGTGGCCACAAAACACAGCTTTACCACGTGGGATAAACATCATCGTTTTCCATTCTGTTATTTATCTCGTTATGTAGTTTAAGATGAGTCAATGAGGGAATAAAGCAAAGGGTGAGTAGCATTTGTTTTGTAAGAAAAATCCCTTAAACCTTTTTAATTATGTTGCGCCTTTATCAAACCCAAGGTCACTCTGAACATTGAGCAGAAAAACAAATTCTCAATAATTATCAGTATTGAATAAACTCAAACATATTTTGATATTTTTGTCCCACTCATTTATCATGGGAATACTTCACAATATTTTTCACACAACATATGTTGCATTGTTTTCATGCATCATTTCACATTCTATGATGCACTAAATCCAGTTAACCAGTTAACCAGAACAAACTGGGCTCTCTCTGTAATAAAATATACTGCTGGTCAGTGTTGAAGTATTGCTATCCACTATATGCACAGAAAAGCTACATGCACAATAATGATAGTTATATTGCCTACGTGTGAAGTTCTTCTATCCACACTTGCGTCATCTTCAACATGCCCGTTAACTCGGGTCTATTGTAGTGTCTGTGCTGTTGAAACACACGCTGCCCCCCGTGAACAGGGGTTTGTTCAAGCTTGCAGTGCCGCTCAGCAGGCTACTGGTGACTGGCCAACCAGAAAAGGAAGGTTTTGTTTATCTTGACCTTCATGGTCTTCGCTTAGCCTCAAGGCACTCATGTATACATACATATATACACGCTCACTTGGAGTGCTTCACCAACCCACGCATTCAAACTGCCTTTTCATATTCCCATGATCTTTTACACCACCGATGTTATGATGAATGAACTTAACTGCTTTCTCACCCTGAACTCAATTCCTAACTCCACCCAGACACTGCACACAAATGACTGCGCACACATAAAACCAGTGCAGCAGAAGATCTAAAGAGCACTTCTCAGTTCTATTGTATTGACTCTCAAACCCCCACACCCTTAAAAACCCTGTCATCCTTTTTTTGGGGCCTCTGAAACTTTACCCCGGTCATCTAGATCTGCTTCCGGACCCAGATACTGCTGGTCTGTTTATAGACACTGATCCCATGATCAGTGTCCTTATTTTATTAAGGCCTGGCTCAGGGGTTTGGCTGGATGCAGAAAAAAGGTTTAAATATAAACTCGGTGTTACACTGGCATGGTGTCGGAGACATGACATTCCTCCACATGTCCCACCTCCGGATCCCCTCCAGATCCACTTTTGAGGACAGTTTGCAACCTTGCTCTCTCATGATGCAGCCCTAGAGGGGGTGACCCCTTTCTTGCGTGTTAAATTTCTATGCTGATGGCTGCATGTCTTGAGCTCCTCAAGAAGCAATGCAAGAATGTCCTGTGACAAGACGCTGAAACCAGAGGGAGAAAGACAAGATCCATGCTGTGTTTTGTACAGTGAGGACCCCCCCATGCTGAGAGGTTGTCTGGGTTGAGGCTACGGCTGCAGAACCCTTTGAGAGGAAACAGTGATCAGCAAACTGTCTGGGGTTAAGTGTTTGGCCGAATCTGATCTAAAGGAGAAGGCCACCTGTTGGGAAGTTTCCTGGTTCGGAAGGAGAAGATCTAACTATCATCTTCATATTTACTGACACACACACATTCACACAGAGGAAGTGTGATGCAGCTGTAGCAGAGTCACGCTCATGTCGGTGCAGCTAAACGGTCGCAACGCTAAAGGCTCGGTGTTTTTCTGACAGACCCTCAGCCACTTCCTCCCAGAGTGTCATCCGGGGTCTGCGGCTACAAACCGAAGGCACGGGGGGTGTCTCATGGCGGTATGGATATGCATGTGTGTGACAATAGATAAAATCGAGAGCGTAGGATAAAATAATGCATCTCCAAACAGTTAACTATGACCAAATGTTGACCAACTATTATGTGAGCATAGATCATGTAAATATGGAAACAAAAAAAGGAGCCAGTTGTGTTTTTATCAGTCGTTCCTTTTTTATAATTTTTTCTCCTATTTCTTCTTAAATGCACATGATTCATTCTAAATCTCTGTAGAATACAGTGTAGTTTGGTATTATGCCTAATCCTCTAGGTAATCAACCATATACAAACATTAATATCCATGCATCCCTCCCTATTGATGGATTCAGCTATTTTAAGCTGGCCCCGTTGCTAGTAGATGCCCAGTTAGTGTAATCCTCAGAAACCATAACCTAGTGCACGCTGAAAGGGTGTAAGGCCCCGAACATTAGGGTTTGGAGTGGAGGAAGTGCGAAAAAGCTTAGGGATCTTCGGGATGCCCTGGAGTGCTGTTTGTGATCCACAGCCAATCCAAGATCACTGCCTGTCCTCACTCGTGGTTGAATACAGTCACTCTTGCATTCTCACAAGAGTGGAAGCCATTACTGCAGCTGAGTGGGAATAAATTCCCTAGTAGCCCTCTTGATTTCAGAAGAAGTGTTGAACGATTGTGTATGTGGACATTCAGAAACATCGTTTATTTTCTTTTTCGGTCTTCCGTTAAGTATGTGATCCTCTCGACCAAACGTTCATTTTCATAGTCTTTTTAAAATGTAACACTCCTGTACATGTGTTTTGTCCACGCTAACTTGTTCACAAACCTGAGAAAAGCTAAGTATCATGCTAAATACAATGTATAGTAAAACCCTGAAGTATGTATTTGGCATTTCAGCCATCACATGTTGCTATTAAGAGGTTTGCCTGCAGAAATGGGACAGAGGGTGCAGATGAGTACAAAGTGCAATATTTTTCAGTCATGCTAGTCTAAGCACATCTGTTTGTGTGAGTGTTTCACAGGTGTTAATAGCAGGTGTGTTGCATGCTTTTCGTGACACATTCAAATGCAGTCTCTGGGGTGAGGAAACCTCTTTCAGTTCCATCCAAAACGAGGTCACAACCTCTTCAGTCAATGAGCTACACCTCTTTTAGTAAAATGATGTGGAACCTGCTGCAGGCCTTCTCATGAACTGGTGCATTGTAGTAGATCCACAATGATAAACCGAGCTGGCAGGAATAGACATGCTGTGCCGTAACTTGTTCAGCAAGTAATTGAACTGAAACTGGTAGTTGTGTTTCATTAAGAAACACAGAACTCAAAAACCAAGCATTATTTGGTTGTGTATATGAGGAGGAGAAGCACTTTCTCTAAGTCATGTCAGTGTGATTCATGTTTTAAATGGGCTTTTGGAAATTTTACTTGATCCACAGTTAAACTGGCTCACTTAAAAAATGTGTTCATTAAAAGTAAAGTGAACGTTATGTTGCTGCACTACTGTTAGTAACAACTGTGTAGTTGTGTAACATGTATTAAAATGGATTAACAGACCTTTGTTTTTCTTGTTTCCTTTGTCTATTTTTCTCTTTTTCTTTATTCCTCTTTCTTTCTCTCTTTCTTTCTCTCTTCCTCTTCCTATCACGTTCTTTCTTCTCATAGACCCCAAGTTCCTGGACTGAGGAGACTCGGGGCAGAAGAGGGGGAGTGGGGCACAAGCGCTCGGCATCATGGGGTAGCGCTGAGCATCTGAGAGAAGTCAGTGCTTCTCGGCTTATGCCAGAACATATTCAGAAACGTCAAGCTTATTATTGTGTGTTCAGAATACAGAGAATTCAGATGTAGTAAAATATGTTTATTACACTGACACACTCCTACAGACAGGGGATCAAATACTGTTACTGCATATACAAAAAGATACACATGGTACAACATAGAACAATGGAGTGAAGTGGAAAGTGGAAAGTGGAATTACTAACTTAAATAGATTTACCAAGGTATCCAAGGTACATGGATGTAAGGAAATACCACAGTACATCCAAGAAAAGACACAAGTAGTAAATCTAGTGACTATCAATTAGAGCCCGACCGATATATCGGTGTATATATATATATATATATATATATATATATATTGGCCGATATATCGGATTTTAAAACCGACAAATATTTGTATCGGTATCGGCCTTCAAAATCCTTTATCGGTCGGGCTCTA
>JBBPDB010000028.1:7243927-7254973 GCA_037974465.1 Brachypetersius altus | reverse complement strand
ACTTACTAAAGGACACATACGAAACTTAAACCAACCAAACTCAAAGTGTCCAGGACACTTACTGAACAGGCACGTTTTGCATTGTGTGATGAAGTTCTTGCCTTGATTGCATTTGAAAACAATGAGCTGGCTGAGAAATGACCAAGGATTTCCTTCACTGCACTGACAACACGTGCACCAAAGCAGACAACTGCCTTCAGTTTGGGCCACAGCCATGGTTTAAAAGCCACTGAGATCATGGTTGTTTTTATTTTATTTTACACACACCTACAGTTTAATGTCCACTTTGGCTTATATAATTCTGTAAATGTTAAGACCTTACCCTCTCAAAAAACAATGATGGAAGATATATATATATATATATATATATATATATATATATATTGTGGCAAGGGGAGGCGGAGCACCCTCACAGACCCAGGACTGAGCATGTGACTCCTCCCTGACTCTTTAAAAACAGGGGCTCTCCAGTAGAGAGAGAGAAGGAGTCTAGAGGAGAATGGAAAGAGACTAGAAAGAAAGGTAAGGGAGAAACAAACACGCACTAAAAGAATCAGGCAAGAAAAGACTGGCTAAGGAAAGGGTGGCGAGAACGAGAAGGAAAGAGAGAAGGAAGAGCCTGTGCTTCATTTCAGCCCGAAAGGGTGATGGTTTGTTAGTGGTTTTCTTAGAGCTGTAATGTCTTTAAGTTAAATAACGTCTCTGCTGAGCACAAGCTCCAGTGTCTGTGTGCTTCTGGGTGTGTGTTTGGGCCTTCCAGCCTGTTGGTGATGGGCCTTCCCCAGGTCATCGGTCACATGTGGTAGTAGCCTGGTGGGCAAAACCCTTCCTTGTGAACTTGATGACCACAAAGGTGCAGGCTCCGACCCCCACTTTCTACCATTGTGTCCTTGAGCAAAACACTTAACCCTCAGTGTCTCCAGGGGAACAGTCCCTGTAACTAATGATTGTAAGTCACTCTGGATAAGAGCATCAGCCAAATGCTCTCTTAACCCCTACCTATATTCACATGGGAACATATATATGTGCAAAGGTGTATACGTGTATGTTATACATGTATGTATGTTTTGTTTACAGGAATATTCCTCCAACTTAAAAAAAGACATATTAGATATTTTGGAGATTTTTTAACATTGCAGGAACATGTAAAGTAGGGTAACATTCCCACAATCAAAATGAAATGTTAAGTGAACCGATTAGAAACTATAAGTTGTAACCTCTTAGACATAATTTGATTTACAATAAGTGGCACCAATTTTGTGTTTTAAAAATAGCCCTGTGGAAGTTCCCTAACTGTTAAGATAAGTCGCAGTCTAACCAGATTTGAGTCATCTGTTAGAAATGGAAACAGTGGCAGCACTGTGGCCAATAGCAATGTGCCAAAGAATTTCATGATGAAATGAACAGAAAACAGAAATGGTCCAAAATAACTTAGAAATCTTGATTCCTTATTTTGCACTGAAAGTCCCCTTGTGCAAATGGTTAAAAGGCTTGTGTTACTGCTGTTCTAAAGATCAAAGTTCTCCTTGTCTTGGGCGAGTCATTGACGCGAGACTTCTTTCATTTTCCAAAAAATGAACTTTAGTGATCAAAAACCACAGTACAAATAAACAATTTACAGTTTCTTTCTATCAAGTCAAAAAATGTCTGTAGTCACGGTCAAAAACTGTTGTGCCATTCATCACGTGCACCTCTATGTCCATTTATGGCACGTGACATAAGTCTGCTGTACATCCAAATAACAATATTAAACTGACATTCAATCGGACAAATTAACAATCGTTTCTTTAAATATTAAACACCACTTTATCTTAACTATACTATGGCTCTAACAGTTTGTGAAATAGAAATTAGTGTTGGGTTAAAGGTGTTTGTTTGATTGAGTTTTGAATGGAAGACCTGATCGTATATTAGGGCTCAACTAATTCTGATTCTAACATATTATTTCAAAACATTAACATTTACCAGACGCTTTCATCCAAAGCGACTTCCATTCCCCAACTACAGGGGCCAGTCTCCCTGGAGTCCCCTGGGGCTAAGGGTCTTGCTCAGGGACCCAGTGGTGGTGTGCTGAAGGTAGGAATCGAACCCATGACCTCTTGGTCCAGAGGCAACTATCCTACCCACTAGACCACCACCACCCCAAAACCTCAGTACTAGTATTTTGCAATAAATGTGTTTTATTTACTTAGCTTTTAACGTTTATAGCTGAACTAAAAGCCCAGGTTTAACAGTCACGGTCAACCACTGGAAAGGTCACTATGCTAGAAAAGACAAGGTGTTCTTGTTTTATTTAGCTTTAACACTGTTCAAATTTCCATCTGGCTTGATTTTTATTACATACATTGCAAATTAAAATCTTAAACTAGAAATCAATGTCACCTAGTGGCTGCAAACAGTATATTGTTTTAGTGTGAATATTGCATGTGATTTCTCATTACTCAAATCTCACAATAGTACATGGGACATGGAGAGGGTACATGGAGATAGTACATGTAGAGGGCAATTGAGAAGTGCATCTGATAAATTGGCCAGTGAATGCGGGCACAGAGTTGTTGTATCTAATAAACGAGTAACTCAGCGCATCTTCTTTCATCAAATAGTGCTCCATGCTGTTTTTTGGTTGCAAACGAGCAGCAGTTATAGCGGAATAAAACATGTGGTGGCAGAAGTAGTTGCGGTCAAGACTGTATTATTCCTGCTTTACGGGACAGCAGGGAATTGGTAATGTCCCATTATGAGTCTGGAGGGAGCAGTAATGGTGGATGTAAGGAGAAAAGATGGGCTTTTGGAGCTGTTGTAGGAGAAAATGGTCTTTGACCTAACTCAGGCTTGATGGTAATGAGCCCCAACACACAGAACGACTAGAACCAGACCGGCTTTAAATCTCCAGTGACAGGAGCCAGAAGTAGGAATCCCTGCAAGTTGTTACCTTGTTTACTAATTAGCTCCTGTTTAGAAGAACACAGTCACAGATCCCTTAATTGCTGATTAATTTTTTAATTGTCTTATTTGTCTACATGGAGAGTCACAGTAAGGATGCCGGGGCCATGGGGTTAATTGTAAGTGCAATAAATTAACAGGTAAAAAATCATTAAACCACCCTAAGATGAGTCTATATTTATAGAAGCAGGTCAGTAAGTCCCTTGACCCTACTAACCTTGGGTCCATGAGTCATTCAGCACACCAACTACTCAGTCAGCTTCCCAGCTGTAATGCAAACAGAAAATTCCCGAGAGACTATAGAACACATCTTCAATTTCCTAGTTTCCTGCTTCCAAAGAGTATTCAGAACAAAATGCCCCTTGTCTGAAAGTGGGAGGACATGTCCTCAGCGTCCAGATCATAAATGATGCCTATTTATGTTTAGCATTTGGAAAGTTAAATAAATGCTTGGACATTCAAGGTAAGGATTTCATTCTACTGAGCAGGTGTTTTGTGGTACATTTACCTGAAAATGCTCATTCAACATTCATTTTGGAACATTACAAAAACATTCTGGCCAAAATTAGACCCTCAGGCAATTTTTATGTGAAAAACGACAAACCATAATGAGTTTGGAATTGAATGACTTAATCTTTCAATCATTAAGTTTTTACTCTGGTGCTGTAGAACATGTCCTGACTCATCATCCCCTGGTTTGGGAACAGATTTGTGCAGGACGTTAAAGGACTGCAAAGAGAGATCTGGACAGGATCAGCTCTACTGTCTCTGCAGGATGTTTATACCAGGAGATGCAGGATCTTCAGTGACTCATCTCACGCAGTAACTCTGTTTGACCTGCTGAAATCAGGCAAACGCTTCACGAGTATTATTTACAAATCAGAGAGGCTCAGAAGAAGCTTCTATCTTCAGACCATAAGACGATTCACCAAGACACGACACCACAACTCCATTAAAACACAGACTGTATGTAACCCACTGTATGTAACCCAACTCACTGTATGTAACCTGTCGTCTGTTACTTATAAACAGTAACTAAGGGACTTCACTGTATAGTACATACTCTTTTCTATACATGTAAATGTTTACACTTATTATTACACTTGTTTATTTGAATCGATTTTTCAGCATGTATTTATTACTCAATTCTAGCCTTTACATTCCTCTTCAATTAATTGTTACTGTATTGGACAGTTTCACAGATGTTTCAGGGCCACATTTTACCACATGTATGTGACAAAAAATGAATCTTGAATCTTGAGGAATCTTGAAGATCATAATTAAACAGAATAATTGTGAGCAGGGGCGTTGGAAGTATTTTAAAGTGGGAGGGGGGCATGGGACATTGTTGGGGGGACTGGATTAGAGGGGTGGGGTGTGGGCGGGGTGATAGCTGTAGGGTAGTGGTTTCGGAGAGCAGCGGGGTGGGGGCGTTATAGCTGTAGCGTAGTGTTTGGGCGCGGGCGCTACACGCTGCACATCTCCTGTGTTACCAATTCATACAAATTGCTGGGTGGATAAGTTGGGGAGCATGAAACGAATAATCCCCCCATATATATATATGGTTCCGGCGTCCGTGACTGTGGGGTCCGAAGTTTTCATTCCTGTTATCAGAAACTATGAAGTTGCTGCATAACAAGTAATATAACGGAGTCTGCATTTCCAAAAGTGACCACTGGGGGACAGTAATGTGTGCGTGTTCGTGTGTGTGTCAGGTGCTGCCAGTGAAGTGCCTGTCTGTAAGCAGTTGACCTGTGCTGCTGTGGAGAGTGAGGGTGAGCAGACTGGTCCTGACCCACGAGTTCCCCAGGCATGAGGCCTCTCCCGGCCCTGAGAAGGACAGCCTGGGGTCTGGGGGGATGGATCAGAATCCATCTGTCGCTGTGGAGAAGCCGGGAGGTGAGGGTGTAGGTGGGGTGGGGAGTGTGGGACAGGTGTTCCACCTCCACCAGCTGCCATCAGCACAACAGCTGGCCTGCTGCACTGCTCCTCCTCTGTCCTTCCACCTTCTTCTTCTTCTTCTTCTTCTTCTTCTTCTTCTTCTTCTTCTTCTTCTTCTTCTCCTTTGTTGCATTTTCCATCTGCTTTAAATAAACCCATATATTTTTTGTTTCATATCTTTTTATCTTCACCATGACCCTGACCCTTACCCTGACCATCACCATACCATCATCATCATCATCATCATCATCATCATCATCATCATCATCATCATCACCATCACCATCACTATCATAATCACCATCTTCTTTTTCTCCTTTTTCCTGTTTTCCTTGCTCCCTCTGTTCCTAGTTACTGCATTTGTCCTGCTTTTTTATTCCTGAAACTGGAATTTGGTGCTCACAGTTAGAGGCAGGAGGACAGTGTGTGTAGGTAAAGGCGTAAAGATTCTGAAGAACACGGGCCGTAGAGGGCGCTCTCACACAGGCCCACCACCTCTGTGGGCTCACTCCCTGGCGGGGCTTGGCATTGGGGCCTGGTGGCAAGACCTGGCGACGCGTGGCTGCGAGGTGTGTGTGTGTGTGTGATTAGTATTCAAGCGGCTCTGCACACGAATCAAATCGCAAGGTCTTTACCCAGCAGCCGCCTCCACACTTTCAACACTGGAAACAAGCCAGAACCATGACTCTGACTGGAAAATGTTTACACACTAGTGTGTGTGTGTGTGTGTGTGTGTGTGTGTGTGTGTGTGTGTGTGTGTGTGAGAGAAAACGTAAAAAAGAGAGAGAGAGAAAGAGAGAGGAAAAGAGAAAGGGGGGTGAGAAAGAGAACGAGAGAGAAACTGAATGAGAGAGAACAAAAGAAAGTAAGAGAAAGAGAGGATAGAGAAACGGAAGCCAGAAAGCCAGAGATGGAGAAACGGAAGGAGAAAGAGGAGAGAGGGAGAAACAGAGCAAGAGAGAGGGATGCAGACCAAGAGAGGAAGAGAGAAAGAGCAGGACAAAGTGATGGAGAGAAAAAAGGAGGAAGAGAACAAGAAAGAGAAAGAAGGGGCAAGAGAGGCATAAAGAGAGACGGGGCACGAAGATAAGACTTGACGAGAGAGAGGGTGAAAGAAAGGAGAGCATGAGAAAGAGACAGAGGGGGAGATAGATTAAAGAAGAGAGAGAGTGACAGTAAGAGCGAGACAGAGAGAGAGAGAGACAGAAAGGAGAGCAGGAGAAAGAGACAGAAGGGGAGAGAGGGATGGGGACAGAAGGATGAAAGAAGAGAGACAGTAAGGACTAGACAGAGAGAGAGAGAGACAGAAAGGAGAGTGTGAGAAAGAGACAGAAGGGGAGAGAGAGATGGGGCGAAGGATGAAAGAGGGATGAAAGAAGAGAGACAGTAAGGATTAGACAGAGAGAGAGAGAGAGAGCATTAGTGATTCCAGTGAGTGGATAGTTTCCATTTAGTTGCAAATTGATACAAAGGCTAGAAGGGAATTTAAAGAACAGGTAGTCATCCGTGCCTGATTAGTCATCGTGTAGCCAATTATCAATTACAGTCTTGCGTTATGTTGCACATACTACATTCTGCATAGACCTCGGCATGTCCCTTTTTTTTTAGAAAATAGAAATGTAATGGAATTGTAACCGGTGTGGGCTGGTTGCATTAGAGGAGCGTATAATGATGAGAAAGCCTTAGGGTAATTCATTCAGGCTTGAAACTCTAGAAGTGTAGTTGGCTGTAATGAGTCTACACACTGCTCGCGCTTGTGTTCAAAAGACACAGTTAAGTGAAACCTTATCACAAGAGCCGACAACTCATTAAGCCACAATCCTGAGGCAGTAATAATAGGCCTGGCAAGTGCTTTAAAATCTCTGCAGGCCATGTCGTGTCCCTACATTAAAAATGCTGTTCTATTTGTTTTGCTGTCAGTGGGGAGAGGGTATGTGTTGAGCGACAAATATTAGACAGTTAATATCACATTTCTCTGTGGCGGTTAGAGGCCGGCGAAGGGAAAAAGTCTTTGGGAGACAAAATTGCCTAATTATTTGCCCCCCTCTCCAAACCAGAGATATAAATACGCTTAGAGAGGACCAAACCACAGTTCATCAGACCTGTATCTTACAGACAGAGATGAGAACATGTTCCAGCTCAACAGTTCCAACTTCCGGAAAGTATCCTGGGGTTCCAAAAGTGATAAAAATGATGCCTGTAGTATTTTTTAAGGCACCTTGTTATAGGAATGGGGGGGAAATCACTTGCTTTGTTAACCCTTAGAACATAAACGGCATGGATCCATGCCCTCAAATGGTAAATAGTAAATGTTGATGCTTGTCTCCGCCCACAAGTGGGTGGGGAAAACCCACAGAGGGGGGGTCTGGAGAGCAGCCATGTGACAGTGCAGTGAGTGAAATGACAGAAAACAGCAAGCGTGTAACAGAGCAAACAGGTTTTAGACTGTTTTACACCATTTTTATTTGTTGATATCAGATTTTACTAGTATACCTTTTGAGTACAAGATCTGAAACTTTATAACTAAGATGGTAATTCAACAATGTTACCCACCTGCGGAAGAAGTGCTAATATCATTAACATGCTCAGAGGATATTCTGCCCTGTCCATGTTAGATTCTGCATATAAAACAAATACAGGCATTGCATCTTCATTTTGGTGCATTTATTATGCACATATATTATGTGTATGTGTTAAAATGACCATGTGTCAGGGATGTTAACACATATTGCATTGATAGTAGCACAAAATGTGGTCTTTAACTAGACATCCATCTGTCTATCTGTCCATTATCAGTCCTAATCAGGTTTGTTGGGGTGCTGGAGCCTGTCCCAGTGTTCATAGGGCTAAACGACCCCGGACAGGCCTTAATTGGACATGACGTTTTTTGCATAATCATAAATGGGTTCCTACTCTCAATATTGTGAATTGCGTAGGTTATGGAATAATAGCTTTTATGCCCAAATATTGTGTTTTTACTGCACCATGTACCTTTGGCGCCAGAAAGCTTTTTGAGTTTCTGTTTAAAATTGGTCCCAATAAAACCAATCAGTATTTATCAGACGCTTTTATTCAAAGTGACTTCCATTCCCTAACTACAGGGGACAGTCTCCCTGGAGCAACTTGGGGTTAAGGGTCTTGCTCAGGGACCCAGTGGTGGTGCTGATGGTAGGATTTTAACCCATGACCTCTAGGTCCAGAGGCAAGTATCCTACCCACTGAGCCACCTCCACCCTGGAATTCCACCTTAATTACGGCAACATTTACGTCCAGAGGTGAGGCAGGTAACTGCTATACTATTTAAGGTGGAATGGAACGTCTAAATTAACAGCTAGCAGAGCAAAAATCTTCAGCATCGTTGACTTTTTGTTGGGCCAAATGAGTAAAATATACTAGTAAGTGAGGTAAAGGCACCACTGGCTGTGTGTAGTATTCATTTATGAAAAGTGTATAGGGTTCGGGTGGCTCTAAAGAAAGGACCATTAAGACACACCCTGGGTGGGAATGAAAGAAGAGGCAACATATTAGCATATTAATCAACTCACTGTTTATGAGTTTGTGTGAATCCATACCAATATGCATCAATAAGGCTAATTTTATGCACATGCGGTTGTCTGGATTCCCTCTGGAGTTAAGATACAACTCCCACTGATTAATTTTTAAACAGAATGTATCTTAATAATACAATAACACAACAATCTCTTTAAGCTCTGGCAGCACATGTGAATATCAGCTTGTAAACATAACCAACCTTGCCAACATTGTGGGACGATCCCATATTGCAGCGCGGTATGACGTTGATTCCTAAGCCCCATTTACAGGCATAATAAAAGGAGGAAATTGCCTGAAAATTCCGCAGTGATTCACCATTTAGTCTCTGGATTTGGGTTACAAGGCTACAAGGCTGCAACTCCTAAGATGAGGTTGCAAGAAAGGCATGGTACAGACACGCTACATCAACCTTTTACACTCAGGCTGTGTGCTGCGCTTCACTTTAAAGAGAAGATAGAATGCCAGAGCCAAAGCCAAAGAGTGGCGTGACTGTCAGAGAGCTGTCACTAATCTGACACTCTGCAGAGTCCAAGACTGAAGATTGGCTTTTCCAGCTTTCTTCTCCAGCCTTTTTTTCTCTCGTCTCCTGCAATACAACAAGCGTGTGTCTTATACTGCTGGTAGCATCTGGCACGAAAGCTCGAAATGTCCCATATCGGTGTTTTTATATGAAGTCTAATTCCATTCTGAGATATTGCTTTCATTTGTCTCCTGTGTTATGGTTACTTTAACAACGATTGGTGCTCTCAGGAGGACACCTTTTTTATTTTTTTTTATTTATTTATTTTTCTCTCTGCCTTCACCTTCCCCCAGCTTTATGGCTGTCTCCTCTTATCCACATTCTCCTGGACGGTTAGCTGGAGATCATTAGGCTTTTCTTCTGATCATCCGTTATCTGTGACTGAACATATTGGGTTATTGATTTCGCAAATCGCCATTTGTGTGAAAAGACAAAACGAGGCGAGGAAATGAGCGCTACAGTGAGAGCGAGGGGGAGTCATATATCTCACACTATTACCGTCCTTTTTCTCCCTTTGTATCCTGTCATTTTTCAAGCTCTCTTCAAAGCTGATATGCAGGCAGACAGTGTCTGAACTTCCTTTTACCTGTCGCTGTCCGTGGTGCTGATTTAAATCGGCCTCTTTTGTTGTAATTAGTTGGAAACGACACTGCGCATTAACATGGGAGAAGGAAGGAGAGTGTCAGTGGCCTTGGTGCTTTTATGTCAGTGTTTATCAAGAGGACAAAAGAAAATTACGCAATTAAACAAAATTAAACAATCCAAAAGCGGACTAGCAAACACGTTTCTGAAGGGCTTTTATTGCTTTCCATTGTAACCTTAAACATCAGCATATAACAAAACCTAGTCGTTCCTACGTAAACTATCCTCCAAAATATTTATAACAATAAATAACTGTTACCACACATTTTTCAAATAAAAGTGAGCATAATATTAAATCTGTTATCTCTCAAAAGCAATATGGTCCCTTTCAAACAGACACTAACACTAACAATGAAAAGAGAAACCACTAGCATAATGAAAAGTCACAGACTAAATGTTGATTGTAAATGTGGTTGAATATGTATTTTCTTACTTTTTCTGACACAAAAAATGAAAGATTTGTACTTAATTTGATCAGGAAATGGATAAATAATTATGGATAAATACATTTATAAAAACAAGTAAGTCAAAAATATGACCCCTGAAGGAAAAAATGCTTGTGGAAAAGCATTTGGGTAAAACATAAGAATCAATGGATCAACACAAATGACAGTATCAGTGTTCCTGCACTGAAATTATTAACAACTGCGTGTTACAGATTTCCTTGGTCTACACTGCCTGTCATAGGAGAGTACATTTTCACAACCTACACTGTAACTTACCTTCCAGTGATATGGTATATATTACGTGTGTAATGTGTGTGCAGAGCTTTAGTTCATGTAACTCCATGCTGACGGAGGTGAATTTTTGTCAGCTGCAGCAGTTGTTCCCTGTTTTATTGCAATTTTATCAACTGTAAACTAGACCAAGAATGGACTGCTGTTGCAGCAGACACTGGACTGCCGTATGTAGGTCAGGAAAGACTCAGATGAAGAGAATTGTGCTTGCATGGCGACTGACAGAGGCCTGTTAACAGTGACAGGCAAGAGATGGCAAGTTTAAAAATAATGGTCCTTTGGAACAGTGCTCTTGTGGTCAACAATAAGAAAGCTAGGCAATTAGACGACACATCAAATATAACTTAAAAGTTTAGAGTCAAGGAATGGTGGGGAGAAGAGAAAGCAGAGATAAAACAAAGGGAATTACATGTCCAGTGTGAAAATAGATGAGAAGATACACTATATGGACAAAAGTATTGGGATGCCTGACCATTACGCCAACTGAGACCACACAAAGGGAATACATAGATTTTAAAACAGAGTTGGTTGCCCCTTTGCGGCTATAATATATGTTGATGCCAGAAGGTCTGGCTCGCACTGTCCTTTCCAGTTCATCTCAAATGTGTTGGATGGGGTTGAGGTCAGGGCTCTGTGTGGCTAGTTATTATGTGACAGTTGTTGTACAGATGCTCTGACTGCAGTATCTCGGTTAAATAGTTGACTCAGATT
>JBBPDB010000028.1:7208580-7219441 GCA_037974465.1 Brachypetersius altus | reverse complement strand
TATATTTAAATATTCATTAGAGATTAAGCTTGGCAAATTATGATTTTAACACATTAAAGGTGTATACTATGCAGCCACCAAGATAATTTAAAAAAAAAAGAATACAGATTCAGCTAGTTTGAACCAAACTGTTCTGCATGTCCACAGCACCCCCCTACCCTCCCCTGCTCTGCGTGCGCGTGCCCGATCCTTGCTCGTCACTCGCTTAACCCGGACGTGAAGTCGCTCGACAGAAAAATATCCGATTCGGAGGGAGAGGAATCTTTATAAAGGTGAGTTTTAAAAAGAGACGCAACATTAGGCGCTGCAATGTAGCGGTGGTCCGTGACCACGCGCCCGGAGCGGCATGTGCAGAACAGTAGTGAGTAGAGGTGCTAGCATGGAGCTAACAGCACTGACTACAGCTGAGATTCTTATATAATAAGGAAAAAACACCCCAGGTCTCCGTTGCGTTAGGGGTCTTTTTGGCTTGTTTATCAAATGCAGAGGTCTGAATGTCTGGTTTACATAGTAGGAGGCTGTTAAGCTATGGCTACCAACTCTCCTCGCCTCCTCAGTTTAAAACTCCCGAGTCTCTCCAGCCAGCTGACCAGGTTAGCATGCTGCTAACTAGCCCAGCTCCCAGCTGCTAGCACACTGGCTGTGTTTTATTTGGGTTTTAACATTCCAAACCTCAAAACCTCGTTTATTATTGGGTGTACCGTTAGCTGGGGGGTCTGGGTGAGTGTGCGTACAGTGTCTGTACATTTATGGCCATTCAGATCAATTAGCAAGCAAGAGGGCCCTGTGCGTCAGGGATGTAGCCTCTTGCCAGATAAAGAGCTCTTCTAAAGTGAAGTGTGGGCGCATGCGCACTGACCCGTCTCCAGCGCTTGCTAAATAGTGATCCCTCTTTTTCTCTGCATGCGCAGTGCAGGGGAGCTTTGCCAAAAAGTGAGCTACACTGAGGCTGGGAAGAGAGGGGTTCAGCTGCATTGCAAAAATGAGGTCTTGATGGCATATTGGAGGAGATGGGACAGTCATTAAAGTAGGATAGGGGTCCTGTCTGGATGAATGTCCCATCTACAGCAACTTGCAATAGGGACCTAATTTCTGCAATACAGCTGAAGCCGTCTCCTCCCAATCTGAGTGCAGCTCACTTTCTGGATGTTGCAAGTTGGTGTAGATGGGACATCTATCTGGAGATTAGTTCAGCTGCAGTTTGTGTAGATGGGACAGTTGGTGTAGAGGGGGCAGTTATTTAAGTAGGACCCCTGTCCCACCGCAAAGTCTGCCCCACCTACAAAATTGCCACCCAGAAAGTGAGCTGCACTCAGGCTGGGAGGAGAGGGGTTCAGCTGTATTGCAGAAACGTGGTCTGGATGCACATTGGAGTAGGTGTGGGCAGTCATTAAACTAGGACGGGGGCAGTGAAAGTTATGAGCGACTGCTCACTCTTCTCGTTTTGTGTCCACTACAGGCCTTTGTTAATTGAACGCTTCTGAGTTTGGGCTTCTTTTCACACTGTCTGTTCATATTGAGGTTTTGGGAAACCCCACAAACTCTGGTGCAATAAGTCATGGTGAATGATTGGCATTAACCAGACCATCTTTCCAGAGATGACCATATTTTTTCTATTGTTGTTTTTGCGACTCTTTCTGTAAAAGAGTCAGACAGACAGACACGAGAGCACTGACAATCACATTTTTGATACCAGGGGTAATTGATAATGCTTTGACTGCACAAAGACAAGAATAATATAAAATATAATGTAAAGGCAAAATACAAATACTCTATACTATTTACTTGAAATGCAGTGGTCAGTAAGAGAGTTGGCTATAAATACTATAGATAATAATTGAATTACTGCTCAGGTGATTTACTCGTTAATACAAATAGGTTTTTAATTTGGAGTTGATGATGAGGGACAGTTCACTCTTCTCAATTTGTGTCCACAACAGGCCTTTGTTAGTTGAACTCTCATGAGTTTGGACTTCTCTTCACACTTTCTGTTCATATTGAGATTGAAGGGAAACCCCACAAACTCTGATGCAAGAAAACACTCCAGTGGTTTCCCCAAAGATGGAATGAGTGTGTCGATTCATATTGAGTGAATTTTGTATTTCATAAAGTTTTATTGGAAAGTTTTGATGTGTTAATGATGCCCAAAGGCAATGCTTTGTAGAAACTACCAGTATATCTAATAGTGTAGTTTTTGTAACCGTTCTGTTAAAAAGTATCTGACAGATAAAGACAGTACGTAAGAGAGGACTGGTGGGTCCTGACAAATACAGTTGCTTTAACTGTTCTAGTAGTTATTTCTTATGACATTGATTCCAAAAAAGGGCATTTGGAATGACCTTTGCTCTTCATAAACACCTTGCTTTAATTTACCAGTAAATTATTAAATCTGTCAATCAAATATGGATTTAAATATTATGTTTCATTAAAAAGGTAAGTGTTTTATTTATCGGCACACAGTTGTAACAAGTACCTGGAAAAGAGATCAATGGAAGTAATAAACATAAAGTATTAATTGCCAGTGGCAACCTTGCGAATAAAAACAAACATAAAAGTATGTAAGAGCAAAATTGCGGAATGTTAAAAATAATGGACCGCTTTACAATAAGACTACTATATAAGTGATTTATGATCAGGTTGATAATTAGGTTGGTGACCGTTCATAAATCAGTAGTAAGCAGTTATAAACGAGTTACAGTTCTTGATACATTTATACAGGCTCCCTTTTTGGCAAGATCTGGTGTTTTAATGGTTGTGGCATGTTAAAGATCTGATGAAGCTGATGGTTTACTATTGTGCCTGAGAAAGGGACAAGGTAAGCCATACATATGGCTTATGTATTGTTGGGTTAGGTGTTGACTAGTTATTATGTGACAGTTGTTGTATCTTAGTTAAATAGTTGACATGGATTTAAGCTGTTTTTCAGGTAAGAAACAGTTGTGGACTTCTTAAGCACTGATGTAAATGTAAGCTAAACAACTAGCAAGATCATACCAAACAGTGAGCCTGGATTAGTGAAAGTAAAGTGTTGCAACTCGTTTATAACTGCTCACTAATTGTTTATAAACTGTGTATAACCTAATTAACGACCTTATTATAAATCATTTAGAAACACTTTATTATTAAGGGTAGTGTTATTGTAAAATGTTACAAATTCTTTCTGTATGCAGTAGAGTTCATAACATGGAACTTCAGATCTGTTCCAGTACTCTGTTCCCAAAAAGCTGATTTTAAAGAGAATGTGTGTACATGAACAACACTAATTCATGAACTGGATTTCCAGATAAAACGTACTAGATCCTCATCCTGAAGTAGGGTGGACTGAAAGTTGTGGAGACAACTACAGGGAGAAGCTGCAGGTGGGCTATTACAGTAGTTTTTCACCAGGAAATAGTTTCTCTTTGGGATGGTTCAGTGATGTTTGTGCTTCTTTAATCCAAAGCATCATGGTATGTTTTGCACACCATTCATTTTTGGTGCCGAGTTTATATTGTTTACCTGCCTCTGCATTACCTGGTGTCTGATTGATTGGAAATGAGTGGTATTGGTCATTTCTAGTAATGAGGGAGAGTTGTCTTGTGTGTACACATCAGGCGTCTTGATATCGCACAAGAAAAAACGAACACACCTGCACACTTTCGAATCACCCTTCCCCCACACTGCTTTGATTGTGTATGCACTTGTTTGCACCTGTCTGGGCATGTATGTTAGCTGGATACAGCAGAGCTCTAAATATAGTTTTTGCGAGCACTCAGAGACCTCTGTTACACTTGATTATGATCACATTATTATAAGGCTTGTATCTGTGAAGGCGGCCAGACTAAACAGAGCGTTCAGACCAGCAGAACATTCTTCAGCACGCATTAAGAAGTTATGAAAGTAATTTCTTATTACCCAAAGGTTGCAGTGCCCCAGCGCTTGCAGAAAAAGTATCTCGGTATCTTGGATAATAGCATAGATTTGAAAGCGCTTCACTTTTCTTTGTTGCTGAATAAATTACGGAATGGAAAGTGGTGTCTTAATTATTTGAGATAGAGAAGGATGAGGAAGACACACACACACACACACACACACACACACACACGCACACGCTGTAATGCTCTTTGATATAAGCACATAAAGATGAGCCATAAGTAATAGTTAGAAATATGATAATGAAATGAGAGTAGGGAGGGGAGTATAAATCTCACTCACTGTAAATTAGCTGACAATTAATTGCCATATTATTACTTACTAATGACTGAATTGTCTTTTTAATTATTTTATGTAGATGTTATAGTACGAGCTTGTTGGCCGATTAACCTAATTACTTTCTAGCTGTCTTTACTTTCTAATGAATACTACATTGTACTGAGATAAAAAGACTGTTGTGTGTACATACACATCCAGTCATTGTAGTCCTCCAAGCAATGCTTAAGTTTCCTGTATGAGTGGAAAAATAGATCATGAAACACTAATTAAAAACTAAAAACGCTGGATACTTATCTAATAAATAAAATGAACCATTATTTGGTTCTGAATTTGGTTATATCATCAAGTTGAATGGTGTCTCAAGGAAAAGGTGTCATTTATTTATTTATTTATTTATTTATTCCTGTTTGCCTGAACCCCGCTGATGAAGATGCTGCTTGTTGTGACACCATATGACTAAAATCTATCTGTGGAATAAATTCATGGTCAACCTAAATATCTGTGATCTCAAATCTTTGCCATGATGATCTCATTCATCTGCAATTATGTGTCAGTTGTGTCTGGCTTAGTAAAATATCTTTAGTAAACAGTGATAATATTGTGATAACTGTGGCTATTGTAATGAATAATAATTTATTCATTATGATTAATAGTCTGTTCTTTAATGCTAGTGTTGGAGGCGCCCTGCTTTAGTTAATTGTTTTTCCAGCTTCCAACACACCAGATCCAACTAATCAACACTTTATCCCATACCAAGCTGAGCTGGGTGTGTTAAAGCAGGGTAAGCTCCAGGAAAAGCTTGGTTAAATATGTGCAGAGGCACAGGGCACCCTGCCCCAACACCTTCACAGAGCTCACACTGTCTCTCCATCAAAGCAATAGTACATGTGGTTCATTCAGTGCTTTCACTTCTTATTCAGCTGGCTGTCAATCTAGATTAACATGTATAATATGCGAGTGACTTAGGCCTAACAAGTCATCTTCAGTTGAACAATTGGAGCGCTGAGTGGGCGGGAGTGCTGGAAATACTTGTGTTAGGCCGGGGGTTGAGTTACTCTGCCACTTTTTGTGCACTTCTTTGGGCTGGTCTGACAGCAATTGGCAGAAAGTGGACGGTTCTGTAGGATCTTTTTAAGACAAAACAGAAGACTTTGTTTGAAATTGTACACAAACAGCCCCTGAACTCGTGATTGCACAATGTGAGTCAGAGAGCTTGTTGAATTGTCTCTGAGCTGAAGAAATGAAATTGCCCGAGTGTTAAAATCCCGTCTGTTTTTCTCGTCCATAAATACCACATTGGGGTAAAATGACCTAATGACATCTAAATATTAAGCTGTCATAATAAGAAGAATTATGAGGTGTGTGTGTAAGTGTAGCGTTTAGCAGCTGAAATACAGCTCTACACTCAGCAGGGATTATAGGACTGAGGGATTATAGGAATAATAGCGAAGAGTGATCTAATAGTTCCCAATGAGTATCGAATTGCGTTTTTGCTGGAAAAGCTCATCCCAGACAGTAATGTTTGCTATTGTCAGTCTATGTTTTTTTTTCCTCTGTGTGCCGTTGCCAAGAAAAAGCTTCAAGTTCATTAAAAAATGTACCTGACAACGGGTTCTTCCCGGTTCTGTCCATCAGCTCTGTCACCAGACGCTTATCAAGCTCAAGACTTGGCAGGAATATGTTTAGTTTGATTATGATTTGCAGCTAGGCAACCAAAGCATTGCATAATAACAAATAAAGTGGATTTGCACTCAGCATGAGGAGAGTTTTGATCAGGCAATAAATACATGCCCAAGTTTGATGATGATTCTGCAGAAACTGACTCCGTACATGACAGTGAGTTACATATTTTCGATATAAGTGATAGGAAATTGTTTCCGAGATTGAAATCTTGTTCGTGAAATGGATTTTGTCTTTTTCTGTATCTACTTATCAAACTGTTTGACACAGTTGGAGAAGAATAAGATCTCTAAAGTAGCAGCCGCACCTTTCAGCATGCTAAGACTGATGGTGTTAAAACAATCTGTTGAGGTGTAAATATTAAACCTCCTGATGGTGCAGCAAAACCATCTTTTTCATTGAATGACTGAATGAAAAGTGTAGAACACAGGGGTGCAAAGATATATTACTCTTAATCATCTGCAGATGTGCCACTGCTGTTCCTCAAAGTAATTTGGTAGCCCAGCAGATCATCACATCACATCTGAGGCCATCAGTTCATGCTACAGATGTTTAAGCAAGGATTTTCTTTAGTTGCCCCTGTCTGTTGCTAT
This sequence comes from Brachypetersius altus, assembly GCA_037974465.1. Taxonomy (NCBI): domain Eukaryota; kingdom Metazoa; phylum Chordata; class Actinopteri; order Characiformes; family Alestidae; genus Brachypetersius; species Brachypetersius altus. The sequence goes on along the minus strand of JBBPDB010000028.1, from coordinate 7,212,977 downwards.
AGTCCTGTGCAAATGTTTGAACATTCCCTGTCAAATGACTTGTTTTGTTGACTTCTTAAAATGGTAAATAAACCATTAAAACTAAAACTACTGACATGCGATGGGAAGAACATCTTACAGTGGCACTTGTCAGGGGGTGGGACATATTGAGCAGCAGTTTGTTTGAAGTCAGTGTGTTGGAAGCAGGAGCAAGTGTTGAGATGTGAGCAACTTTGAGAAGGACCGAAGCATGGTGGCCAGACAACTGAGTCAAAGCATCTGCAGAAATGACAGATCTTGTGATGTGTTCCCAGTGCAGTGCAGTGGTCAGTACCTACCAAAAGTGGTCCAAAGAAAGAGAGCTGGTGATCTGGTGACCAGGTCTTGGGAGACCAAGGTTCTCTGATGAGGGTGGGGAGTGAAGTCGAGTGCATTTGGTTCGATGCCACAGACGAACTCCTGTAGATCAAATTGTTGCAAAATTAAAGCTGCATGCAGGACGTAAAGGACGTCTTGGTTCCAGATATCATAATGCACCTTTACAGGTCTTCTTGATTTATCAAAGTTGTTTTGGCGGCACAAGAGGAATGTGCACAATATTAGGCAGCAGGGTTTATTATTATTACTGACTGGTGTAAGAGAACACACTCTAGGAACATTTTATTCAGTGCATTTCAGAAACCAATTAGTTATTTGGGCATTTGCGCTGGAATCAGACACCCATGGGTTTGAATCCCAAGACTGCTAGTGGCACCAGTGAGGTACCTTTGATGAAGATACCATCCCCACACACTGCTCCCTGGCCCTGTGTTCCTGGCTGCCCAGTGCTTCACTTGGTGATTGGGTTAAATACAGTGTGTGCTGTGTTCATGTTTGACACTTTACACTTTATAACTGTGAGAAAATAAACAAAATATAACAGGTGCCATAACCTTTGCACAGCCGCCCAGCAAATAAACAGTCATTTGGCATTAAAACATGCAGGAGTGTGTTCTTTGCAGAGGGTATGTACTTATTTTCACCAGTCTGTATGATGGTATATTTTGGTAAGAATAACAGCAGCTCAGTATAGTACCTGCTTTCTTTTCATTGAGCTGAATGCAGCAGATGAAGTCTTCAGCCTGAAGCATAATCTCCATGGACCTGGAGATTATGGTCTTTTATCAGGTGGTGGTCTTTTGAGAACCTAATTAGAAATGGCATCACAACTTGGTTTGGACAAATTGCATGGGAGATAATGTGTTAGACAGCAGCCATCCCTGCAGTCCACTTACATGCAGACTCTGCTGAGACAGGCAAGATTATATCCCATCCATCTCAAGTGTTCTACAACGAGTTCCAGCTCCTGTCGTCAGAGCGCTTTAAAACACTACAGTGTCGTTGCAGTAGATTTAAAAGCGGTGACAGACAGCGAGGGAATTGGTCGAGCCATTCTCTAGTTACAGCATTTTTTTCACTGTAGATTGATCTGATTTCAGAGTTTGTTTATCTTTTTCAACATTTTGAATACTGTTTTTAAATGTGTTTCTTGTTCCCTGTAGCTGCCTGTAGGTGGAATGTTTTTCTCTATGGATGCTGCCTTGGTGGAAGCCCAAGCCAGATCTTCCTCCAGTAAAGAGAATAGGAAAGACATAGTGGAACCGAGGATAAAAAAGAAAAACGACCTAAAGACTCAAAAAATGAATGGTTTCTTGGTCAGTTAATTTTTTTCTTCTGTTGGTGAAACTAAAACCAAAGCTGATCAGACAGACGGAGCAGCAGCTACTATCTTTAAAAAGAACGTAGGAGGTGGTCAATTTAAATAATGTGTGCTAGATTGAAACAGTTGTTTTCAGCATTGTACAGACATGCACAAGACTGGGATTTTTTTTTAATGAAGAATTTCACAGTATTACAGCCAAGCAGATAAACTGATTACGGATATTGGCTGGAAGTCCGTTGTGGTGATTAATTAGACGACAGTTGATACACCCGGTTTAAATATCACAGATTCTGCCAACGTTTATGAGTGGATGTAAAGAAGACGGGTGGTGCGTGTGTGCGTGTGTGTGTGTGTGTGTGTGTGTGTCTGTGTGTAAGTGGGAGGAATAGGGCGTTTAAGACCTGCGGGCGAGAACAGGCTCATTTCTCACAGGCGATTGCTGGTGAGGAAATACAGCCCAGATTGAATTAGTTTACATGAGGGGATGGAAATTGAAATATGGATTGGGGTCGCAAATGACTGTCTGGGCTTTCATATACGTGATGAAATATATCATTGCTCTCTCACATTGTGTGTGCGCTTGTGTGGTTGAATTTTTGAAGTCGCTTAGATGCTTTTGTATAGAGGTAGTTCTATGGACATGCTTATGAGAACTTATACTTACCCTAAGCTGCAAGTAAAGAATAGATGTATTCCTCATCGTTTTTTGTTGTTGGGCTTTTAAAACACTTGCACTTTTGAAAATAATACCACTGTCAGTTCTCTAAAGAGAGCAAAATACAGACATGCTGGACATAATAATAGTAATCATATAATGACGAGCATAATAATAATAATAATAGTAATAATGGTAATAATAATAGTAATAATAGTAATAATAATAGTAATGCCTTTCAGACATTTGGGTTCTATCACCATTGCTATGTCATTGTAGATTTCTCATCTCATGAGTTTCACATGAAATCACTTTGAATAACTTGTTTGGATCTCTGCCCTTATGTAGAAAAACAACAATGGACATCTTCTTGAAGCAGACCACAATTATTTTTTATAGTTGTTTGCTTTCACAATCATGTGAAAGAGGAATAACGCTTTATTCAGCATCTATGTGTTATTTATTCATTGAAGTGTTAGACATTTAAAAGGGTCTGAAGTGAAATGGCTCATTCTAGAGAAATTTCTTTCTACTCAGTGGAGGGTGTTTCAATCGGGTGGTGTGTGTCTGCAGAAATACACACATTCTGTTTACGATTCAGAATGACCAGTGCTCATAATAACCATGTTCTCTTTGCATTTTTCCTTTATAGAAAGACATTCGCTGAGACGTTGAAACCAAAAAACGGCACAACTTCGAGCTGTGGTTATAGAACATATTCAGAAAACATTGGTGAGTAACGTCTTTATTTGAAACTAATACATTATGATTATTTGTATAGACATGTCATGATCATGACTGGTCTAGTCAGCATTACACATATTAACTGTCTCTTATCTTTGTATGCCCGGTTGTGGACATGCTGCCCCTTTCCTCTTTGTGTATGTACTCTGAAACGAGACGCACGCACGCACGCACGCACGTGCACACACACATTTCTATTCCTCTTCAGCATCTCCAGTCTGATATCCTTATTAGCATTCATGTAAATGTAAATGGCTGAAGATGGTTGCAGATATGACTGGATGGTATTTCATTCGACTCCAGCCAAAGTGAGCGAGAGGAACAGAGAGAGTGACTGTGGAAAAGAAAGGGCAAGATATTTCCAGCAGATACGAATAAGTGGCATTTTAGTAGCTTTAACCATTTTGTGTGTGTGTGAGAGATGTGGAGTTAGATTTTGGCAGATATGCAGAACGGATGGCATTTCAGCTTTAGCTTTAACCTTTTGGTGTGTATGTGTGTGCGAGTGTGGGGATGGGTGGGGGTGCGGGGTTACACTGAGCAGACCTAGGTGGTCTAGAGCTTCAGTGCGGTTGGCTATAGGTGCTCCTCAGCCATTATATGCCGATCTGTGGTAAAAAGAGTTCAGGTTAAGAGAAAGCGACGCACAGTTACTTTCCAGAGTCAGGTGAGCAAAGTAAAATGTAATTGTATGAGCAGAGAGAGAGAGATCGAGAGAGAAAGAGAGAGAGGTATAGAGCATTGGCTGAGTAAAATCGATAGTTCATATGGTTGTGAAATTGGCTTTTTGGTTTTGGGGAAAGAAGGAGGGAGAGCAATATGTGTTGGTTGTGCACAAAAACGCTTTTGAGCTCAGAACTCACTGATCTTCAGGCCCTTATTTACCATGAAATGTTGTGTGATCTGTGTGTTTTGCGCACACACTGTCAGCATCGCTCGAACACATGGCACTCCGAGTGTAAGGACATGCGTGACTGACTGGGCGACAGCAATTTTCTGAGACGCTTGTGCCGGAACAGGTGACTGCGTTGTGTAATATAATATTTTGCCATTTTTAGGCTGTGACGACATGTGACGCAGGACTACAGTGAATGTCCTAACTGGAATTATGTATTGAGGTCTGACTGGGGATGAAATCGACCGATTTAAGAAGCTAAAAAAATCCAGTAACTGATGGAGCATCTGTTGCCTTCTAGTAGGGCTGGACAATAATTCAATATCAATATATATCGCGATAGAGTTTTTTTCAATAACGGTGATATGATTTTTAAACACATTTCCGATATTTCGATATACATATATCCCTGATTTTACATC
>JBBPDB010000028.1:7082646-7106384 GCA_037974465.1 Brachypetersius altus | reverse complement strand
GGTGGTGGTGCTGAAGGTAGGATTCAAACCCACGACCTCTTGGTCTGGAGGCAAGTATCCTACCCACTACGCCACTGCCGCTGGGTGACGGAGCACCTAGCTACTTTTTTCACCATGGTAATGCATTTATACCGAGAAAAACATATAATCAGAATCAGAAAACCTTATTGATCCTGGAGGAAATTGCTTATGCTATGACTGCCAGTCACACAGAGACACGCAGAGATATGAACAATATAAAATATGAAGTCAAAATAAATCCAATAAAACAATCTGTTGAAAAAAACTCAATATGAAATACGTTATTCTATGTAAACAAATGCTGGGTGTAAATTCCACAGATAAGTACCTTACAATTAAGTGAATGATACTAATGACACAAATGATGGTTATGAGTACATTATAGCATGTAGTAGAAAAAAGTAGTATATAAGTAATATTGACAGTAGTGATATTTCACATGGTAAGACTAAGAAATTGTATAATGAAATGTTCTCATTTAGAACATTTCTCATGATACTCCACATGGCAAGGTGTTTTGACAAGAATACTGCACAATATTGCACATGATAGACTTTTGCACATCATTGCAATATTATAATAATGCATGTAGTGATACTAATGATAGTGAGATAGGCCCAGTAAAACAATAGAACACTATGGCTACAATACTCATAAACCTGGCTTAACCCTGCTAAAGTTAAATTAGCACTTTTTTAGCGGAATGTACCTATCAATAACATGCTACCATTACTTTAGACATATAGCTACCGTAGTCAGAGCATTAATATTAGAACAGCTACACATAGCATTGTCATTTGTAGCTATTAAGTTAACAAACAAGCTAGCTCATATTTAGATACAATACTAATTTAGACATGTAGCTACAGTAGTCATAGTTTTAACATTAGGAGCTGTCTTTTAGTCATTTTAGTTCATTTTCCTTTTTTATTTCTTGCACAGTGTGCCTGCTGTAGATGGAATGTGTCCAAGTGAAGATCAGATTAATGTGATGGTCCGTTATATCTTTCTCACGGAGCTTTATCTCTCCTTAATGTCCTCATCTGCATACATTGAGCACGCCTGGCCAGTCAGCCCGGTCTGCCTTGCAAGTTTTGCATTGGATGTTAAAAGAAACTCCCTAGTAATGCTTTTGAGTGCAGGCCTATTGTGAGAGTGTTGCTACTGTTGCTGATTTAGTAGAACTTAACAATTTGCAGGTGTGTGTGTGTGTGTGCTCAAGCATTGTTTAATTTGCACATCTCATGACTCTTCTTTTGTTTCTCTGTTCTAACAAATGAAAAAAACTGTGGGCTGCAGGTGTGTGAATAAGTTAATTATGATGTAATCTTTATCTTTAATAGTAATAAGTGATGCTTCTTTTGGATAATAACCAAAGCACCTGATATTTTTTAGATATTATTCTCACTAGTAGCTGCATGTAAAAATTTTTGAGATTTAATTTTGATTCTTGAAGGTTATTTTTGTGCATGCATTTTGCATTTTAGCAACAGAAAAGTGGGAATAAAACATACAAATTGAATGTAGCTATAATCATTGTGTAATAGGGTTGCTAAAGTCATCACATGAAATTAAGATCGTTTTTTGTTTTGTTTTTTTTACATTTTTGCATTTTTTGTACCATCAGCCATCCGCAGATATCCAGGTCTGCTTCTGCTAAGAAAGAATCCGTTGAATGTAGCACTCTCAAATACAGTAAAGTGGTCTTTTACAGTCACACATGAACGCACCACATTCTTTCTCTGCATTTCACCCATTCACCAAGGGAACCAGTGAGCTGCCCAGGGAGCAGTGTGTGAGGACAGTACCTTGTTCAAGGTTACCTCAGTGGTGCCACTAGCAAGTCCTGGAATTCAAACCCACAACCTTCTAAACACAGGTGCAACTCTCTAACCACCAGACCACCAGCCTCCCCAATAGATTTTAAATGGCTAAAGTGCTCTAACAAAAGCCACAGCAAAGTGAAAAGCTCCAGTTCTCTATGGTCTAATTTCTATCTAACTAATTTGACCAGGGATATCAACAATTTTCATTTGACTCTACACTCATTGGGTGGTTCATGGAGCCCCTGCTGCTCTCAGCGTATCAGTGAAGAAAATTGCTGGCCGTGTTCACTCTGTGAAATCGTGGTTTTGCTGAGTTAATGAAAATTACATTAGTTTTATGTTCAGGTTCATGAAAACTGAGAGCTTGATGTACTAAACCCTTTGCATTAGTTTCAGATGCAAATTAGAAGCATTCTGCTTTTTACCATCAGAATAAAACAGCTTAAACTCTTGGAATTAGATGTATGAGAAGATGTAGTGCAGTATATGCTGCCATTCTACTGCAATTTGCATGCAGTCTGTGTTATACAGTTCCGGAGAAAAAAATAAGAGACCCCTGCAATTTGTTTTTAAAACAGCATCTCTATGAGTTCCATGCCAGAGTCTGTTAAATACACAAGCACCTCATTCTGCTTTATGGGGTACTGATTAGTGATCGCCTGAATCAAATCCTATTTAATGAGGAAAAGTATAAAAACACTGCTGTAATCAACTCTCTCCTCTTGCAGTGTGACTAGTTTAATGTTCAAACACTACTAGAAGGTCGTCATATAAAAGATACAACCTGATAAACTGTACATTTTTGCAGTGCTCTCTTTATTTTTTTTCCTGGAGCTGTATTTCTGTTTTCTTTGTTCTCCTGGAGAATGCATTAGTGTGTACGAATTTTACTTATAAACACCTCTATCTCTTCATCGCTGATCTTTCATTTACTGAGCCTTTTAAACTGCACTTCAACTTTGTAGTTAGTCGGGGAGCATTTTGTATGATAAGTTTCAGTCTTAGTATATCGAAAGTTAAATGTAGGTGCATTGTGGGTGCATATTGCAGTCCCATTAAAGAAACATGTTGCCCTCTGTTTTTGCAATGTGAAATAACATTATTGAATTATTAATTGTTTTAATTGTTTAGCAGTTTAACCAGTTATGTAGTTATGTACTAGCACTAGAACGTGTAAACCAAAACCACAGTGAAAACTTTAGACCAGTTGGATTGTAGCAGTCATCCCTGTGAGATCCTCATGCATCCCTACTTCTGAGGAGTATCAATAGAAGTCTGTACACCTTCTGCTCACGATCAGTATTAAAAAGCTGGTATGTACGTGCATGCGCATTTGTGTGAGGGGGAGTATGAATGCGGCATGCCTGAATGTCATCGCTCCCTGTCCCCCATGGCTCGCTCTGCTGGGGAGCCACTCTCCCAGGGTGCTGTGCGTTGCCGCTGTGGCCCACTGAGATATTGGGAAGTAAAAATAGAGATGGCAGCGAGCTGATGATATTTGCCCATCCCACCTGCCATTACTGCAGGCCGTGTTTGCTCTCCACTGCCGAGCGCTGAAACACAGGGAGGATATTAAAAGAGAAGCATTTTGTAGGAGGCATTTTTCACAAACCTCACCGTTAACCCCCCTTCCCTCGCTCCCCCCACGCCCCAAGTACCATGTAAATACAGAAGAAGAGGAGGAAAGAGGCACAAGCAGAGAGAGAATGAAAAGGGGAAAAAAAAGAGAGAGCCGTGGACAAAAGTAATCGGAGGTGTGGGTCAGGGAGGGACCAGGCCCAGAGAATGGAGAGAATTGCTTTGAGGAGATCAAACAATGACTGGGGAGAGAGAGAGAGAGCGAGCAAGCGAAAGAGGTTCAAGGACTGATAGGAATTGTTACATTGACTGATGGGGCAACTGAAATGAAAGAAAGACAAAAAATAGAAGGAATAAGAAGTTGAGATTGAAATGGTGGTTTATACACACATTTATATATATATATATATATATCATTGGTGAGAGCTTCAGTATTGATGGAACTGATTTTTTGCTGGAGGAGGTTGGTTAAAAAGCAAAAAAAGTGACTACAGTATGCATTCAAATAAATGATTAGAGGAAGAATTAAATTAGGTTGATAACCGGTTTGGAGCATTTCTAATACAGTAGCTCTCTACTATAGAATGACTGAAACTGAAAGTGTAACAGAACTAAAATACTGTTATGAACTATTTTGAAGCAGCTGAAACATACTCCAATATTGTCCAGATTTGGCATTTCAAAGACACTCGTTTATGTTTTGCAATTAGTGTAACAACAGAACTCTATTGTACTATTATAGGTGCATTAGTGAAACCTTGATTTCCTCAACAAGTTCATTAAACAAGCCTACCAACGCCCCGACCATAAATGTGTAAAAGGGGCATTTGGCCAAGGCTCTTATCTAGACAGACTTAAAGTCACTAGTTACAGGGACAGACCCCCTGGAGCAACTGAGGGTCTTGATCATTGACAGAAGGGGGTGGTTTGAACCTGCAACTTTGTGGTCTTCAGGTTCACAGGCAAGTGTTTTACGCACTAGACCACTACTACCCCACAGCTACAAAAATGTCTGCTTTTGTAGCTGTTGTTGCAAAATACAGAACACTGGCGAACCTTTGAAACTGCAGAGAAGAAACTCAGCTTTCAAACCACCTAAACTTAGAGTGTGTTATTAATTTCACATTATATTTATTTTGTATTTGTTTGAAAGGTCACACTGTTGGGAACAGATCAAGTAAAGTAATTTTCTTATTTAATCTCACCCTGCCTTGCAGACACTGCACACATCCGTGACTGACTCGTCTAGTTATAGAGACCTGTGTGCTTTATCAATTTATTCACTTGGATTTTCACCTGTAATTGTCTTTCTCCTTTCCTGTCACCGAAGAGCCAGTACTGATGAGGCCCAAGCAAGTTTTGAGAGCTTGGGCATGTTCAATGGAAATGTTTTCTCGTAGAAAATTTCTCTTATTTCAGCCGCTGTGTAGATCATTGTGTTAACTAGCTAGCAATGTTAAAAAAGCAGAAGCTGGTGAAATGTCTGCTTAGCACAAAACCCCACAGTAAATAACTAAGACATGAATGGTGTCTGAATTCGGGTCGTAAGTTGTGGGAAAGAGAAAACCATGTTTCCGCACCATGATCTCCTGGCCGTGATTTGATGGGCATAAAGTTCCCGAGCCTTGCCCACACATTTCCCACACCTTTGTAAACCGTGGCTGTTATTTTTAATACTCTTTGTAGCTCATTCATATATTTATCGCTAAAAACCATGTCTTAAACAAAAACTGAACCCGAATTATCCAAACAGTGTGACCTTTCTCTCAAAATAAATATGATTTGGAATTAATACACTCTTAGTGTATGTTTAGTATGTATTTTGAGAATTTTTTAATACTTTTTGCAAATGTTCTTTAATGCGTATCCAGTAAGCAGAATGCGTATTGAACTGAGGACACTATGTAGTCTATATTCAGTGTTTTTCTGCTTTAATTATTTATCAGGTACCACTTAACCTCCTGCTCCCTGATACTGTACTGTGTATGCTCCAATACTTTGGGGAAAAAAACCTTCAATCAAATAAAATCATCAAATGAGTCAACCAGTCAGGCATCTGCTGTATGGGTAAAGTCCAGTGCCCGGTGTTCTCTGGGCTCATTCAGGCATTAAACAGTGCTGGGTGAGCGGCGGTGTGAAAGGATGCCTTGGAGAAAGCTGAGATCCTGTCTCATGTCGGTGAGAGTGACGCGTGACTTGAGGGAGAGAATTAATACACAGGGATTTGGCTATGACTGAAGCAGGATAAAAATGGAAGAAAAACGCTTGAAAAGCCATCAATAAACATCAGTTCGACTCTCTGAGCGCTTGAGTCTTGCCCCAGAAAATCTCCCGGGAGACTGTACCAGTGCTTAAAGTTAAAGCTCTTGGCTCGATGGACGTTGACACAGTAGTAGCGTAGGCTCTCTTTGGAAGAGGCCAGAACTGCATCTTCTGTCCAAAAATTAAAAACAACCTTCATTTATTAATTTGTGTTTATTTTTGGACAAATCCTTGATGTCTTGCAGGGGCTATTAAATTTGCAGGTGGTGTTGGACAAAGTGCAGAAAGGGCAGAGAGAGTGCGGCCCATGGTGACCGTTCTGGCCCGTGGCCATGCTTTCCTGCGGATGAAGGTCGCTGCTGGCGTCCACGGCTAAAAGCTGTTCGGCCGGTCCTGCGCGCGCTAATAGAATTAGCGTGCCATCTGTTAGCATGCGGCGTGCCAGCCCGGAACCCCTGCTAATTATGATACAATATCAAGAGCAAATGGCAGACGTCTCCTTAATATTCCCTCAGTAAATGCACCAGGGAGCCCTGAGTGGATACCAATAACAGCAGAGATATCAAGGAAGAGAGAGTGTGTGAGAGAGATGAAGATATAAAAATAAGGGAGATGGGGAATGGAGGAAAGACAAATACTGAAAGAAGCACTAAAGGTGAAGAGAGGTGGGCAATGGAGGGAAAGACAAATACAGAAAGAAGAAAAGTTGAATGGAGAAGAAGGAGTGAGTAGTGAGAAAAAGGAAAGGGAAGCAAATAAACAGAGCAAAGAAGAAAAAAAGGATGAGAAGAAAGTGCTGCTTATCTGCAGAACCAATATAACACATAGGAAACATGAGGTAAGATTGGGAATTTTTCAGGGAAGAAGGTTTTTGCCGGTTGACTGGTGGCGGCCGCAGCCCTCCACTTCCCTAATCAAGCAGCATGTCTTGTAAGCATATATTTCACTCAAGCCCACAAATATGTTTAGTGGCTTAGTCATGTTGCCAGGCGACAGTTGCCGGGGACGGCAGGTCTCTCCGTGCAGCCCGGCGACAGTGCTGGTGCCAGCCATGAAATCTTTTGAACAGAACAGTCTGCAGTCTGGTGCTCTGACCGCCGTGCAAACGTTCTGGGGCCACCACACTTTTTCAAAGTCTCGTTTCTAGGGGGAATAAGTTCTACTTCATAACTTTCCATACAAATGTTCTACTCGTTCTCATTTCCTTTTAATTAGACTGCTCCAACTAAATGGCTGTTCATACTGAGCTCATTTTAGATGTACTTACTTCTGACCAGGTATGAAGAATTGAGTAAAAATTACAGATCAAGACAGTGAGTTTCCCAGTTAAGAAGCATACACAGACACAAAGGCATTTGGTCTAAGATGCCAAAGGACATTATAAGTAAAGAAGGTTGGTAGGTTTCATATCTGTTTTTTTAATGTGTTAAAAACACATTAAAATAGTTAACAAAAATCTGAAAAGGAAACCCATGTTCATTGGGAGAGCAAGCAGTGATAGAGTAATTTTCTGCCAGGTCTAATCAAACAACTATGGCCAGACAGCCACACTTTTGGAAGTCCTGATCTTTGGGTAGCTTCTCAAATCATGTCTCAAAACCCAGTGGCTCATATCCTGGCTTAACATGCACTATATGGACAAGAGTGGACAAGTTGTGACGCCTGACCCTCACACTAAAAGGAACTTTAATGACATTAATGTATTCAAATACATAGACTTTAATATGGAATTGGTCCTGCTTCTTGGAAGGCTTTCCCCAAGATTTTGGAGTTTCTCTGAGAATGTATGCCCATTCATTCTGTAGAGCATTTATGAGGTCAGGCACTGGTGTTGAACGAGAAGGCCTGGCTCGCATTCCAATTCGTCTTAAAGATACTGAACTCATCCAACCGTGTCTTTATGGAGCTTGCTTTGTGCACTGAGGGATACTGAAAATAGATGAGGATCTTCCCCAAAATGTGTCCACTACATTGGAAGCATGGCATCCGAAATGCCTTGGTATTCTGAAGCTTTAAGATTAAGCTCTTCACTGGAAGTAAGAATCCTGAATCCTGAATAACAGGTGTGTCCCAATATGGTGTACATGTGTGAAAAGTAATTGATTGAGAATCACTGCTCAGGATGGTTCTACATAGAGTTCCTGGAATACCTCTAATCTGCATATTCCATTTTTGTCAAAGCTCTAACGCAGCTATTATGACTCATGAAGGTCCTGTTATTTGACATGATTGAGAAACACGGCTCTACTGGAGTTTGTGATTATTATTCTCGCACTCTGCGCTCCACTTGACCTGCTTTTCTTTCCTGTCAGCTTTAGCCACGGCTCATCTTTAAACCAGCAGGCACCATCATGGTTTAGCCAGTTTCCTCATTTGCAGAGTTTTCCTGCAGCTTGTTTTGCGAGGCTAGGGTGACCTTGGAGCAGGTATGGGCAATGAGTTTTGGAGAGCTGCTCATTAGCTGACAGTACAGTTTGTTTCATCATTGTCCGGGGATGAAAATGATTCCATTATGCTCGCTGTGTGCCGTCCTCTGTCACTCTAACGAACCGTGGGCCGTTGTATCCCTCACGCTGGCACAACAGGTGCACAGTTGCCACCACAGCCGCGGCCGGTAATGGACAGCTCTCCGCAAGCTGTGGCTTACGGAACTTTCTGCTCGGCAGTGAAGAACAGGTTACGCGGTTGTTGTTTTTCATCACAAATAACCTCAGACCGCTCTCAGAAGAGAGGAAAAGAACAGATTTTTAAAAACTGTTGTTTTATAAGTCTTTGAAATATAGAAGCTGAGTTTGCAGCACATATTCCACTTTTAGTTTTACTCCCTTAGTCCGCTTCTTAGTATTTTTGGAGGATGGTTGTGTGGTCATAAGTATTTACATGGCTATTTCTAACTTACTATCCCTGAACTGAACTCTTTTTATTGGTATTAATTTCTTATAATTGGGAACATATGCTGGTTTAAACTGACACAGTATATCTGGTGTACATTGTCTCATCCAGGATTGTCCAAAAATATATTTACTTAGTTATCACTGGTATATTTTTACCTGTTTTGTTGGGTTACTCTGTTTTTGCAATATTATGATCTTCTTTTTCTTCATAAAATTAGCAGCTTATTAGTTCAACAAGACCTGTTCAGTAAAGATAAACCTATTAAATAATAATAAAGATTTGATTTTAGTTCAGCTGGTCATTGATATTCTGCCATGTTTGAAAGCAAGAATCATCTGTATTCGGCGGACAGACTCTGATAAAGGCGTCTGTGTCGGCGTTCTTGTTAACTTTGTAATCCTATTTATTGGGAAGTTTGTAGCACAATGTCGTTTTTCCCCTCTGTGCTGTCAGAGTGTTAAAAACTGATTTCTGACTGCAGCTACTTCATGGTTTGACTGTACTGAATCCGATTAAGGAGAGGGAAAGGTGAAAGCGTCGGCTGCAAAAAATCGGCTCCCACTGGAACGGATCCTGAGAAAGTAGCAAGTTTCTCTGTTTTTTTTCCCTGTCTGACCATTTGAGCTGATTGGGTTATCCCCCCTCAAGGTAAAGGCTCTCTCTGACAGCATGCGGGGCCTAAGCCGTCTGTCAGATGCCTGTCTGTAATTTGTGATTACAGCACGCGCGAAGGGGGTGGCAGAGATTAATTCAATCCAGCGCTTGTATCTGATTGCCTGCATTTGCATATTAATGAGAAAAATTCTGAAATGTTTTTTTTTTTTTTTTTTGCCTTCCTTGGTCCCATCCTTTCTTCAGCAGGTGGGGAAGCAGAAGACGGATTTAAAAGTGAGTGTGTGGGAAAAATGTGATATTTACAGCACTTGCGTCTGGCGATTTGAGGTCAGTGTCTGCTTGCGCATGGATTTGCATATATTTGCATGCGGAATAAGGCTAGGTGCACAAGGCGCTTATAGTCGGACTCCTGTGTTCATTTACTTACTTCTAAGTGTGTGTGTGACTTTGGGTGGGAAGGGGGGTGCATGGTAGAGTGAGGAAAGATGGGGGCCTATATTAAGCAGGATAAGTGTGATTGTGCAGTGGGATAAGAATAAATAAGCAAAGCTGAGAGGTAAGCGCACACATTACACACACAGGTGACAGAAAGATCTTTTCATTTCTTTCGAATGACCAGTTCAACCAATTCACTCTCGTGGCAGGGCAGGGGTGTGAAGCAGACTGACTGATTGCCTGTAAATACAGGACTTTGGAGAAAACCGAAGACAGTGTATCAGGCTACACATGCTGTGCAAAGGTGTTTAACCGCTATTTAACCACTATAAGGCAGCTGGTGGCCTAATGCTGAGGCAGTTGCCCCTGCAGTCAAACGGTCGTGGGTTCGAATCCCTCCCTGGGTACCCCTTTTTGGTGGCAGACCTCTGCTTCACTTGCAGAATGGGTTCAACGCAGAGAAAAACTTTCACAATGTTCACACTGTGCTGTAGTGTGGTGTGTTCATGTGTGACTATAGGGGGGATTTCTTATGACACTTTTGTGCTTCTTCACTTTATTTTAACAGAATGACCCTTAAAATAAAATAATAGTGTTAATGTTTTTTGTAAGAAAATATTTAGTGATGAAAATGACTAACTAAAAAAAGTATCCTGTTCAGGACAGCGCCCTAATAAGGATACAGCTGACCTCAATCTTTGAATCATGAAAGACATTCACCTTTTCTGGACAGAAGACCTGATCAGACTGTGAATCTGAAGGTATTTGTGTAAATGAAGGCCACAGAAGATTATAGACATGCTGAAAATAAGAAAAGGCTACAAATTAATAATAAAATCCAAGTGTTTGGATATCCCAATCAGCAAGGGGATGTGTGTGGGAAGCCACAGAGAAGCCAATAATCCGTTTCAAAGAGAAAAATAGTTCAGAGTCTGGTGGTGGGGGCCTTGTGGGTAGGATACTTGCCTCGGGACCAAGAGGTCATTGGTTTGAATCCTACCTTCAGCATACCACCTTCCTGAGTAAGACCCTTAACACCAAGTCGCTCCAGGGAGACTGTCCCCTGTAGTTAGGGAATGGAAGTCCCTTTGGATAAAAGCATCTGCTAAATGCTGTAAATGTAAGTGAGTCAATGATTTAAAGAGCTCTGTACATAACTGGCTTGTATGCAAGGTTAACTAGAAACCATTGCTAAAAACACACATTGAGTGCCCGAAAGAGCACTCAATGTGTGTTTTTAGCAATGGTTTAATGGTTTGATGAAACGAAATGGAAATGTGTTCAGATCTTTAATTTAGGACTGTACAACTCCAGCTTAGGGAGTTAGTATTTTTTATTACTTTTTCTGCTGTAACATATGACTGGAGTTAACGACATGAGTGGGAAATGCCATTTAATTTCATGTTTACATTTTGATTATCAGCCTAAGCGCCTTCCTAAGACCATGTTCTGTTTTTCCCAAACACTCTACACACCTGACTGAGCCCACGAGGAGCTTGTTAATTCGTTAATGAGCTACTTCAGGTGCGTCAGACACACACATTAATTGACAGGATTAATGTGTGTGTAGGTTTGGGTCGCCAGGACTGGAAACCCCTGCTCTGTGGGATCGGATCTGTAGAGTTTTTGGCTCCACGCCAGTCTTAAGTGGCGTTTCACCTTTTATCTCTCTCCGTTTCTGTTTCTCTTATTCCCCCTTTCTATCTCTTGGTCCATTTTAGTTTCTCTCTCTCTCACTTCATTCTAACTCTCTCTTTCTCCTTCTCTCGCGTGCTCTAATCTCTCTCCTTCTCTTTCAGTTTCTCTCTATCTCTCTCTCCCTCCATTCCTCTCTCTCCTCTCTCTTTCTCCATCCTGCTTCTCCTCTCCATATCTCCTTGCTTGCAGACCTCTGTGTGGTTTGGCTTGAACTGGTCTGCAGCTGCAGCGATGTTTAAGGGTGGCTCTGATTTGAAAACACACCCTGCTTCATCCAGTTTTATCATTTGTTTACTCCACCTTTCTGCAAATGGTGTCCAGCCTGTGTGTGTGTGTGTGTGTGATGTTAGATGACTACAGAGCGGTGGGTGCCGCTATGTTGCGGCCACACTTGGATGCTGCCCTGCTTTATGAGTGCCAGTGCAGGGCCGTTAAGCAACCGTGCTCCTTTGTAAAGGTTGTCTGCCTCTTAAATGTTGTCGATGTTATTGATATATCTCTCTCTCTCTCTCTCAAGCTGTCTCTCTCATGCGCACACACACGCACAGGCACACACACACACGCACACGCACACGCACATGCTCATTCCCAGCACCGATATGCTGGATGGCCCCTGATTCAATTCAATTTTGCAGTATGAGCTGTTTATTAGTGAACAAGCGAGAGAGGGGAGTGTTTAGGGGGGTGGAGGAGAGAAGAGAGAAGGAGGGGCTGCAGGGTGAGATTATAAAGCAAATTAATGTCTTTTCACTGTTAAACACACACACACACACACACATGCACACACACAGCCGTTCTATTTAGTGAGCAAGGCAACAGAGCCATTGGTTGTAAACTGGCCTCGTAGCGTGAGTGGGAACACAAATCACCATGGCAATAAAAGAGGCCTGAACGTCCGTCCTGAAAAGCAAAAACTGTCAATCATCACGACAGGGCGGGGAATAAGAGCGGCTCCAAATCCGCCTCTTGCAAAGTGTGGCACTTTAACTGCAGGTACAACCTTCAGAGTGCTGAGAGCAGCAGTGCATCAAAATGCTGCTCCACTGTCTGGCCACTCTAATGAGCTCCAGCAGCTCACTACTTACACCTATTGCCTATGTCATGTTTTATCACCCCTGTATTCGTCTTGTTTTTATGCCTTATCATCATTCACGCCAGTATATATTTAATCAACATTACTTTGACAGCTCTATTTGGTTTGGTTAAAGCAATGTGGCTTTTCCCAAGAAGTTATTAAAGAGCCTGTACTGTGAAAACATTGATTTTGAAACCGTGTTTGATGTGATTAACTAACAAAATGGATAGACCACCTCCCAGCCCACACGTGGAAAATTTGCTGCAAAAACTTCCCATTTGGAATTCACTATGGTTATGAC
This sequence comes from Brachypetersius altus, assembly GCA_037974465.1. Lineage (NCBI taxonomy): Eukaryota > Metazoa > Chordata > Actinopteri > Characiformes > Alestidae > Brachypetersius > Brachypetersius altus. The sequence goes on along the minus strand of JBBPDB010000028.1, from coordinate 7,093,678 downwards.
ATCACAACACATCATAAGAGCAAATTGTGCTTTTTTTTTTTTTAATTAAATGATTTGAGACATTATAAAGACAGGGGTATGGATCACTCCCCAGTCGATTCAGTCCATTTACATGCAAGCTTAGCTGCAAAAACAGCTCATTTTGGATTCATCATGCTTGTTGTTATTGAAGCAGAAGATGTGGAAGGAAAACACATGCTGTTCCTGTCTCTTGGGAAGCAAATATATTGCTACAGTCTTGCAAAGACATCCAACATATTTAAGTCTGAACTTTAGTTACATTTCAGTCCAGACTTCTTTTGAATCAGGCACAATACATAGTGGCCAGTCACAACTGACCTAATTTACATCTACTAAAGCTTGAGACCGCTAGTGAAAATGCTTCTCTTTTGCATAGAGGTTTGAGTGAAAATTTGAAATGCTAAAGTGTATCACTGTTTGACACTATAGGCTCCAGCTGGCATCGACTCTACAGGTTTGTGCAACATTTGATATTCATGTTATTTTATGAGGTTCCAAAATCTCAGCTATTCCAGTGTAATTTTTCATTATTCCCAGAGCCTCATATTATGTTGCTGAATGTTTGGGTTTTTCTGCCCACATTCATTCTGGAGGAAAGTCCATGACATTGTGCACTCCCTGATCTTCCTTTGCCAAAGCTTTGTGGTGTATTTTGGATATTTATCCTGTTGCGCTATAAGAAAACTGTTGCAAATTTCCATTTCCAGTCAACTAACAGGCTGACAGTAAAATCCCCTGTTGATCCCTCCTCTCTCTATCTCTGTGTTTCTATCCATATCTGACACGCTCTTCAAAAAAACAGAACAAAACCCAAGGAAAGCCCGCTGCAGATGAGTAAATGGGCACAGACAGCTGCTGTTAGTGAGCTAAGCGTATCTCCTGCTCCTCTCCGAGCAGTTTGGAAAGATGTATTGATCGCCCTCCTCTGACTCCCTCCATATCCCCTTTGATAAATGAATTGCTTTTTTTCATAAACATCTACTCCTGTTTCTCTGCACGTTCAACGATACAACAATAGCAACTCTTCTTCTGGTCAAAGTCACCCTCACTAATCTTATTTGGTTGAAGTTTTTTATGGGTTCTTCCTCTTATAGAGGTATAGAGGTATTTTATAGAGGGATTTTTTTATTTTTTTTATTTTACAATCACAGAGATCACAATTTAATTGTCATTTATTTTGAAGTTTTTGAATCTGAGAATGTTCCCACAAAATGCTAAATGTTCAAACACGAGAGACAATAGACAAATATGAAGGTGTAAATCTGTTTGGTGGTTTGATTTCTATTTGAGTGGGTCATGTGATCAGAATTTCATATCATGATAAACATGGTGACAATACACTTTCAGGCTTTTCTGAGCATGTTGTGGATATCAGTACATTCATTATAAAGTGAAGACTGTAAAATAATCCCTGTTTAATTATAAAAAGCTCAGATTAAGTTGAAAAAAGGTATTAAGTATAAAAAGTGGCACTTCAGTGTTAAAGTGATTATTTTCTTTCACCAAAGTGTCTTGTTTTTGTGGTACATATCACTCACCCATAATTCACCCCTAAAAGTTGCATTGAATATTGACATGTGTTTATAGACTATATAGAAAACAAATGTTTGATAGACTGTCTTTATTTTGGATGTAACCTGGCAGAAGCCCCACTGTGTAATATAAAGGAATTCCTTGGCTATACATCATAGATCTCTGGTCTTTAAGAGTGCAGACTGCACAGTTATGGGGGCGGGAGGTTAATTAATTAATTTCTGGCAACATTACACTTGTAACTCTGGTGCAAAACTACAATTCAGGTGCCACACATTCCTTAACAGACTGAGGTAAGAGGAAAACTGTAAATGAGATTTTTCTCCATGTTGTCATTTTGGATTCACCTGGAGTCATGGGATTCAGGATCTTCCATGTTACACTTACACTTTTTTGTTCCATTAAAAAGAATAGTTAGTTCAAGAAGTCTTCAACAGAACCTTGGACTGTTTCTTTTTCAAATTCCTCAACTTTTATTATGATTTTTTCCTTTTCCTTGCATTTTGCCTGTATGTTGGTGTTCTATAATATTGCAGAGGCTGTATTCAGCAGGTATGGAATCTCTGAGAGATGTATCTCTGAGTCCTTTGAGGCACGAAGCCAACCACAGCTGAAGTAAGTGGACCCTCAGCATTGCGTTTTATCACGTCCACAATCCTGAATCATGAACCACCATATTTTGAAGTAGGAGCCAAAAACAAGTGACATTAAAAAGTTTCTTCACTTCTATATTTTCATTGGAAACGATGAATTCTGTAAGAGCAGTATTTGGGCGTGTCATGTGACGCTGGGAAAATTGAATTGCAAAGGTAGGTGATATTTGTTTTTGAAATCCTTAATAAATGTAGTTAAAAAAAGTGTGAAAACACGTTTTATCTGGTTTGTTATAGAAAAACAAGTTAGCCTCAGAGTCCAGAGCATTACAAGAGCTGCAAAGGGGGACCAACTCTATATGAAAGGTGGTTGGTGTAATGGTCAGGTGTCCCATTACTTCTGTCCAAAGAATATGACCCAAGACAAGCACGTAACCAGAAGCTCAAAAAGCAATGAACTTTCAAAATAAAGAGATTTTTAAAAACACATGATTACATAATTGTCTGTGTTAAGTAAATAATACGTTAACGTGATGATATTGTGTTAATGTGCTCATTATATACACATAATGCTATGAAAATGCACTGGGGTGGTTTTGACAACAACTGACTGATAAGCAAATTGTACATTATGATATATATGATGTTCAGGTATTACATCCCACTTTAATTTCCCAAGGAAATTTCAATTTTCCATCATATTGGGCCCCTTAAATAATGCTTGTCTTTCCTGATGGTGGTGGTGTTGATTTATTTAAGAGAGCAGCTAGATAAAGGGATACAGAATGGATGGATAGGGAAGGATAGAAAATGGAAACAGAGAGACGGAGGGCTGAACTTATGCATGAAAAAGCTCTACATCTGCTGCATTTCATTTGTGAGGTGATTTAGCGGGAGGAAAAGACCGAGAGAGAGAGAGAAGGTGATAGAGTGATACTGGTGTGAAGTGGCTGTGCTGGGTTTTGTCCCTGAGTTTAGTGCTCCATATGTATCTCTCCATCTCTCCTTTGCTCCGCCTCTGTAGCTTTTATTTCCCTCTTGTTTCAAACCCAATTTTCCACTAAAACTCTCTTCGTCAGCATCTGTGCGCCGTCTGCCTCCAACCCAGAACACACATGCTCTCCCCAATTAAACTCTTATTCCACACACACACACACACACACACACCCTCTCTATCTCAATCTCATTTAGTCTCTCTTCCACCTGACTGTGCATTTCTCTTTCCTTTTTTTCTCCCTCTCTCTCTCCTCCTCCTGTTTCAATCTCCCTGCACTTTTGCGCTCAGTTCTCTCTCGTTGTTGTGTTTTCTCTCTTCCATGTTTTCTCTCTCTACATTCTCACCCACGAATTGATGTGTGCGGAAGATGTATCGTTCTGTCTGCCCTGCTGTATTATTCTGTTGTCTCTTCTTTCACTTCATTCTTCAAATCTTTCAATCACCTTTTTGTCAACCTTTCTGGACCATCATCAGCTCTCCATTCGTCTTACTTTGTGCTCTCTCTCTCTCTCTCTCTCTCTCTCTCATATTCTCATGCTCACTCCCCCCCCATTTTCCTGCCTTTCTACCTTGGATTTCTCTCTGTCTCTCTCTCCCTCTCTCTCTCTCCCTCTCTCCCTTTCTCTCTCTCTCTCTCTCATTATTGATTTATGTACTCTGCTGAGTTGTTCTGCTTTATTTTCCTTTGTTCATTGAATCTTTACTTCTCCATCCCTTACCTCCTTACTATCCCCTCTATCCTCCCTCGTTTCCCACTTTGCCCCCTCACCATCCTCCACTGTATATGAATATGTACACACATTCATATACACTGTCTGATTTATTTTATAGCACCATCCTAATACTGAACTCACTTCTCTCTGTACTGTTCTCACTTTCTTTTTCTCCCTCTCTCCCCGAGCAGATGGAAGAGGTTGGAGGTGGACAGGTAACAGATGACCCTTTGTCCCTCCTGATCACACCGGCCCTGCCCTGGCCAGGCCTGCCCTCCTCTTCTCCTTCCTTTTTCCCTCCCTCACTCCCCTCGGCCCACCTCCCCACCTCGCAAAAGATTAAACATTGAAGTTCTTTCACTGCCATGGCCACATCAAAATGGTAGTTCAGTGAATATGTTTGTCTTTAGACATTGTCTATCAGTCAAGACACGGTTAGTCTGCTGAGTTTGTTCTGCACTGGTGTGAACATGTAGTGGAGCCTTATACCCCAATTAGCACTGTTTTAATAGCCTAAATCATCACACATTTACTATATTGTGTCAAGCTGTTAAGTAATCTTAAATAGACTTGCTAATGTGGTTTCAGATTGTATTGCATAGTAACCTTTAAGCAATGAGCTGAAGTCATATATCTAGAAACAGAGTTAGACATTAATAAGCATTGAGGTTTTATTACAGCAAAGAATGGGCGCCGGAAGTGTTGTAGCACTTTTTGTTTCCTGGACATAAGCCAATAGGTTGAGCTGTACGCACATCCTAAGACCCCGCCCCTGCATGACAGTCGAAACCTAGAGCTGTACATGCATCCAATACCCCCCCCCCCCCCCCCACCCCTGCATGACAACCGAGACATAGAGCTGTACACGCGTCCGAAGACTCCCCATGCGAGACGTTATGCGGGGGGCAGGTCTTGGTATGGGGCCGAGACGTAGAGTGATGCGTCCCCCCACGTTAAAAATGCTGGCGCCCATGCAGCAAACATTCACTCACGCACACAAACAGTACCGATCCATTGTAAATTGTTTGGCTAGCTGCAGAAGACAAACATAGAATGCTAGTATTATCACTGGTGCTGTTTTATTGATGTGTCTTTCCAAGAGCTGCCAACTATATGCAGTCCCAAGGAATGTCTTGCCCTTCTTCTTACGAGGTCATCAGGTTTTGGTCTTCAGATGCACTGAATGGAAAATTGGGTTTGGATTTGTTTGTATCTCTGACTTCACTTCCACCTTCTCGCCCTGACCCATAACCTCTCTTGTCCTGGCACTGCGATTTCAGCTCAGTTGTGTTTGACTGTATTTGTTTTTCTGTTTAGTACAGAAGAGTTATGGAGCCAAAGTGTAACGGCTTCATTTGTTTTGCTGCTTTGTTGCTGTGCTCCAGTGTTTCAGGTAGGAAGTGGGTTTATTTCATTTTTTGTTGAATTGGAGTTTGTTTAGCAGATATGATCTGAGCTGAAAGCTGTTTTATGACTGATCTTGAAGACTCTTCATTGAGGACTTTCAAATGAAGTGTTCTGGGAAGCTTCTTTGAAATGCAATTTCATTTGTCAAGTTTGAATGCCAGTGGGAATTATCTCATTCTCAACACATACTGTTTGTTGTACACACTATGGACAAAAGTATTGGGACGCCTGACCATTACAACAACTAAGACTTTTAATGACATTACACTCAAATGCATACACTTAAATATGGAGCTGCTCACCCTTTTGCAGCTACAACAGCTTCCACGTTTTTAGTGGGGTTGTGGTCAAGGCTCTGTGTGGGCCAGTCAAAATCTTCCACATGGATCTCATCCAGCCATGTCTTTATTGGAGTCATGCTGGAATAGAAAAGGTTTTTCCTCAAAACTGTGTTCACAAAGTTGGAAGCATGTCGGTGCCCAAAATGTCTTGGTATACTGAAGAATTAAGACAAGAACTGATGTTAGTTAAAAACTTTGTGTAGTAAAAATGGCAAAAAGGTATATAACAATATATACAAAAATATATATAAATATATGCCCATTATATAAACTATCATATAAAATCGCTCACTTGGCCAAAAATGGATAAATGACATAATCTGGAAGAAAACATTTCTCAAGTGTTGAGTTTAGAATGAAACCTTTTTCACCTAAATTGTATGATTTAACAGTGTAAATAGCAAGGAATAAAAAAAAAAGGTAGTTTTCATGGGTTTCAATTGGTCAAAAGTGTCCACGAGGGCACTAAACGTATAGTAAAAATGAGGAGGGCCAGACAGTTAAAAATCATTTTATGGCATTCTGATTAGAATTAATTTGTCATTCTGAGGATTCTCTACATGGGAGCCACTGGAGCCGTCACTGAAAGAGGAAAACGGCATGATCCCACTCTGGTGGAATTAACAATTCTATGTCCGTTTACAGACATAAATTACATGTATAGGACGTAAGATGTCTGAAACCATTCTGATTGTTCAAATGTACTGTTGTTTAAAAACTATGTATAGAGTGACCAGTTTGACAGATATTTTGGCTCATCTACTAACATTCAGCTTTAAATTGGAGTGTTTCTGAAAGATTCACTGTAAAACTGCACCCTGCCTATACAGACTATGGGGCAGCTAGTAGTCTGGTGGTTAGTGAGTTGTCAATCAATCCATGAGCTCTAATCCCAAGACTGGTAGTGGCACCACTGTGGTATCCTTGACGTACTATTCCCACATTCTGCTCTGTCACACCGTCACTGGATGCCCACTGCTTCACTTGATGAACTGGTTACTTTACACATTTATCAGTAAAGTAACCATTAATCAACTGGTTAAATGCCAAGAAATGATTTCACACTGTTCACACTGTGTGCTGAGCTGTGTTGTGTTCATGCTTGACTATAAGGGGTCTCTTTACTAGAATGTCTGAAACAAGCAGCAATTGTCAGTATTTAAGAATGAACTGGCATAAATAGGACTAAACGTAACTGTTTAAGGTGTGACTGATTCCCAGTGTTAGTCTGGTATCATAATAAAACTGGGCCTCCCATAGAGACATATATTATTTTATGACAAGGGTAGTATGATCAGCAAAAGCTACTATTAAAGTAGAAGTATCTGCTTTAAACACTGCACATCAGTCACATGATTGCATCATCAGATTACAGGCATCAGAGTTTCATCTTCTTTCTATTTTTCCATTTTTGAAGGAAAATCTTATTCATTTCTTCTTGTTCTGTTAAGTTGAGGAGGGAACCTCGGCTGTAGACTTGCCTAATTATTCAGCTTTGTTGCCAGTTTTTAATGTGTGCTTCCCATATCTCCCTTTACATAGTTCTCTGTAATAAAATCCTGCATAGAATAATGGAATAAATATTTAGAAAAAATATTTACAATAATTACAATATTTAAATAAATGTATTTTTAATCAATGAAACACTGTCCAATTATATTTTGTAAAAATATTCCATCACTGAAGGACGTGTGTCGGGTGTAAATGTCAACACTTGTGTGATGATTTGGAAGCGAGCCAGTTTAATTTCTATTCGAGACTTAGTGGCATTCATGACGGTGCCAAACTCTCTCCAAATTAGTGCTCACACAGATGCATCAGGAACAGTTGGGGACCACTTGTGCTCCATTCTTGTAAAATGAGGAAATCAACTCCATATTCCAAAGTTCAGGAAAGCAGATGGTGGCTAGACTTGAATGCCTTTTAGCTTTTGATGGTCCTTTTTTTCTGGGAACTCATTAACTGGAACTGGGTGTTGAATGGGATTTGGGATCATTGAAAAACAAAACACAAAATCCTTCCCAAGTGTAGGTAGAACTTTAAGCTACAGAGGTACCTCTTATTTTTTTTTCATATGTGGATTGCACATAAATGTGTGGAGATTATAAATGTATGAACCCAAGTTTTTTTAAAATAATTTTTCGTAATAATTAAGTACATTAAAAAACAAGCACGTTTAGTCAGTGGCAGCCCGTGTCTATTTGGTACCCTAGGACATTTTATTTGCCCCTCCAGCCTCCACCCAATTTAAAAGTGGAAAAGTGCCATATTGCACTGTTTACTGTTATGCAACATTATTTGTGTGTTTAATTACTTTCTTCCTAACAAAGTGTACAGGCTAAAGAAAGCAATGAAAGTCCTAAGCTGGAGGGAATAGATAAAAATGGGGCCAGTCGAATGGACACTCCAGGCAGCTTGCTATAATGCCCATGCGTACTTGAGCACTTTTGTACTTGAGTACAGGTCAAAATAAAATTAGAAGACCTGTGGTAAGTGGAAATGCAGTCACATTCTGACTTGTTTAGTTGTGCTTAACTTTACCGCAAGCCCCCTCTGCCCCCTCTACCCACCCCCACTACCACCACTTTTGGGCGCCTATTTTTCTTCATTCTCCTTTTCTCTCCTTCTCCTTCCATCTCTCTTATGCTTTACCTCCTCTTTTTCTCTAACTCTACTTCATTCTTTCTCTGTGTCTCCCTCCCTCTCTCTCTCTCTTTCTTCCTCCCTCCCTCTCCCCCCCAGTGGTGTGGTCCGTCTGGTCAGTAGCAGATGGTTGAGTGGATCAGAAGGAGACGTCCTCTAACCCGGGCCTCAGTCCAGAACCTGCAGAACACTCCAATCCAGCCAAGCGGAGCTGGACAACAACATTGTTTGTGTGTGTGCACGAGTGTGTGTGTGTGTGTGTGTTGTTAGACTACAGTCTATTTTTGTCCCTGCTGGTATGAAACTGTTCTTCAGACCAATTTGCTTTGTATGGCATCATTGAGTGTTTTGCACGCACATTGGGGAGCCTGAGCGTGTGTGCGCGCGTGCATGCGTGTGTGTGTGTGTGTACATACATGTGTGTTTATTTGGCTTTCTTATTTTGCTGTGTTGTTGTGATCATGCCTTTTATAGAGGTACAATTTTAGATGAAACAGGACACTTTCCTAGCGTGATTCTGGCAGTGTGTTTACTGAAGAAAGCTGGTGACGTATTTGGACCCTCTGAGAGTTAAAAACAGGTATGTGTGCTTGTTTGTGTGCATGTGTGTGTTTGTTTGCCCACTCTCACACTACCGTCCACTCCAGCAGGGCACACTGATGCATTAAATCTCACCTCCTCCTTTAATTTCATTACTAACTCTCAGCCTACCCCCAGCCCACACACTCCAAATGATTAAATTTGGTGCGTTCTTAGATGAGTTGGTCAGACGCCGGATGTCCAGTCATTTTTTTTAAAAGAGACAAATATGTAACATGAGAATTTTGTTGTACAGCATGGGCAGCCTGTTTCCCTGTGTAAAGGTTACAGTGAAGATCTGAATGCTTCAGTGCTGTACTGGGGGTAGTCTGGAGGGTCTGGAGAATTCCTGGTGGCCTGGTAGTCTTTTGTACTGGTTGCTGCAGAGTTATAACTTCTAAACCCTCACATATAAACACGAGAAGCTAAACTGTAAACCTCACAAAGTGTATATTTGTGGTAAATTAGGGAGGTAATTCAGCAGATCCCCTCTGCAAGGTACAGGCCTGCTTGGCCAGTTGTAATTGCCTGGCTAATGAGCCCTATAGAGCAGGTGCACTGTCAGAAAAAAGGGTATAGCCCTGCAAAATTTCAGTCCCTCAAGGTACAAACAACTGAAATGTAACCTCAAAAGTAGAAACTGAACCTTGTGGTCCAGTTGTGTAACTTAAATGAATTTTAAAGATACACTACATTCACTTTTCAAAGGAAAGGAGCATATTTACACTATTTTATAACTTAAGAGTGAAATAAAGCGACTGGATCAGGATTTATGTGGTCAATGCATCTTAAAAATATAGCTTTAATAGAAAATGGTACAGTTATGTTCCCTAACTAAAGGTACTGAAGACCCAGGCTTGAGGGCGCCACCCTAGTGACAGCAGTGTATTTCTAACAGTGTAGAGATTAGGCAGTGCTGTATGCTGCCAGAAACTTCATCAGTTAGCATTGTTTTGTAGCATTTTAACTGTCATGTACACTATATCCACAAAAGTATTGAGACACCTGACCATTACACCAACATGGACTTTAATGGCATTGCATTCAAATACATAGAATTTAATATGGAGCTGTGTTGCTGTCCAAAATGGCTGGCATTAGGATGTCTGTCTGAAGCCTGATGTTTGTAGCATTAGGATTGCCCTTAACTGGAAGTAAGGGGCCTAGCTCCATACTTGTGTCTATATTGTTTCACACAGAATTTTGGGGTGTGGTTGGATTACAGTTGTGAGTAGGGGCGTAGCAACCGGGGGGGACGGGGGACACACGTCCCTTTCACTTTTAGAAACAGGTGATTCTGTCCCCCGCACTTTTTTTTGACCTAGCGCCAATATTTCCGCCCGTGTTCTCTGATTTGTTAATTAGATTTGAGTCAACTAACGTTCCGCCAATCACAGCGCAAATCTTTTGGGCATCTGCCATGAGCTTCAAATCTCGTTGCTCTTGCTCTTGTGAATTTTTGCATTTCACCCACTTGGCTGTCTGGGGTAAAATGCACCCTCGAAAGAAGCAGAGGATGATTACATCCTTTTTTCAAACACACAGTATGAGAATGTGTTACAGAATGTTGCGAGGACACGAATCATACGTTTCCATGTTATGATTTAACATCGAAAGACAACAGAGTCTCTGTACATGCGATCTCTGTACACAATTTCAACTTCAAACATACATGCAATAGACTGTATTTCTGTTGCTAGGATGAGTGACACGTCAATGACTAATCAAATCGCAAGGTTAGCTACGCATGTCAGCGGTATCATCCAATCAGCGTGCGGCATTTACAGACGTTTGGCCAATCATCGCTCTGAGGGGCGAAATCCCCGTCCCTTCATCAAGACTCTTATCCGAGGAAGATCTTAGCCTGTCTGTGTGGAAGAAAGATCATTGGCCTGCGAAGAAAGCCGAAAAATGCATTTTGGAAGTTTTGATTAAAAATCTCACTTCAATTTTGAAAATGTTACAACCTTGTAAATACATTGATTTAGGTTTTATTGATATATTTTCAAAGAATTACTGTAATGCAATTTGCAATTTGTATACTCATTTAACACTTTTTTTTCCAACTGTTAAGTAGTAAGATAAACATTGTTCAAGTGTAGCGTAAATTAAATATTGTAAATATCATAAAATATCTTTTTCATATAATTTTCTACTTCATAAAAATTAAAGTATAGATTTCCACAGTCCTGTGTCCTGCAGTAT
>JBBPDB010000028.1:6987629-7017325 GCA_037974465.1 Brachypetersius altus | reverse complement strand
AAAATAAGAAAGGCCGGTTCTTAACCATGCCACATTAATGGCTTACCAATTTGGTTTGAATGTATCGCATGACTTATTGCAGTCGCAGTTTGCCGCAATATAATTACAGTACGGTGCCCTAGCTAAAGGGTAAAGAAGGTTAGTTCTTCAGTAGCTCCTCTAAATCATTCGGTACTGTGCTGCGAGGTTCATGCGTTTGTTGTTTTACAGGGCATTAGTGTAAGGTTAGGCATGAAGGGTGAACTGTTGTATTCCAGATGTGCGGGCTGTGTGGCAGGTGTTGCTCCAGCTGCTGGTGAAGGTGGAGAAGCAAGGTTTGAGGGTCAGAGTGGGGCGGGGGATTCAATATTTCAAGCTGAGCAGGCTGAGCAAGGTTATTTTCCCATGTGAATCTACAGCTTTTCTGTTGGGGAGCTACAGCATAACATAAACAAGCTTTGCGAATGTGTGTGTGTGTGTGTGTGTGTGTGTGTGTGTGTGTGTGTGTGTATGTGTGTCTGTGTTGAGTGTGTGTTGGGGGTGTTGGGAGACAAGAAGAATAATGAGAATGTCAGTGTGAGTGTATGTGTGCTAGGGCTGCACAATATATTGTTCATTAATGGTTTTATATAACTTTGGGCTCATTTTGTCACAATTTCCAGGACAGCAGATTTACAAGCAACAGAAATAACAATGTTCTGAACTCATTATGGAATACAATTGTATTTTTATACAAAGTAAAGAGCAGCTTGTGTTTAAAAAGTATTTTAGATATAAGGTACCTCCTACTAATCACCTCACATTGAGCTTCCTGACCAATGTCCAGAATGTCCAGAATTCCTGTGTTTTCATTAATTTAATTGTAAATATACGGGCCAATCTTTAACCATCGGCACTCATTTTTTTAAAGAATGGGGCAGTTCATTCAAATATGTGCATCAATTCCACATGAATAAAATATATCAACATCATAGCAATGTCAACGTCAACATCCTCAGCATTTTGCCGTTCAGTTCACTTACTATCTGGCAGTAATTGTATTGATGTAATATATTTTATTCATGTCCGAATTCGGCTAATAGTTTTCCAGTGTAGCTTGTGCAGCCCTAGTGTGTGTATGTGTGTGGCTGTGTGTGTGTGTGTCTCCACTCTTGCAGCAGGTCAGGCAGTTAAGCTGGAGGAGATTAGCGGGCTCAGCTTTGCCCTGGACTCAGGGGACGGGTTCGGCGAGATGAGGCCCCGGTGCGCGGTTCACCAGCAGGCCAGGACAGACCCACCGCGCCACCACAGCACACACACACCATGCTGTTTGTGTCTCTGCATAATATTGCGGTTATATAAGAACCCTGTTGCTCTGCTTATTTTGAATATATGAATGCGAAGACAGCAGCTACCCTTTCAACACTTTTCATTCAACACTTTGTAATGAATAAACCAATAGAAATGGTTCAAAATAACTATAATCAGAATCCTATAAAAATAATTACATTTCCAAACATTAAACATTTGTTTAGGATCTGTTCAGTGATACAAATCTTTGTTCAGCAACAATATCTCCACCATAACAAAACACTGGAACTCTTTTTCTTCTTTTTTAAAACATTATTTGAATATGTATGATGAACAGACCAGCAGAAATCACCCAAAATTACGTAGCTTGTCACATTACCATGTATTAAGCTGTCTACAATTTTCCTTCTTCTATAAAGTTTGTTTTAGAGATACAGAGCTTTTTTTTGTCAGTGATGGTGCCTGTGGTTCTGTTCTAGGAATGACCTGTTAATTATGATTTGAGTCTGTAAACCACATTCAGTCCATCATTAATGTTATTCTACACATCATTCATTTTCCTTGAATACTTTGTTTTTATACCTTTATTCCCTTTAAATATATAAGCACTATATTTGTATACACACACACACACACACACACTGCTCATTGATAAATAATTAGTCTTGGGTCAGACTGTATTTTGCTCATACCTTTGTTAATAATATAGTGTATTTCTTTAGTATGTTACGTTATATATATGCGCTCATCAAGACGTGTGCAAAATTCCTGATGGAATAGAAGTGATTCTGATGCTGAAGATGAAGTAGTGAGGCATTTTTTCTAACCTCTTCCAATTCTAGTGATTTGCACACTGCTGAAAAAGGCCTTAAAACTGATTAAATGATGTGAGTATGTTTTAAAGCACAACCCATTCAAATAGCGGATTTGGGGAACATCTCCATAGTAGCTTCTAACAAGCCTACGTAGAAGGGAGACGGCTGAAGATTAGCGGGAGATAAATGGAGAGAGGAGGGGGCTTTATGACTGAGCATAAACAGTCGTATCATTCAGGATGTACCTGCCTTTATAACGGCACTAATGTGCGGACCCGCCGGGACGGATTCACCACACTGGCTTTAACTTCAGGCGAGGGATGTTTTTAGTTATGAGCTCATAAAAAAGGCTACTCGCTCGCTTGCTCTCTCTCTCTCTCTCTCTCTCTCTCGCTTATCCCCCCCCACCCCACCTCTCTCCACCTCTCTCCTGTAGTGAATCAAACAGTGAGATGCTTTGATGTTCCACATTGTGCTTTTATGTTACCACATTTAGCATCATGAGTTTGTTTTTCATTCTTTTTTTCCTCTCTATCCTTCTTTCCTCTTCACTCTCTTTCCTCGTTGCCTTGCTCTCATTCCTCTTTTTCATCTCCTCGCCTGTATCGCTATCGCCGTGTATCTCCTGTCTTCCGCTTTGCTTTCATGCCCTCACCTCATCCGCCTCTGTTTAACAAGCATTATCTTCTGTTCTCCAGCCTCAGTCTTTCGTCTGCCCCCGCACTTTTCCTCCCTGGCACGTATCACGTCAATATACCTTTACGTTCGAACGCCCTGATATCTCTCCACACCCCTTCCTTCCTATTTTACACTCACATTTCTGCCCTTTCTTACTTTTTACTATCAAAGCTTATTGGCTAGGGCAACGTGGCCTTGCCCCTAAAAGTGTTTTCATTAAGACTTTTACGAAAAAGCTTGTAGTCTCCCAATTTCTTCGGTGATTACTTTTTTTTTCCTGCAATCATCATTAAATCACATAGCAATAGAAGGTCAACTCGACTGCTGTTTGTCTAATGTGGCAGTTTGGCCCGTAGAACACATCTCCCTGGCCAAATGAATTCTCTGAATCTACCACTAGCAAATCCATTTAGCAGAGTCTTTAATTAAGTCTTAAGTGTGATTAAATTATGCATAATTATCGTAATAATATTTCTCTTTTTAATCACAGATAAGGGGGCTGACTCCAGTGGAAAAAAAAAAGACTCGCTCAGTGAGGAATGGTGCAATCTTGCGTTCTGTGGATAACTTATCACGCCATGGAATCATGAGTCCTGACGGCGACAAAATGTAATCTCCCCACCCGCTCCCTTCTCTTATGGCCTGAACAATGGAACAAGTGGTTCAATTCATACTCAGGACTTTTACTTTATTTTAATTAAGCAGCTCTCTGAACCCGTCTTACTTTTGTCTTCTTTCCCGACCACCTTCTCAGTTTGCATTCTTTTCTGTCTTGATCAGCTTTTTTGCCTTTCCTTTTTTCTTCTCTCTCTTTTTGTGATAACTCTCACTGTCTGGGAGACCAAGAGGTCAAAGCGGCCTGTGTTTCTGTGCCCGATGCGTTGGTGAATTTAACCTGAATTATGCACCAAGAGTTTCTTACCATTTTATTTCCATAAGAAAAAAAAACACCCCCAGCTTCTGCATAGTAGGTGTATGGTAATTCCTCTTTCTTTCTTTGACCTCAAGCGTGCATTTGTCACAGCACCCCGTGGTTGGGCCAGTGGTACTTAAAAGCACTCTGGTGGGAGTTGCCAGTCACTGCAGCCTGACGTTAGTATATGCTCTCGCCTGCGCCGGACAACTTGATTTGCATATATAGATTTTTGCAGGTCACATTTGTCAGGTTTTTCAGAGAGGTTCTTCAAGACATTTATCACAGGAGCAAAATGCCTTACATTCACCTTGGGAATATTACAGATGATCAAACACAATCCATGGAAAAAATGCTCATTTCGCAATGGGATCCTTTTCCAAGAGAGGTGGCTCATGTAAAGGTTCCCATAAGATATGGCAGGGAACTCTTTAGTCTTTACATTCTGAGGAGAACTTTGTTACATTTAGAATATGCCCCCTTCTGATATTGTTAATGCATGAACCCTTACAACATCCATAACCCCAACCTTTCCTTCCTTATCATTATCTCTCCATTCCTGGTTGTACCTTCTCCTTACTTCTTCTCAGATCCTGCTCCCTTTCTTACTGGCCCCTTTGCCCTTTCCCCCCTCTATCCAGAAGGCAGGTAGGGCATCTCGTTGTGGTAGTTGTAGTCCGGGCACACTTTCTGAACCAGCCGATAGTCCGTGCTGTAGAAGGAGATGTAGATGCAGATGACCTTGAAGGGCTTGGAGCAGATCCAGGAGACGTGGCTCTGCGTCTGCTCCTGGAAGCAGGTCTTAGATGGGTCGTAGTTGCACAGTGAGGTGCGCTTGCTGCGGTCCACCTTTTCGTAGTCCACCCGGCAGTTGAATATCTTAGAGTCCTTGGGGTAAACCACGCTCTGGCGCTCCAAGTCGAACTCCACTGCCTTGACAGGGGGCACGAGACTGACGGAGATGTTGCCTTGGCCTGTGGAGTTGTGGCGGAAGTAGACACTGAACGTCCCATTGCCATGGTCCACAATCTTACCCGTGATGAGCAAGTTGAGACGCACCGTCTTGATATTGGAGTAGAAGTCTCCCCAGCCGAACATCTTCTTGAACTTGCCTGTCTTGACAATGGGCCGGCGCTTGACCCGAGAGTTCCCCGAGGGATCGGTGTCAACATTGGCATCTTGCTTGAGCAGGTCACTACCCAGCATTTCCCAGAACTCCTGCTTGGAGAAGGGTACAGGTGAGCGGTAGGGCAGCTCCAGTGCTGAAGCGTTGGCTGCCCGTCCTCGGCTGTGCAGCACCCATCGACTGAGTGGTGAAAGGGAGCCCTGACTACCCAGCACACCCAGAGTCTTAGAAGGATCCGCAGGGGATGAGGACTTCTCGTTCAAAGTTGAAGAGGAAGAGGAGGAGTGCGGATCTTCCTGTCCCAGAGCCAACTGTAGGCACAAATGGAATGGTAGAGAGGGATACCATGGGATTGGATGGAAATGATGAAAGTGCAGGCAGAAAATGATCAACAGAAGGACCAAAATGGGAGAGAATGAGGAAACAGAAAATCCATGAAATGCATTGGGAAAATGAAACAAAGACAAGATAAATTAGCTTCAAATCAGCCACAAAATTACAAATCAGCCTCAACATGACAAATATCATTCATGCTCTGTTTTAAGTATTCAGGACACACCCCAGCCTCAGCTCTTTATAGTAAACTGCCATTGTCTGTTTGCACTATTGCCCGATATTGCATGTGAAAGCACCAGTTCCCTTACTGCTCATCTGTTTGTACAGGGCAGAATCTGTACTGCCCCCATGGCTAATATGGCACTAAGGCTTTACTCCAATAGACTGTATTACCTCCAAGAGAGAAAGAGAGATTTTATCCCTTGCTACTGCAGTACTTGAAACAAGAAGCAATCACCTTGTAGAAAGAAGGGGAGGGGAGGGAGAGGCTGGGGAATGAGCCTCAACGTACAATTAAGACTTTTAATGTTTTAATTAAAAAAATCACTATCGGCAGGACTGCAAGGCAGCCAGGTGAGAGAGAGAGAGAGAGAGAGAGAGAGAGAGAGAGAGAGAGAGAGAGAGAGAGAGAGAGAGAGAGAAAACGGAAGGAGATTGGGTAAAGAGAAAGATAAAGAAAAGTGAAAGAACAGAATAGGGAGATTGAGGGAAAAGATAGGGGAAAATTAAGAGGTAGGATAGGAAAATAGGTGCAGGTGTGGGTGTCTGCTTGAGAAAGAGGGAGAGAAAGTAGTTTTGGTTCATACGTGGCTTAGTGAAGTGGGTGAGTGGGTGTAATGGATAATTATTACATGGTAATGATTGGTACATGGTAATTACACTCGTACACACACCATACACTATCGAGAGCAAAACTGAAGTGTTTCTTTCCTTTAGATCATAGCGTAGAAAAAGGTGTGGGTGTTTCAGTTTGTGTGCATGTGTATGTGTGTGTGTATTTATCTCTTTTTGGGGACCAAATGTCCCCAGTTGGGATGCACACGCATTTTGTCATTATGGGGATTAAAAACAATTTTATTAAAGCCTGATTTTTTCCCTTTGGCTGCTACTGTTACGGTTGGGATTGGTTTGTACATCAATGTGTATTTACAATAATACATAAAGAAACCGAATAGTTGTCTCAGAAAAACAGCAAATGCAAACTATTTTGCATAGCTCTTCTGTCTGTCTATCTGTCTGTCTGACTGACTCTTTGTGTATGTGTGGGTCCTTTCATGTCGCTGTAGACATGGTGCTTGGGGTGCATCAGCAGTGAGTGCTATCTGTTTGATGTATTGTTCATGCTTTGTCTGTTTTTGTGCTCACTAAGGCTTGGCTGTAGTTGCTCTCTTCTCGTATTCCAGCATTGTACACAATATCCTCAGTGCTCACAGCAGCTACTAGTACTGACCCGGCCATGCTTTACAATTAATTACTATGGAGATGTGTCTTTTCTATCAAGTCTCATATCTCTGAATGTCTAAGGACTGCAAATGCGTGCTCAGGTGTGAATGCATGTACTTCAGAATCAGGATTAAAAGAAGAGAGAAAGCAGTGAATGCAGTGGGTTAGAAAAAGTGTGTGGTCTCCCAACTGTGTGTGTGTTTTTGTGTGTGTATTTGTGTTTGCATTGCATGTGTTTACCTATGTAAATACAATATCAATAATATGACAAAACAAATAGCAAATAATGTTATGCTTATCAATCTATCTAACCACATATATATATACGATACAGCAAAGTTAAGCAACAAAAAGTTTAGAATGAATAAAGAATGAGGCTTGATTTGTTTTTGTTTATTTTAAATACACAGCATTGTATTAACCAGTAAACACACACACGTGTAAGGCAGCAGAGGTGTTACGCCAGTAGGTGGCACTATTGCACCACACTACGACCCAGGTTTATGATTTACTTGCGCTTGTTGGTCCCTCTGTGATTCCGTGTTACTTCAATCACGTCTTCTCTGTCGTACCGTGTATTCTCCTAAAGACATCATGTACTGTACCGTGACCCATGTACTGTGACGGTTCGGTATGAAAACATGTACCATTACAGCCCTAATATATATATAACGGTACATGCTGCTATATATATTTAGCTGCTATATATATTTAACTACTGTAAACCCCCCAGAAAGAGAGTAACTGTGTGTGTGTGTGTGTGTGTGTGTGTGTGTGTGTACTTGTTCACATGCATGGCCGAGTCATCAGTACATATGACTATGCATATTCAGTTTGTGTGTGGTGGTGTTTTCTGTGAATGTGTGTGTTTTCTCCTTTCAGGGCAGGCCTTATCCCCTGCTCTTAAGACTATGTCTCCTCCATAATGCATGGAGCTGTGCCTCAGCCCTGATCCCCGCGCCCGCTCTTGCACTCCACGCCTTCCTTATTCAGGCTTATGCTGGCTTACTCCGGCTTAATCAGGCTTACTCATGCCTTCCCTGCCTCATTCCACCTTTTGCTGCCTATCTCTGCATCTCGATAAGTCTGACTTGAGTCCATTTTACTCAGCCTGGATTAGCGTACGGCGCGTTCGCTCTAATTCAGGCTTACACAGTCTTTTTCTGCCTCTCTCTCATTCTGCTTATCTGGCTTCAGTTCCAGCTCTTTCTGTTCCATTGTTTTTCTTCACAAAAAATTTGTAAATAAACAAAAAATTAAATAAAGTAAAGAAGGTATTGAATGTCTGTAAAGAAAAATAAACTCTTGGATTTATAGTTGGCCTTGGAGCACACATAATACCCTTGTTGCTTGAATAATCCTCCATTAGATGCATTTCAAACCCACTAATCTGTTATGCAGCTTCGGAAAAGTAGCTCTCGGAACGGTGGCATGCCGTCTAATTAGAGTTATGAATTTTAAATTGAATTACTCAGTGTGAAAAAAAAGAAAAAAAAAGACATTGTGCATTTCCTTTCCTCAGAAAAGCTGCGTGTCAGTGGCGGTGCGGTGGTTGCGGTCTGCACACGCCCTCGGCTGCTGGCACTGACGTGTTGGGTTTTATCCAGCTAATGAAGTCGTACCCTTGTTCATGTGTTGACAGTCTGACTGAGGGGGTGTTGTGAAAGTGGTATTGATTTTGGTGTCCTCACTGCAGTGGGGTGTGGGACTGTGCAGGAGGTGTTTTTGGATGCAGCTTCTGATCTCACTGACCTAAGATTTTGGGGTTTATTATAGGCTTATGTAAACAGTTAACCAACCAATATTATGTCCTTAAATGGATATCTTTTTTGTAAATTCATTATTTTAGTTGTTTTTAGCTGTTCAGCCTATTTTGCAATGGAGATCATAATTCTCTACTTTTTAACTGAGGCATCTAAACAGACTGCATGAACAAAAGTATTGGGACACCTCTTTATTATTGAATTCATGTGTTTCATTCATACCCATTGTCAGAGCTGTATAAAATCAAGAATAAGAGATTTTGGACAACGCCATGCTTCAGACTTTTTCCCTGGAGTTTGGGGAAGGCCCTGTTCTATTCGGGGATGACTATAATGGCCCAATACTTTTCTCCATACAGTGTATATCAGGGGTACACAGTGTCACCTCACAGATTCCAGCCAGCTGAGGGTCCTTTCTGTGTGGTGTTTGTATGGGTTTCTGCTGGGTGATCTATTTTTTCCCACAGTCCAAAGACCTGCACATTTGGTGGTTTGGAGATCTGCCCTAGGTGCAAGTAAATATCACTACTTATGTCAGTATTACTGTCTACTACTTATCTCTGTTGTGTACAGTAAAAAACTTGGCATAGAGAGCAACTCCTAACTACTGTTTGTGTGACTAGAAAATTACTTAGAAGCATGTAATTCAGTATTTATACCCCAGCGTTTGTGTATATAGCATAGTGTATTTTTGTAAACTTATTTTAGATTTTCTATTGCACATGTCCCTGTGTCTCTGTGTGACTGTGCAGTTTCCTTTGAATTCGGACTGGGATTCTGAATATGACCATGTTTACCTATCTGCCCTGTGATGGACTGGTGAACTGTCCGGGGTATTTCTCTGCCGTTCAGCCCATGAAAACTGAGATTGTGGCTTGGATAATGGATAGATGAAAGTTACATCAGTTAACAGATGCCTGTACTGACTGCCATCACACTGAGTGATTGGAAGAGAGAGGACCATCCCACCCACTCAGAGAAGGCAATGCCAGTTACATTGTTTTGAATTCCTGGCATCACTGGGCATCTTGGGAACTCCTAGCAAGCTATTTTTATGGTCAAAAGGCAGGTGGCAAAAGCCACCAGCACATCTTACAGAAACCTTTTCAAACCTTTTTTGTGAAATACCTGCTTCAAAAATTTGATTTTGAGTACCTGCCTCAGAGTGTGACCGGATTCATGCTCAAGTCCTTATATCCAAGCATTTTAACATGACCATGAACTGAAGCATTAAATTGTCATTTACCTATTAGCTCATTTTTATATTGCCTTGTTAGTAGCTAATGGCTGATAGTCTAACCAAAGTAGATTTAGTAATCTGTGTGCCTACACCTGACAGAAAGGCAGCTATTACTGCTCACAACATTTAAGTGCAGTGGAGTCAGTCTTTTAACTTGTTTTGGGGGGCGAAGGGTTTACAACAAGAACACATGAGCAGTATGTTAAAGTTCCAGAAAGCAATTTTGCTGCCTGATTCTTTGCCCTGCCTGTGGGAGGACTTGTGCTATACCTTTGCTATGCATCTGTAATCAGTTTTTCTGTATCAGACAGGGTGCGTTCTGAGATGTGACGGAAAACAAATTCTTGAACAAGGTGCAACCAGCTATTTTCTTGTGTGTGTGTGTTTGTGTGTGTGTGTGAGTGTTGCTATTTTTCTTCCAGTTTTTCTAGACTCTAGAGAATGTTTTCCCCTCACTCTGTTTCTTCCAAGTGTCCTTCTTGACTCCCTCCAGTCACATCTGCAGATAAAAGCTCTAGTTTTTATGCCGCTCGTCCATTGCATCACCCTGACATCAAGTACATGCTGTAGAACTCTGCTGTTGTTCCTTTCAATACCACATTGGAAAGCATGTCCTTCCTGTTAAAATTATAGACTGTTCCTAGGCTTGTACATTCACCTTTTACACACTGGAAGCTGATAAGAGTCAGACAATACCATTTTCTGAGACAAAAAGGAACTAAACTCACTGGGGTGGTCCCCCAGGGGTGCAGTTTCTATCCCTTTCTTTAAATTCATATAATTACATATTCCACTATAATTATTCTTCATTTGACCTGTTTTGACTCCAGGCTTTATGTTATTTTCCTGGTAGGCCAAGAAATTTGTGAATATAGTTTACCTTTAAAACTCATTCACACTCTCAACTAAACCTTATTCAACTTTTTCTACATTTCTATATATTCTATACATTTCTATATATTTCTATATCCTATATTTCTATAAAGACACACCATTTTAAATGTGTTGTTAGATTATGGACCAAATGGTAGGAATGGTTTTTGTCTTAAAATACTGCTTTAACAATGCACAGCTGCTTGCTTTCTACCTTAAGCTTCGCTAATGTCCGCCTACAGAATTGTGACTAATTCAGGACACAGGAACAAACAATATTACTGCTGTGCTCTTATTCAACATAAAAAGCTATTTGATTGCTAATGGCGCCACCTGGTGTAGAATTTTCATCC
Organism: Brachypetersius altus; assembly: GCA_037974465.1. Lineage (NCBI taxonomy): Eukaryota > Metazoa > Chordata > Actinopteri > Characiformes > Alestidae > Brachypetersius > Brachypetersius altus. The sequence continues at coordinate 7,006,516 of JBBPDB010000028.1, read as the reverse complement.
TACTAAACATGAGCGAGTTACAAACCTGGACCGTGAAGCGCTTCAAATATACAAACTTAAAGAAATGAGTGGAGAACCATGATCTGCAGGGACAAATGAGTCATCCTTCAGGCCTGAATTCTTGACTCCTACAGTGGAAGGTTGAGGGAGGAGGGGCTGTGGGGGAAATTTCACTCATAGCCCTTGCCCTCTTAGACACAGGGGTCACTGAATATCAATACAAAGTTATTCTGGTTTTATCCTATAATTAAACATTTCTATCCTAATGGGAGTGGTCTCTTCCAGGAAGGCATGAGGGGTCAGTGAATGGTTTGATGACTTTGAAAATGATGTAAATCACATGGTCTCCATCCTGCCCATTACCATGCTACCCATACTGTCGCGTGAAAACAGAGGACAACAAAAAAGCCTTATCTGCGTATCTGCTTCTTTCTGATTAATTGGTTTGACTCTTGTTTGTTGAGGAAGGGCAGATAGGGGCAGATCTCTAGCCACACTGAGGGAAGGACAGGTACCTGGCCGTAACTCAAAACAACTTGTCCAAATGCCTGAATATCACCCTGGTAATCCAGTGATCGTAGCTTTCCCATGGGCTCATCCTGTGACATAGAAAAACCACTAATACTTCATGTACCGCGTGCAGTCTCAGGCAGACAGGTTCTTTCATGCTGCAGGCTCAGATGAATGGTGGGATCTATGACCCTGCATTTTCCCCCAGCAGCCTGCACTCTTCACCCTCTCCCACTCAGCCAAAACGGCCTCCATCCGAGCCTGCAGGAGAGCAGCTGCCAGCAAATCTGATCTTTCTGATATCCCCCCCTGAGAGGCCTCTACCAGGCCTGGATTAATAATGAATAAAAATAAGAAGCAGGGCAGACGTATCGATTTTAATCTATTCAGGCCTCTCCCTCATTTCTCTCATTTATTTTCGATCTCTTTTTAAAGACTGGAGGATGGTGCGGACTCAGAGCCAGGGAGGTGGTCTGATGAGGACAAACTGCAGCATTCCCCCCTGCCCCTGCCCTGCCACTCTCATTCCATCTATCCATTTCTCTCTCTTTCTCTCCTCACTTACTGTATTAACCTTATCTTCCCTAATGTCTCTTGTTAATACGTTGAAATAACTCATTAAAACCAACAGCCACTTGCTTGTCCCATCTGATAAAATGGATGCAAAGGAGCTTTGTGCTGCCTTTATTGTCAGATGCACTGTTATGAGCATGTGCACACTATTAGAAGGCAATTCACACTGCTGTTGAAACACTAATTATTGATTTATTTAATCAGAGTAATGACAAAATGCCACTCATGTGTGAAGTGTATTCCTAAATTCCTAAAGTTTGCATGCTCAAAATAAGGATAAACCGGCTCTGAAACATCTTTTTTACACTCTAAATCAGACAGCTCCCCTCAAGCCAAGCCTTGAGATTCTCAGATTTGAGTTTAAAAGATCAACTCTAACATCACTCAGTAAAAGATAGAGATGACGCATGATATGACTTAACACCTCCAGTGCACTAGGAGTCACTCTCAGCAGGGGAGCAAGCGCAGTGTTCGAAATTAACAGCCCTTTATGAAACCAAATCGAGCCCACTCAAGCTGCAGCGGGGGCCATTAGAGGTGGTATTTTATGGTTAGGAACTATTAATATGTGCGGTAGCAAGTGTGAAATATTTGATAGTCACTATAATTCACTATCCTACTAAAAACTACTCTTGCTGCAGTACTTTGGTACAGGCTTGAAACATTTTGCTTTGCCCTTTATAAAATGGAAAATTTAGATTTTTTCCCCCACGCCTGTCTGCCTACATATACCCAATATGGACAAAAGTTTTGGGACACAATTGAATAGAGGTGGCCCCTTGCTTCTAGTGAAGGGCAGTCTTAATGTTTCAACACCATGCTCCAACCTTGTAGACACAGGTTGAGGAAGAACCTTTTATATTCCAGCATGACTGTGCCCCAGTGCAAAAACAAGCTCCATAAAGACATGGTTTAATGAGTTTGGTATGTCAGAACTTGCCTGGTCTACAGAGCCTATCCAACACCTTTGAGATGAACAGAGATTGTGAGCCAGGCCTTCTCGTTCAACATCAGTGACAGACCTAAATATTCTACAGAATGAACGGGCACAAATTTCCACAGAAACTCCAAAATCGTGAGGAAAGCCTTTTAATAAGAGTGGAAGCTGTTATAGCTGCAAAGTGTGGACCAACTCCATATTAAAGTCTATTTGCATGTAATATCATCAAAGTACTGGTCAAGCTTCCCAATATTTTGTCCATATAGTGCTTATGTGTCAGAAATTTAGGATGACCAACTCCACTGCTGTGACTGCTGTTATGACCAAAGTCTGCTAAGCAACCAATGCAACATGAACTTGCTTTTTGCTTAGCTTTGTTATTTACTACTAAAGTGGCACAGTTGGATGACGTATGTTAATGAAGTTTTATTCCTACGCCTTGCGCCATCCCAATAATTTTGTCCATATAGCGTATGTGTCATTTAATATACCAAGCAAAATAATTGCCACACAAAGGACCTTCTAATTTAATCTATTAGTATTCTTTAGTCTACTGATACTGATGCTACTCTGATACGGATTATCACTTTCCACAGCTGTGGCCTTCCAAATGCCCCACCATCTCAATGACCTACAAGAATGCAGTTTACTTGTTAAACACATGATATGTGTTTTAGAAAGCGTTCATAAATTCTTGTTATTTTGTTATCCTTTTATATTAATGCATGCTTATGTTTTACATCACCTGTCCCTGACCTCCACTTTTATTTCTTTACATAATTTTCTTATTTTAGTCCATTTTATCATGCAGCACTTTGGTTAACACCTGTTTAATAATGCCATATTGCCCTGCATGAGGCTGAAAATAAGCTCTGCTGGGGTCTCGCAGGCTTTTAAAAGTACTGAGAAACCATGGTGGGCTAAGCAGTTGGGTCAAGTTCAACATTAAAGGTGTGACGTTCCCGTCAGCAGCCGATAGAGGCCGCTAATTTTTAAGCTTTACAGACAGGACTCTTAATTTGGATCTGTTTGCTTTTGTGCCGGGTTTCACGTGTTTTGTTCGCTGTCCCCTGCCTGTGAGAAAGGGACTGTGTTAAGGGATTGTGTCAAGGCACAGCACCACCTTCTCCAACCAGTAAATCTTATCTGGAGACCTGTAAGAGTGGTGTTCTTATATTTACTATATATTTACTGTTCTTATATTTACTTTATATCCTCTCTCTCTCTTATATTCTCTCTCTACATATATACATATATACACACTCATTGTGTACATACATACAACTTGCCTAAGTCTACCTTTAGTTTATATATAGTTTACATGTATATATTTTACGACACAGATGTCCATATTTATATTTCTAGACATATAGCGTACATTTTATACTGTACTGTTGGTGTTGTATTTTATTCTATTGTATTGTTTTCTTAATTTATGCTGCTCTTAATTTTGTACTGTCCACTTTCTGATGTAAATATCTCACTTGTGAGACTAATAAAGGTTTATCTTATCTTCCATTGGTAAATAGTCTTTTAGCTTGTCTTCTGGTTTTAAAGGTTTTCATGTGCTTTTGTTTGCAGGCCTACATAATAATTGCAAAGACGTGCAATGCCCAGACAGGAAAACCCCAAATAAGTACTTAAATATGATTCCTTTATTCATTTTTTCTATGAACAGCTACACATTTTTGAATGTCGGTATTTGTGTTTGTGCTCTTGCTTAATCTGGATTTTTTAAATGAGTAAATCAGTCCCGTAGACCACATGAGCTCAGTCAAAACCTTGACAATTACGTGAGTTAACCACATTGGCCACATTTTCTGATGTAGGTTCTTGGAGCTGTCAGAAATATTTCTGAATAGGAAAAAAAAACATACGTTTTGCAGTGTTTTGAGACAGTCATCATGAAACGTAATGCCATTGATTTGAGATGTGAACTCTATGACCAGAGGGCATGAAGGGGAATGTCAACTTTCAGTTTATGCAGGAACAAAAATCAAAGTGTTAAAAATAGAATTCGGAGAGCTTCTTTGACACTGCCTTGAGCCAAATCTCATCCTGCCTTCTTTTCCGCTATGTCAGTTCCAAAAGTAATATAAATGCATACGCGCACAACGTGTCTAAAGTGTAGAAAATAATGTTTTAAAAAATCCACACTTGTCAATCTTCCAGCCATCAACACAGCACAATATATGAATAAGATCCTGGTTAAACCAAAAAAGCTGTTCCAAAATATTCCATTGGTTTGCATTAATATGCATTTAAAGATGTATGTATCTTATTCTAAACTATTGTTTATGCTCTTAATGGTCTTTGATAACAAGAGTCTCTCTTGCGGAATGTTTTTTTCTGTTTACATGCTTCTGAAACCTGGTCATTTTAAGCATTAATATTCTTGATGAATGTCTATTTTTAAGAACTTGTAAATGGTCCAAAATGTCTGTTATGATTACATCACCATGCACCAGAGGGCTAGACAGATTAATGATCGATAATATCATGTTTCAACACACACTCAAACCACCTTCACCTATTACCAAGTGAAAATGCTCAGCTAACTCAGAGATGAATTCTAATACATTTTAAATTTTATTTTAAACATCTTATATTATAGAGAGAAAAAGAGTTTCCAGTTCACACAGACTATAACCAGAGTTGACAATTGGAAACAACAGATTTAATTTCGTTTCTACATTAAGGTTGTTGGGTCCAGTTGAATATGTTTGTATTTATTTTTTATTGTTAAATATCACATCAGTTAAGTCTTAATTTCTTTTGAATGAGTCCCTGAATTTGACACACATGATTAAAAACTGAAATCCTCAGGAGCAGCTGAATGTTAGGAATCAGGTCAATATGATTAGAGCTGCAATGAAAAATAAAACATGCCGATTAATCACTAGAAGTGCCTAGGAATGCACAGTTAAATAGTCTTTACTTTGGGTGTAAATACGTATTCCTCTTCAGTATGTTCTGAATGTGTCATTATGGGATTACAACATTCAACACACAGCCATATTCACTGTTCAGTATTCAAAAGTCATCTTTCCTACTAATACTACTTTATATGTTATTCATATATTGGTTGAGCAGCTTTAGTAATAATAGCATTACCTACAACTGGTGCAACAAAACTATTGAAAAGTTAGTTATTGAATGTACTTCAACAGACATATAAGGAGAGAAGTGTGTTGCTGTTGCTGTCTGGTAGTGATTGATGGTCTGTTGTTACTCAGTACATGTGTTTATTATATAATAGTTTTTGAGTGATGTGCCATTTAGTGCATAGGCTATGGCTTGTGAACACAGTTTATTACTTTGAATATAATTTTTAGATCAGAAAATAGATTTTTCACATGTTTTGACGTAAATGTTTCCGCTTCTCATTTCTAAATCCTTACAAATGATCTTGGGCAGTTGTAATCAATAGCTCCACTCATGTAATTAATCCAAACAGCTGTAGTCATGGCAGCATATGGCGAGGGAGGCATTAGTCTCCAAATCCAGTCCAAACAGCACGAGCAGTAAGACGAGCCGAAACCATTCAGTAAGCAGACTCGGTGTCCACCCATAGTATCAAAAAACCCCATGGTGTCAGAGTTTATAGTGAATTCCTTTGATGTTACCGAGCCAAAACAAATTTGCAGTCATTTTTAAATGCAGACGAGAGCAGTCATTTTTAATGAAGAGCAACATTTTCATGCATCGCTGCGCCCCTTCAACTCACTGTCAATATTTAAGTCCTTATTCAATCCACATATTATTTAATACATCCCACCGCAGTCTTGGCTTATCTAGACTAGACCTGGCTTATCTCAAACCCTTCAATTCAAGACCCTTATGATGGAAAAACGAACTTTTCTTGCATTTTTAAAAATTAAGAGTTTGTTGTAGTTTGTTAACGCAATTGAAGTTACAACATACCACCAACCCCCAAAGCCCCCTGCCCCCCAGGGCAATTGCCAAGCAATTGTAAGCAAATCCAAGCAATTGCGTATATTCACCTATACCCTATACATCTCCAGCAGTTTAGCCCAGCCCATTTATGTTGCAGTTATGAGTATTTGAGCCTGGATTGTACTATTGCTGTACAGTAGAGGGTAACCAGTCAGAACAGAGGTTATTTTAATGTCAGTCTTAAAGGCACATTAGTGAAGTGAAAATGACCATTCTGTCATACGTGAACTTACCACATACCACAATGTGAACAGCAGGAAATTATTTCTGTTCATTTAACGCAGGGGTCTCAAACCTGTTCAGAAAGGGCCGCTGTGGGTGCAGGTTTTCATTACAACCAAGAAGAAGCCAGACCTGAGTAACTGAAAACCAAGACCTACTGATTACAGGGGTGGAATCGGGTGCCTCCTGCTTGGTTGGAACGAAAACCTGCACCCACAGCGGCCCTTTCCGGACAGGTTTGAGACTCCTAATTTAACCCATTCACCAAGTGAAGCTGTGGGCTGCCAGGAACACAGTGCCTGAGGAGCAGTGTGTGGGGACAGTACCTTTCTCAGGGTACCTCATTGGTGCCACTAGCAGTCTTGGGATTCAAACCCATGACCTCTTGATCACAGGGTGAATGCCCTAATTAGGCTACCAGCTAGCTGCCCCAGTGGATAAATAAAAAAGGAAGGTTGAAAATTGCCTTGAAACAATGATTAGGACTGCAACACAAATTGCAGAAGTGAACCTCAGAGAAAAGCTATGAAATTTTCTTTAAGATAGGGACCGACTTACTATTCAGTGAATGCCAATTATGTGTAGAAATTAAGAAAAATAATAGCGTGGGCACACATTTCACAGACAGGGTCCAGACAGCACGCGTGTTAAAAAAAAAAAGCACCAAGTGACCAACAGTCCTTCCGTTCAAAAGAACAAATACTGTAAATAATACAAGTCAGGTCAGCCTTTACTGATCTTATTTTTTAAATCTATCCATGTGGAGAGTCCAGCCGGTCCGAGCGGACGCGCCGAGACTTCCTAACTGCTGACTACTGACCCAAGAACAACAATGCGTCTGGTTTCAAACTGAACAGCATCAGTGAGAGCAGACTGTGGGCTGTCAAGGAACACAATCCAAAACCACCCACCCTTCAAAGACACAGGGATTTTGAGGCCAGAAACTATGAGTAAGACAGGCTGCCATTCTCCAGAAAAAGCTGTTACCAGCTCTAAACTCATGCATTACCATTAATGCTGTTATAAATGACTAATGATTGAACATGCTGCACTTTTATTGAACGAATCCGGCTTTCGTTTTGCTGTTCTGTGAATAGAAAATGAAATGTGGACTTTCCGAATAAACTGTATTCGATTCAGAGGAAACAGGGCGTATACAGTCTTTTTAAAATGAATGGTGCTTTGTTTTTCTGTTAGCCTTAACTTCCTTATTTTACCTTCAGAGAACCTAAAATCACTACCATCTTTCCAGTATAATCAAACTCAGATATGCATATTGAGGTCAGTAACAAAAATGCCATTTTATAACACCCAGTATGGGCTTAAAGTAATGATGTGGCCAAAAAAGTTTAGTTAATCAGTTCAGCATCTAACTTTTGTGTTTTTAATCTGGAGCTACAAGACTCATGTAGCTAAAAAATAATGTCTATCAAAAACTAACCAACGTCAACGGCAGCTTTAAGGATAACCTCTCCATCTGGGCAACACCTGGACAGGGTCAAACAAGACTAGGCTTCTTTCTCTTTGACTAAGGAGAGGCTGATAAACTTGAAAGTAAAAGCCACCTTTGAACACCTTTTAAATGATTGGTAAAATCTCACAGAAATCACACAAATAGTTTGAATCTTTATGGTTCCTTTAGGTTTTTCTGGATACTCCACATGTGCACTGTTCCTCTCCGAGGGTGGGTTTTTTACTACTGGAGCTTTATCAGTAAGGTGTTTAGCTCTTTTTATTATAAGGTAACAGAATCAGAATCAGAAAACTTTATTGATCCCAGAGGATATTGCTTATGTAATGACTGTGAGACACACACAGACAGAAGAACCAAATAAAATATAAAGTCCAAGTAAAATATCTGTAGAAAACAAATGAAACTCAATATGAAAACACACTCTGCTATATACAGAAATGTTGGATATAAATACTACTGATAAGTAACACTGTTGAGTGAAACCTACCAATACAAATGGTAAACCATAGACACCTCAAACCACCAGGCTGAGCAATATGGGTGTTCTTTTTCAGTTTTCAATATGTTGGTTGTCTCCTTTTCCTTTGAAATGTCTCTCTGGAAGCTTAAACCACGAGTCAGCGCTGTGCAAACTATGGTCTAGTAATGCATTTTATATCATAAACAGAGTGTAGCAGGCCACATAAAGTCTATTTAAGGCAAGGATTTTATGATGATCCATGTTACTTTATAACATTAGCATCATAACTTTGAGGGAGACATCTTCAGCTATTTGACCAAACATTGCTTTTGCCTTTGACCAAATCCGAATCCAGAAGTCTTTTCCAGAGCACATTTTTATGCGGCCCATGTCTTAACGAATCATATCATCAGTCAATTCGCAGGTTATGCAGCTGTAAAGGTCAGGCTTAGCTTATGGTCATCCCCAGGTGTCTCTGAGTGGAGGGCATGTGTCAGCAGGGTCATCTCGGCAGGTAGAGCAATGCAATCTCGGGTTTGGCAGGCTGAGCAGTGTGCCCTGCAAAGGCCAGGGGGACAGCATAGCCAGAGGCAACGGGACAGGATTGAAAGTATTGCTGCTGTCTAGACCTCGCAACACTTGTGATCCTTAAATCCATCTGTGCATGTGTGGATTATAGCTCACCCAGTGTAGGTGAGGCTGTGGAGAGAGCTAGCTGGGTGGGATAGCAAAAAGAAATAGCGGTGGTGACCACTGGCTGCTGTTTAGTAACAATACAAGCAGAATCATTAGCCTCTTTTTTTAACTCACATTGTGTGAGATGGATGAACACATGAAACCCACCAGCACATTTAAATTCTGCCAAAGTTGCAACAGTTTGTTAAATCTTATTTTCTTACAACATTTATGCAGATGCTCTTATTTAAAATGACCTACAATTAAAAGATTTTAGCAAATTAAACATTAGGAGTCTTGCCCGAGGACCCCTATTGGTTTTGACTGGTGTGTGAAGTGTAGCAGCCATAATTTTAATACAGTGTAAAGTGCACTGATCTGGCTCACTTCATCTGTGCCATAAATGTGCAACATAGACTGACCAAAATCTAATAATATCCTGACCAACTACATGTTTGGGGCAAAAATCTGCCAGCCTTGCAATTACTGGATTGCAATTAGCATTACCAATTCCTACCAGTTACACTATGCTTCCTTAGAGGCGATAATAATTCTGACATTTTGTTGTGATTGTGTGTATGAGGAGGCAGGTCTCCAAACATTTTCCAAACAAAAACTGGAATAGAAGTTGGAAGCTGGAAAGCTGGAATCACTGTTTCCAATGAATGATCTTTGCATCCTGATTGGTCCAGTAGGGTTTTATTTATATTTTGCCTTCAATGTTTCAATCAATCTTCCTGTGATTTTAATCTGCGCACACTTTAACAAGATATTTATGGCATGTATGTGAAATTTTTGTTCTTTTTTCAGTTCGTTCTAGCCAGTTTAGCATCAATGTGATGGGGTTGGAATAAAAAAGCCAAAATTATAATCAGTGAGTTCTACACAATCAAAGAAATCAATCCCTTTTTTCCTCTTCCATTACTAAGCCCTGAGAGTAGGTGACACAGGATGGATTAATTTATGCCCCATACATGGCTACAAGGAAATGTAATAGTACCTCATGGATGGGGTACTATTACCTACACCTTTTGATAAAGTCATGGCCACAGCTTAGAGATCGCATTGTCCATAATGCATGGTCATAAGACACTATCACTTTCCCTCAAGATATTATACCACGGTAAAGCCACAAGAATCTTGCTGAAAGTAAAGAGGCCCCTTACAGTCATGTGTGAACACACCACAGTGTGAACAACTTTCTCTGCATGTAACACATTCACCAAGGGAAGCAGGGGGCTGCCACAAACGAGGGGCACCCAGGGAGCAGTGTGTGGGGGCGGTACCTTGCTGTGCCTCTGTGATGACACTAACAGTGTTGGGATTCAAACCCATAAAGTGAAAGTGACCATTCTGTCATACGTGAACACATCACCTCTACATTCACCAAGTAAAGCAGAAGGCAGCCAGGGACACAGCCCTTGGAGCAGTGTCTGGGGACGGTACCTTGCTCAGGGTACCTCAGAGGTACTTAGCAGTCTTTGGAATCGAACCCATGACTTCCTACTCGCAGGGCGAACGCCCTAACCACTACGCAACCAACTGCGCCAGAAATTGTGGATCCATAACATTCCCTTCCCCTCTTCCATACAGTTTACCTGCACCTGATGTCACTGTTACAAATATAGCACATGCATATTTGGCAACAGTTTAATTAATGGCAAATCCATGCTGCTGCATGCTGACATGTTTTACAGCTTTGAGAGTCAGAGAAAACTGTAAACACCTCATTGGAATAACATTATTATAATGATTATGATCTCTTAACCGGTGTTAAATTTGAAGAGTGCAAGGTGCAAGGCTAGATCATTTCCATGGGACAAAAACACACTTGAATAGAACCCCTCTTAGATGGAGTGAAAGACAAAATGAATGAACGGAAAATAGTGGATTTGGATTTACTGATATCTGCCTCTGCTTCCCTTGGTGGTATTAATAATATTGTTATTAATACCACCAAGGTATTAGGAACATTATTTATTAATATATTATGTTCTGTAATGTAATCTGTATAAGTTTTGATTGGCAGATTTCTAAAAGCCAACAAATTACCATTAGTGTCTTGGATGTACACGACAGTGCTCCTGGATAAACACAAAACTCATTTTGTTATTTGCCACTAGCCTGGTAACAGAAATGGACTTTTTGAAAATTGCACCATACCACAAACAAGAAATAATTTAATAATGACGTTGTTAATCGGTTACACTATCACTTCAGTAGCTTATAAAATCCTTCAGAAACCAACAGGCTTTGCTCAGTCTGGCAGTGTAGATATTTTGGGACTGGTAGCTACAATTTCTGGCGTTGTTTTTCAACAGTACTGAAGTGCAGTATTGGTCTTAATTTCATGCAACATCAATTTAAAAAAGACAAAAAAGTCCAAGTCAGAAACCAGAAACTTACAGATTTGATGACAAACTCTAAGAATCACAAGACTTAAAAACAAATCAACTTCAAAACCAGACATGGTTTGAAAAGATCAGGGAATAAGCAACTAGGAAAGGCTCATGACCAAATCACAGGCAAGACCTCACAATGTGCAAGTGTGAGGTGAGCACTTAAAAAATCAGGTGTTCAGGTGGAGTTCTGGTGTGAGAGAACAGGGAGGTACTGGTGATCAGAGACATTAGTCACTAATAGACATTCCTCTGATTCCACAGCATTAACACAAAGTATGCAAATGACAGCACTGCAAACTAAATGAGTGTTCTTTTGTTCCTAGGGCAGTTAAAGGACAAATCAAAACGTCTTTAAAGCCAGGCATGCACAGCTTGTTTTTAAGCTCAATTTAGTCATCAGTTAATTAATCATGGGGAAGGAATCCCTGATTAATTGCCCAAACAAGCTCTGATTGAGTAGTCATCCAATCTGATGGATTTCTCTCATGTCAGCTATTGGTCGCTTACCGTCTCAAAGTCACATTCAAACCAGACATGAAACCACATGCATTCACAACAATGAATGCTCCTTCATATCAACCAGGTCAAAAACTTATTACCCATATAGATTTATATTGAATTCAAGTGGCCCCTTACTTCCAGTAAAGGGCAATCTTAATACTTCAGTATACTGAGACATTTTAGCCATGCTGCCATCTTTGTGGACACAGTTTGGGAAAGAACCTTTTCTATTCCAGCATGACTGTGTGCACAAAGCGAGCTCCATAACCACGTGGCTGTGATGAGTTTGGTGTGTAAGAACTTGACGGGCCCACACAGAGCCCTGACCTCAACCCCAGCCAACACCTTTGGGGTGAACTAGAACATTCAACATAAATGCTCTACAGCATGAATGGGCACACATTCCTGTAGAAACACTCCAAAAGGGGAAGCTGTTATAGCTGCAGACAGGATCAACTCCATATTAAAGTCTATGTATTTGAATGCAATGCCATTAAATAATGGGCAGGTGTCCCAATACTTTTGTCCAAATAGTGTGTGTGTTTGCAGGCTGGCTTTCGCTCTATTTGGCTGAATGGAAATGTTGGGTATTAAAGTTTATATGTTGATTTTTACCATTTTCTTTGGAAAACCGACTGTAGCGAATCTGTATTGTCATGCCAACTACATCATCTCCTGTTTTTATTTTCAGTGTGGCATAAGTTAGCAGAGCTGCTGCAGCACAATTTCCTGTCTCATCAAATAAATAGAGAGACTTCATTTTCAATTTTCATGGAAATTGTCCATAGGCAGAGCTGTCCGCAGGGCTTGCGTTTCGCTTATAGGGTGTGAACCCACATTGCTGCATGTCAATCGGGCCGGGCATATTTGTGCAGTGTGAGCATGCAAATCCTAGGTCTTTGCAGTACAGACAATAGATGTAAGCAAGCAGTGGGAGTTGCTACTAAAGAACAAGATTTAAACCTCACAGTGTATGCCTGGCTTAAGCAGGATCTACTGTTATTCCAGCAGCCGCAATAACTAAACATCAGCATGAGAAACACGCTATGCTGCTTTGGCAATGATGTGCCATTCACCGATCAGCCACAACATTAAAAAGACTGACCATTGAAATGAGTAACACGGCACCTGTTAGAAGGGGTAGGACATAAATAAAGCAGCAAGTGAACTGTCAGTTCTTGAAGTTGATATGGGGAAAAATGTGCAAGCATAAGGATGTCAAGGGCCAAATTGTGATGGTTTGACGATTGGGTCATTGTGTCTTCAGAATGACAGAACTTGTGGGGTGTCCCCAGTCTGCAGTGGTTAATATAAACAAAGTGCTCCAAGGGTACAGCGAGAGGGTCTTGAGTTCCCAAGGCTCACCAAAGAAGGCAAGCCAAAGAAATCAGTGTGATGCTCAGGGAAATGTTCTTCTGTCCTACCTCACAGGATGTAAAAGCTATAATCTTTGGTGCCAGATACTACAACACATTATCAGAGGTCTTGTGGAGTTCATGTCTCAATTGGTCAGAGCTGTTTGGCAGCACGAGGGAAACCCACACGATATTAAGAAGATTGTTTTACTGATTTGTGTGTTTGTGTGTGTGTGTGTGTTTATATGAGAAAACTGGTTCTGTGAGAGACTTGTCAGACGGATTGTATGTAAGAAAAGCTGAGGTGACTGGAAGAAAGCACATAGCCTACACTAAAACTGCTTGGTATCTTTTCTGCAACACTTATGAATTGCATCGTGACTCATTTTAAAGAGCAATTATACACAAAACTGTGTATGCGTAGCTCAAACCATATGATCAAAGCATAAGCAGGTTTTCTTATTACCATGAAGTGAGTCTAAACAGGATTGCTTTAACTAAGGTATCCCTTTATAAAACGTTAATTTGTTTTGGAATTTTTATTAAAACTACAGACGCTGCCACTGCATTAAAATCAAGGATCTTGTCTGTAACAATTAATATTAGAGTACCACTCCAATTACAGCTGACCCAGGACCAGTGGTGTAGCTAAGATCTTTCAGGCCTCAGCACCAAACAGTTTAATGAGCCTCCCACACAAAAGTAACATTGCTTGTTTGAAAAATGTGATGTGAAAGGAAGTTAACTACTGCTATGCTTTCGAGTTAATGCTCTCAAGGCCTAACACACTACCCACAAGCATCTAACCTTAACCTAAATCTCATATTTAGCTTTCTGCCATGTCGCAAGGTTACACAAGCAGGTTACATAGAAATTACTAGAAACCCTTACTGTGATTTGATGAAATACATCTTTATTATGTGAATGGAATAATTATGAATATAAAGGAGATAAACATTCTTCAGGGTGTGTAAAATTGTTTTAGTATCTATATGTGGGGCCCAATAAAACTGTGCCCCCTGCACTTTTGTCCCATGTGCAGGAGCCCACACAGATACCCAGGTCTTGTGTGTTCTTGCTCCTGCAGTACTGAATGACGATGGTTAAAACTGGCTGAATGAACATTGCATTGCCAGGATCAGTTGCATGTGTCTGCTGGAAAAAGAAAAGAAAAAGGCTGCTGAAAAGGATGAGAGTGAATGGAGCAGGTTAAAGTCGTGCCCCGGCGGCAGACGAGTGTCCGTGTGTAGAAGCAGCTTTAATGGCTGATTACCAGGGTGATAAAACAAAAGAGGACAAGAATTCGGCTTCAGGCGCCAGATGGCAAATAGCTAAGGAGAGGAGAGAAAGAGCGAATGAGGGAAAAAAACAAAGTGAAGTTGAGTCACAGAGCGGAAGGTTGCGTAAAGGGTTGAGGGAGGGATAGATGGACAGAGAGAAAGGGAGGAAAAAGGTGGGACAGGGGGCATGAGGGGATGTGTGCGAGTTTAAATGGAGCTGAGCAGAGCGCCGCGAGGTGTAATGGGGCTGTAACGGGCTTTGTAATGCCGAACAGAGTGTCAGCGGGGCAGGTAATGCCTCTGCAGATTGCATTATGGAGAGCAGAATGGAGGCAGTGAAATGCCGTGTTCAATAGGCCACAGCAGCGCGAACACAGGTGAGCCGGTAATGAATGACACACGGCTTCATGGAATTGGAAGGCAATGGTGCGAAACTCGAGGGCTGCTAAAGTGCAAGTGACAGAGGATCTGAGATATGGCAGTTTATTGGAAACTGTCCACGGGCTGCAGCGATCATGCAAATCTAACAAGTGCTATTGTCCAATCAGAACAATCGTTGATATGTATTGATTTCAATATGTAAAAGTCAGAGTCAGAAAACTTTATTGATTCCAAAGGAAAATGCTTAAATCCAGTTAGAACCCTTATGGCATGTATAAAATTTGCATTTTTCAGCTGTCACAGATGAAAGATGACCAGCATGAAAGACCTTCACTATATAGAGAAAAGTATTGGGACACACCTGTGTTTCAGAGTTTTCAACCCCTTCTCACCTAACATCAGTGCCTGACCTCATAAATGATCTGCAGAATGAACGGGAACAAATTCTCACAGAAACTCTGAAATCTTGTGGGAAGTCTTCCAAGAAGAGTGGAAGCTGTTATAGCAGCAAAGGGGGACCAAATCCATACTAAAGTCTACGTATTTGAATGCAATTATAGTCCCAGGTCATGTAATGGTCAGGTGTCCCAATACTTTTGTCCATATAATGTGTATGTGTCAGAAATTTAGGATGACCATCTTCACTGATGTGACTGCTGTTATGACCAAAGTCTGCTAACCAACCAATGCAACATGGACTAGATTTGTTATTTACCACAAAAGTAGCACAGTTGGATGGCAAATGCCAATAACACACACAGTGAGGTGTTATCAATACAAATGCGATAGTGAATCCAAGTTTATTAGACCCTTATCACACAGTGTGGTTTGCAAGAAACATAAGATTTCTGTAGTCTCACAGTCTGTATGCAACATTAGCTTGGGTTTTTACTGGTGGTTTACATTACTTGTGTGTGAAACATGCAGCCTGACAGTTACACCAGTCAATTCAGAAAAAAAGTATTATTTTACTAGTGTGGCTTGTTCCTCCGTGTTATAAAAATAATATTACTGAAACAATTGGTTAGTAATTATATTTTATGTGTAAATTAAAAGTGTGGATTCAAAATTTTCAATCATCATTTTTTTGGACATAGGAGATACTATGTTGTGATTTGAATTTGATGAAAACTTTGTGATCATGTCTTTAATATATGATTCAAATGTAAGAAAATGCGTCATGTCTATAGAAGAGAACTATGCTAAGGTTATGGACGGCTTCTGCATCAGCCAAAGTCATGAATTTGCCAGGTGATTACTGACTGATATTGACACATATTTCTGGTACTGGAAGTATTATTGAAAAAATTTATTGAGACAATCAAAAGTGATACTGTCTCTTTAAACATGTATGACTTTGCATATTTTACACATGAAATACTATCCAGAATGATGCATTATTCTGAATGTACACTGCAGAGAAAGGATTTCACAGAAAATATTACTGAAATAAAATGTACTCTTTTTTTTAGTCAAGAAACCTGTAGGTTTTTTTCAGGGTTTGCAGGTATTCTAGAAGCTGAGATTTTTGGTTCTAAATATAAAATCAGTTTTAAAAATGGACACAGCTCGTGTACTGTTTACTGATTGTCTGAATGTTATAACAAGCACAAAAGAAGCAGTTTGCAGAAAATTCCTAGAAAATACAGATATATTATTCTAGATTCCAAAAACTAACTATTCAGTCACATATGAACATATGAATGACTGATGATGACATGAGCGCAGATATAAATCTTTATTAAATGTACATGTGAATGGATGTGAATTAAGAACTGATATTTACGTCATTTATGACATATATGACATGCAGTTGTGTTGTAATTTTTACCCTCACATGTCTTGAGTAACATGAAGGTACAAACAATGAGCAAACACTGCATGGGAAATGCATGGTAGAGACAGAAATACATTATATACAAAATATTCACTCATCCATTGAAATAATTAAATTCAGGTGTTCCAATTACTTCAATGGCCACAGGTGTATAACTTCAAGCACCTAAGCATGCAGACCGCTTCTACAAACATTTGTGAAAGAATGGGTCGCTCTCAGGAGCTCAGTGAATTCCAGCATGGTACCGTGAGAGGATGCCACCTGTGCGACAAGTCCAGTCGTGAAATTTCCTCGCTACTAAATATTCCACAGTCAACTGTCGCACAATACAGTGGAAGAGATTGGGGACGACAGCAGCTCAGCCACGAAGTGGTGCCACGTAAACTGACAGAGCGTGGTCAGCGGATGCTGAGGCTCAGAGTGCACAGAGGTCGCAGACTTTCCGCAGGGTCAATCGCTACAGACCTCCAGACTTCATGTGGCCTTCAGATTAGCTCAAGAACAGCGTAGAGAGCTTCATGGATTGGGTTTCCATGGCTGAGTTGCATCCAAGCTATACATCACCAAGTGCAATGCAATGAGTGGATGCAGTGGTGTAAATCACACCACCACTGGACTCTAGAGCAGTGGCTGATGTCATATTAAACCCTATGGATTAAGAATGGGATGTCATTTAAGCTCATATAAGCGTAAAGGCAGGTAAGCGAGTACTTTTGGCAATATAGGCAATATATGTATGTATGTATGTATGAAGGAAGATTCTACTACCGAGCTTCAGTTGCTTCCTCGCTCCCCTTATTGTTGTGCATGCAGTCGTCTATTGCGGAAAAAGGCTTTTAACATTTGTCCTTTTTTTTTCCCATTTAACAGAAGTATGTACTTACGTCTGTGCACATTGTGCATATTATTTGCATGTACATATAAGCAAATATGGCAAAGAATAAAGGGCAAGACTCTTAATGCAACATTCCCAATTCCCAATCTAAACCACTCTGGATAAGAGCATCTACTTTACATGAAAGTGTATTAGACCTTTGAGGGTTAACAGGCAAGTGAGCAGGCCTGAAAATGAAGAAAGGGCAAAGTGGCCCACATAGGTGTGTGTGAGAGTATAAGACCGGTTCTTCTATTGTGCTTCAGGGGCTAGAAAGGGGCTAGAACTGAGTTAAGGTGGGGGGGGGTGTCTCTCTAGAGGTCCGGGGGCTGTGATACTGTCGTGGTAATTGTGACTCATTGAGCATTAGTGAGCGGCAGCTTTAGGTGCATCTCCAGGCAATAGAAGGAGACGGAGAGAGAAGAGAGTGTCTAGAGAGAGACAGGAAATGAGCAAAAATGAAGGAAACAAGTGGAAAACAGACAGTGGCATATATGGGGAGAAAGAGAAAAATGAGCAAAGCTAGAGAGAGTAGGAAAGCAGAGATGACCAATGCAGCGCTGTCAGCTCCCCAGGCAATAAACAGCATTTAAAGAGACAGATACACACTTTCAAACCGGCCAGTTAAAAGAGAGACAGGGACAACACTGTACAGAAAGCCCTTAAAGGGACGACTACTGCACTCTGCTGAGACCATTTAAACAAATGACCGCAACACTGTACTCCCAGAAGCTAAAGCTGCAGTATCTCAGTGTTACTACACACACACACACACACACACACACACACACACAAAAGCAAGCTCTACTGAAAAGACTAAGCCATTAGAGGAGCTGGTGCAGTCTAGGACTAGCGAGACAATGTCTTCTTATAGTGCCAAGCAGTTTGACTAATAGCCACTTCTGAGACCATGTTCCACAACTGAATGCATCCCGCAGCAAAGCATAGCGCTACTGATACACAGGCCACTGTTCTAGAAGAGGCTGAGAGACGAACACAGAGTAATAATCAATGTTCTGCACTCATGGAAGAGTTCATTAGACACAGTATTTGAACATGCCATCCTAGAAAAATTGCAATGATACTGTTAGAACCTTGAAATCACAAATGAAGGAGGCAGGCCATAGCGGTCAGAAAAAAAGCATTTTCTCTTTTCTTTTAGATTCTTCTTTTTCTGCAGGGTTTGAACTCAGCTGCTGTGTATTACATATTACATTCTGAAAACCGTTTATCATGTACAGACCTTACGTTAGAAGTAAAGACTGTTTTAGATAATGTAGTGTGACCTTTGATATACTGTATATAAATATATATATATATATATATATATATATATAAATTAGGGCTGTCAGTAGATTAAAATATTTAATCGCGATTAATCTCATGTTTGCAATAGTTAACTCGCGATTAATCGCACCTTTAAGTCTGTACTAAATATACTGTTTT